>OY755039.1:133282868-133882868 GCA_963576565.1 Aspidapion aeneum
AGCAGATTACATTTTAATCAAATTTATATAAGGCACCCTGCCAAACAATTCTGCTATTGTAATTTGAAGAAGTGCGAATTTGTGCAATTACTCTTATCATATAAAAGCACAACTGCTATAGAGATATTTAGGATAGTTACCCGGTCCAAAGGAGCTATAAAAAAGGTATAGTTCGCGTTATTAGCAAAAAAAGTGTCAGATTGAATATATTTGTCACGCAAACGGTTAAGAACTTCGGGTCTTTTCCTTTTTAATACGCGGGGTCTAACGACCACAGATCACCCAGTCCAGATTGCTCGAACCACTGGCGAACGCGATAAACCCAATTAAATTTGCCATCAGGATTATAGTTTAGTAAGTTCACCTGTCGTTCGAGGCATATTCTGGGCAGTCTGTGGTCTTCCATAGACAATACTTTAATTAAGTAGTTTAAAGTTAATTTAAATACAAAATACGCGACCGGAAGAGAGCCAGTTTCACGTCTTAGAATTGCATGTGCAGTATTACGAGGCAACTTATGAAGAGATTTATAAAAGGAGGATTGTATTTTTTCCAAGTTTTCATAGTAACGCAGACCCCAAACTGGCAAACAGTTAGTGAACGAGTTAAGGACTGAGCTCGAAAATAGCTTTTTGTTTAAGGCCTTCACACACACAATTTACGTAATCCGTAGCATGGCGCATAGCGGGCTTTCAACCAATCAGCGATCGAATAGCAGCGGCCATATTGGATTTACGTAAGAAAAGTCCATAAGGTTGAACTTCTTACGCGTTATGTTTTTTTGTGTGTGATCGGCTTTACAGAAAAGGAGTTATATTTTATTTTGTTTGTAATACTAAGAACAGCACCGGATGCTTGGGATGCACGTAAAATTGTGGTCTCGCACATTTTTCGAAAGGTGTTTGAGGAAGAAAAAACTACACCCAAATAAATGTATTCATTAACCACCTGTAATTCGCTGTCATTTAATGTAAATTTAAAGCCACCAGCGTACGGCCGGCCAGTTCGGTTAAAACACATTATTTTAGATTTATCTGAGTTTACCGTAAGTTGATTTTCGACAGCGTATTGATTTAAAATATTAAGTTTTCTTTGTAAATCTACCTCAGAGTCACCTACCACGACCAGATCATCGCAATAAAGTAATAAAATCAGATCTGTGCTAGAGCCAATGTCCAACCTTGAGCCCCTTTGTCCAAAAATGTTTGATCAATGTCATGTAAAAAAATGTTAAATGAAGTTGGACTTAAGGACTCACCCTGAAGGACACCAGCACTAATCGGAAATGGTCGTGTGAAGCCCTCCGAAGATCTAATTTGAACAGATGCATTATCATAAAGACTCTTGAAAACCCCCATCATTAAAGCGGGTCTACCCGTAACATTTTGCCTGTCGTTTTACTTGTCAGGCAAAACGGTCAGGCAAAACTGATGGCAAACCGGTGTCTACACCATCATCAAATTTTGGCTACGCGATCTTCAGTTTTTTAATTAAATATTGCACAAGCAATTATCTTAGTGATTATGTCAGATTGTCTAATAAAGTTCCAGGAAACCAAAAAAAGTGTTCTTAAGTAAAACGTCGTACCTGATTGTTTTTAGCACGATCGGTGTCCATTTTATTTTTTACATTCCACAAACATGGATTATTTTTATATATTTTAAGAAATTCGGTAAAAAATTCTCTTGACCATTCTCTAATGTTGGATATTTCGTATACCAACTTCAAAGTAGTTCTCGAAAGGAATTAAATTGTATGCAAAGAAGAAAATGCAGCTAAAACTTAAGTTTTACCGGAAACAAAGCCTCTGCCGATCAGTTCAACAGGTCGAAAAGATAAGAAACGACGATTGTTCAAAGTCTCTTGTAGTAGGGGAAAGGTGAGCAAAATGAAGTACGGGGTAAAACGAGGTACCACAGTTTTAGGTAACTGCACAAGAATAAAACCTCTTAATATCAGACGTTTTATCCCCATGACTGGTTCAACTCTCTGCAATATGATTGGTGTGGGTCGGCTGATGTGTATGCAAAGTTAGAGGACCGCAGTTTGACAATGGATTCCCCAGCGATAAAAAAGTAGAGCTTTGGAAGTTGGTCAGCTTACACAAACCTCCAAAAGATAAAAAAAAATACAAAATAGATAAATTAATTGAATCACATGGTCACGTGACCCTAAGAACACCACCATATATGTGGGAGCTAAATCCAATTGAACTGGCATGGGCATTTTTGAAAAGAGGCTTGGGGAAGACTCTGATGATTCTGAAGACGATGATGATTCAGATTCAGAAACTGAAATTTCTATTGAATAATATTTTTTTTCAAATAAGTCACCTGACCTGACCTATATAGTACAAAAAATACTCTGCCAATATATGGGCCCCTAAGCTCACACTAGGTACTATAGTTATAGTGTACGTGTGAGCTAATATAACTAAAAACTGAAATATATTTTATTCAACTCCAGACTAAATTACCTTTTGTTTGATACCACACAAGCCATGTTTTGACTTAAATTCAAATTTTTGAAATCTACCCCCACCCTTACAAAAAAAACAAAAACTAAAATGTATTTGTTAAAGTCCGGACTCAATTACCTTTCGTTTGAAGTCATACACGCCATATTTTCACTTAAACTCTAATTTTTAAAATATACCCCCACCCTTTTTTTTTAAATAAATTAAAATGTATTTTGTTTAACTGCAGACTCAATTACCTTTCGTTTAATATCACACACGCCATATTTTCACATAAACTCTAATTTTTGAAATCTACCCCCACCCTTTTATTTGGTTCGTGTTCGGTGGATTTTGTTCATTTTTAAATGGGACCATCTCGACCCAAGACCCAGCCTAGGTACCAAATTTCATTAAAATCGGCCAAGCGGTTTTTGAGTTATGCGCGTTGGTCGTTACAGACAGACATACAGACAGACAGACAGACAGACAGACAGACAGACGGCGCAACAAAAAAGTTTCAAAATCATCTGAAACGCAAAGATATATAAAAAATTTTGAAATCGGAGCAACTTTTTTTTCTTGAAAAAATTAGGATCACCATAGCTCACACTCGAGCTCACACTACTATAGTATAGTATATGTGTGAGCTAAAAATCGGCTCTTTTTAGGGCCAAATTTTAGCTCACACATATACTATACTATAGTAGTGTGAGCTATGGTGATCCTAATTTTTTCGAGAAAAAAAAAGTTGCTCCGATTTCAAAAAATTTTATATATCTTTGCGTTTCAGATGATTTTGAAACTTTTTTGTTGCGCCGTCTGTCTGTCTGTCTGTCTGTCTGTCTGTATGTCTGTCTGTCTGTCTGTCTGTCTGTCTGTCTGTCTGTCTGTCTGTGTGTCTGTATGTCTGTCTGTAACGACCAACGCGCATAACTCAAAAACGGCTTGTCCGATTTTAATGAAATTTGGTTCCCAGGCTGGGTTTTGGGTCGAGATGGTCCCATTTAAAAATGAGCAAAATCCACCGAACACAAGCCAAATAAAAGGGTGGGGGTAGATTTCAAAAATTAGAGTTTATGAAAAAATATGGCGTGTGTGATATCAAACGAAAGGTAATTGAGTCTGGAGTTAAACAAAATACATTTTAGTTTATTTAAAAAAAAGGGGGGGGGGGGTAAATTTCAAAAATTAGTGTTTAAGTGGAAATATGGCGTGTGTGATATCAAACAAAAAGTAATTGAGTCTGGAGTTAAACAAAATACATTTTAGTTTAAAAAAAAGGGTGGGGGTAGATTTGAAAAATTAGAGTTTAAGTCAAAACATGGCTTTTGTGGTATCAAACGAAAGGTAATTGAGTCTGGAGTTCAATAAAACATACTTCAGTTTTTAGTTATATTAGCTTTCACGTAGATACACTATAACTATAGTACCCAGTGTGAGCTTAGGTGCCCATAGATTGGCAGAGTATTTTTAAAAGAATTCGTATGATAAAGTTTAAAACAGATATATGAACCGTAAGTATATGTATACTTATATACAGGAAAAACATTTTTTTACTGTTTGTAATTCATAATGAATAGTTATTTTAAAACTAATTTTATTTTATATATCAAACCCTGTTTTGGCCGCATAATACCTAAGCTATCTGCAATTATATATTTATAACATATATTTAAATCTCCGCCACTGGAAAAGGAGAGGAAACGTGTTCTCCAGCTGTCTCTCTTCCCCATCAGATTATAACTGTCATACTGTAATAGGCAAACATAGGTATGCATATTTGAATATACCGGGTGGACCGAAAAAAACCAAACAATTTTTTTTCATTATAACTTTTGAATTAATTGGCAGTTTTGACTAAATCTGAGGGCACGGCAGTGCCTCGCCAAGTTCGCGCGCCCTAACCATCTTTTCTGGAAACATTTCAGCCGATATTTGACCTATCTAAAACTCTACTTCGGAATGAGCTACGAATCTCAAACTTTGCACAATCGTAGATCTCTATCGAGTTAACAACTCCTCCAAGTTTCATGGAATTCCATAAAGTAGTAAAGCAGTTACGAAATTTCAAAAAACGTCGAAATTGCCACTCACTCACTGACTCACTGATGTATAGATCATCAATATTCTACTGTACTTCCAGACATGCTAACAAGCTGAAATTTGGCAGACTGATAGAAATTATAACCAAACCCCTGGAAAAAATCAAAAAGCAAAAAGTTATGTAAAATTAGCATCGCCCACTTCCAGAAATGCTAGAGAGTTGAGCTTTGGCAGACTGATAGGAACTATGATAAAACTATAGGAAAAAATCAAAAAACCCCAAAATTTTAATTTACTCCCCTTCCCTATACATTTAAAGTTATGTAAAAGTAGCATTGCCCACTTCCAGAAATGCTAGAGAGTTGAGCTTTGGCAGACTGATAGGAACTATGATAAAACTATAGGAAAAAATTAAAACACCCCAAAATTCTAATTTACTTCCCTCCCCTATAAATGTAAAGTTAAGTAAACGTAACATTGCCTACTTCCAGACATACTAGAGAGCTGAGCCTTGGAAGACCGATAGTAACTATGATAAAGTTATAGAAAAAAATTAAAACACCCCAAAATTCTAATTAACTTCCTTCCCCTATTAATGTAAAGTTATGTAAAAGTAACACTGCCCACTTCCAGAAACACTAGAGACCTGAACTTTTTAAGACTGAAAGGCAATATGATAAAACTATATGAAAAAATTTAAAAACACCAACATTTTAATTTACTTCCCTCTCCTATACATGTAAATTTATATAAAACTAACATTGCCCACTTCCAGAAATGCTAGAGAGCTGAGCATTGGAATGCTGATAGAAATTATGATGAAACCATGGGAAAAAATTTAAAAAGTCCAATATTTTCATTTACTCTCCTCCCCTATAAATGTAAAGTTATATAAAAGTAACATTACCCACTTCCAGAAACGCTAGAGAGCTGAGCATTGGAAGACTGATAGGAACTATGATAAAACTATAGGACAAAATTTAAAAACACGACAATTTTAATTTATTTCCCTCCCCTATACATGTAAAGTTATGTAAAAGTAACATTGTGCACTTTCAGAAACGCTAGAGAGCTGAGCTTTGGAACGCTGATAGGAACTACGATAAAACCTTGGGAAAAAATTAAAAAATCTCAAAAATTTAAGTAAGACATTGCAAAAGTTTTGAACAATATTCCGCATATTTTACTACTTTAAAAATTAAGTATTATCCAATTCCTTTAAAAAAGAAGTGAAATAACAAAAACAATTCATGTAAAAAAAAGCATAGTACGCGAAAATGGCATTCCGTAAAAAGAATTGAGATAAAAGTAAAGCCAAGTTTTCCAATACAAATTTCAAAATGAAAGGTTCTTACTAGTTTGGAAATATTTTTCTAAACTTGGCTATTACGGCTGTAAATGACTCTTAGGCACAGTGCTAAATTGAACATAAAGAAGTTTGGCTGTAATAGCAAAGTTTAAAAAAACATTTCCAAACTAGTAAGAATCTTTCATTTTGAAATTTGTATTGGAAAACTTGGCTTTACTTTTATCTCAATTCTTTTTACGGAATGCCATTTTCGCGTACTTGGCTTTTTTTACATGAAATGTTTTTGTTATGATATATTTTTTGGTATGCCATTTTAAAATCTAAAATGGCGGACGAAATAATGTTATACCCTTCAAAGATGCCGGTTTATTCTTGTGTTGCGAACATGTTTTAGTTATGTTTTTAAATTAGTAAAAAAGCTGCATACCGGGTGGGCCGAACAAAAACCGGACATTTGAAAGGATTTTTGAGTGTGCCAAAGAAGTAAAGAGTATTTGAACTCAAAAACTGTAAACTCACACAAAAAAACACGTGTTGTTTGTTTGTTATACGAAACTGCGCACTGTTCGCGTTTTAAGTTATAAGAAAGAAAGAAAAATATACAAATGCATTTGTGTATCAAAACGTGATAAAAATATATCAATAAAACGCGATAAAATGCAAAAAACTTTCTTCTCTATTACGAAAATTAATTCAAAAAAGCAGAACTTGTTTTATTTATTTAAAAACTTTAGAATTGTGAATTTACCAAAAGAGGGCAGTGCAGCAACTAATAAAGTAATAGTTTCATATTACTAAAAACTAATCAACTAAAATAAAGAAATAAGCGGGAGCTAACAATCTCTAGGTAACCACTCCACTTATTTTTAACTATGACCTTAGGTACGTGCGTATCGCAGCCAACGATAAAGACCGGCCATGGCGCGTTATAAGCAAGTCGGCGGTCACGTGATCTTAGGAGTTCCAGGATTCTTATTGTATTGCTTAATATATCATCTGTTTTTAGACAATTTAAATAAGTTGTTCTCATATAGATAAAAATTGAAAAAAATATTGTGCTGAGGTATGTGTTTATTATAGGTAAAAGAACTGAATCTATAAAATAAAAAATTATATAAAATTTGCACTCTAATATCTTCAGGTATATTAGGTACATAATATCGTTAGTTACTTCAAATCTATACAAGTCTTTTAAAATTGGACATAACAAACCTAAGCTTTAAGTTTTTAAAATTTTCTTTGAATGTCATCATCTTTGTCTGTGTTTTTTTAAAGATTTATTAGTAGACACTAAATCAGTATGCTTTTTAATAAAATTATTTTAAAAAACTTTACATGCCCTCAAACTAATTTTTGCAAGGTTTGACAATAGTTTTTCTCCACAAAAACACTCGCTAGAGTTATCTAAAATGTTTTTTTTAATATAAAACATTTCACAATAATTTATTAAAAAGAAACAAGTGATTTTGTGAATAAGTGACGTTCAATAAACTGAATGTAAACTTTTTGACAGTTAGGAACTGTTTACAATAATAAATAGCATAAGTCAAGGAAAAAAAGTTGTCAAAAGTTGTCTCAAAGATAATGATATGGGGTTTATTGGTCGTCAATAATTTTTTGAAAAACTACCCAACACAAAGTTTAATCTATATTTCATCAATGTGTAACTTAACTACCAACTCATGTTATTTTAAAAGCTGTATCTTAATTTTTAAATATTGCATACTACCGGAGAGATTACTATCTGTTAGCGATATTTTAAATATCAGTTTTTTAATATTACCAGGGTGCAGAAGACATATTACCTTAGTTTTGTAAATTGAGATGTATGCACTGGATGACTGGATCAACAAAGATGCAACTTTCAATTCAATAAACTGCATTACCTCTTCAAGTGTATCGGTGCTGTCCAAAGATAAAACTCCAACTTTTTTTGGCAGTTTGTTTTTTGGTATGGACACATTGTTAACATTTACAAAAGATGACAGATTTCCCTCAACAACTAAAGATGCTAACAGTGATGGATTATTGTTCAAAAATGCCATCAGGCACAGGCAGACTGTGTCACGTTCTTGGGTAAAGCTCAATGAAATTTTGACCTCAATATTTGATAAAACTTTTGATTTCTTATGAGCTCAAAGTGTTTCAAGACTTTCTTGTATTGCAGTTTCCAGTTGTTGCCTCTCGACATCAGCTAATCGAACAGTAGATACAGGTTGTCTACTTAGGTATTTCGGAACATTTTCAACACTCTCCATTTACAACACACTTATCAAATTTTATGCATTTGTTTATCCACAGGCAAATTAAAAGTTGACACATATTCGGTTTCAGTTTTATAGTTGGACCGACAACCAACAACACTACACGTTCGCGGTATTGTTGTCTTTTTCGTGGGCTGCGTTATTTTAATAACTTTGATAAAATTCACATAAAATTCATGCCCGTATTAAAAAAAAATTGACGTAAACAAACATACCAAAACTGAAAACACACATGTTTTATAATGACAGCTGGCCAGGAGGCGTTCTTTTGTGACCCTCCTACGGTCACGTGATATTTCCGCGCCCGGGCCGGTCTTTCTCGTGGGCTGCGGTGCGTATACTTATCCTACAGGGTGTCCCAATTCAATTCTTTAATTGGAAAATAATGAGTGCGTGCGAAAACGTATACAAAGGTATATGATATAAGCATATGAAAATGCTGGCAGCGGAAGCGATGCTGACTGGCTACCCTTTTCATGTACTCACTTGTATACCTTATCACTCGCACTCACGGTTTCTAGAATAAAGAATTGCAATGGGACAGGCGGTATAACTCTACTGGTTATTGATGCCACGGATAAGCGGCCGTTCTCAAAACAGTATCGTTTTTTATGATAGAAATTTCCATCAAACAACGAAATTATAAAAAAAAAATTACATTATTATTCTCAATGACGCAAAGTTAAATTTCTGCTCTAGCATCTATCGAATATAAAATTTGGCGATAAATTTCTTAAACAAAAGCACGAAAAGTTTGCTTTCATAGTTATAGTGTGTTATTTTTATTAATAGGAAGGAATTTTATTATAATGGAAGTTTGTTTTTAAATATTTACACTTTTTAGATATGCTGTGTTGGATTTTGGATATTACCTATTTTAATTTGTTTAGTAATTATTTACCTACTATTAATATAGATGGAAAAAATATGCTGCTTTTTTTTTCATTAAATTTAATGAGTACCTAAAAGCAAATATTAAGTGACACACACATGCGGCCAACACTTAAGCGGCGGGTCGTCCTGGCTAAAATTGTGATTTATTTTTAATATGCAAATAAAATGTTCTTACCAAAACAATTTTATGAGCGTAAAAAATCCTTCCTTCTACTCGAAACGTGACATCACTAAGTTCGGAGTTATTGACGTATTTTGTGTCAATTCGAGAACCGTGGGAAACGCTCAAAGAACATTCCTTTATTGGTTTTATAGGTTCCCAACCAAAACATGTTGAAAATATGTCTGCCAGTAACAAAGTCGTACCTTCTTTCTGAAAATAAAACACATTATGAATTAATAAAATTTTTGTACGCACTGAAACGTATATTTTTAATTGATTAGTTTTTAGTTACCTCTCTGTATTTTACTTAAATATACCTGAAATATTCTTTAATTATTATTAAATAGTTGAAACCCCCTTTTTGTATAAATATTGACACCCACCTATTTATTTTATGCTGACTAAAAAGGCAGCCAGGCAGAAAAAAAGCATTATATAGAATAAAACATTAAGATATGAGGATTATTGCGAAGTTAGATATTGCCCAGTAAAGAGCTCAAGTGATTTAGGTGTTGCAAATCAACTATAGAGTTTAATATAAAAAGAGAAAATGTAGTTCAGTAGTGAAAACTGAGAGGCTAATTTGTGAAAGAGCAGTGTAACGCATAATGGCGGACCACTGTTGGGCAGTGAAGCGCATAATGGCGGATCACTGTTGAGGCAGTGCGCATTATGGCGAGCCACTGAGAAAAACCCAAGAGGCTGTTATTGCCTGCCAGTGTTCCTTCAGATTAGAGGATCTGTAAGTTTTATGGGTTCTTACATGCTTTCTGAATGATACATCAAGGTGGAAGGTATCAGTAAAAGATAACCTTATCATTTGGATGTTGGGATGCTAATTGTTTAGCGGCAATTAAGCGTCCAGGGGAAGCCCTTATACTATTTTAGGGTAGCATGCTGAAGAAAGAAGATTAAAAGTATTACCCAAATTATATCTAGCGCCATGAGGCTTCCGGTGAGTAAACTATAAGTTTATGAATAATTGAGCAGATGAGTAAATTTATTGTTTTATTTTTATGGTACCTGAGGTCTGTCTGTCAAGATAAGTAAGAAGGGAAGTGACAACCCACTAAGCACAAAATCGTAAAAAACGTTAAATAAATGTTGCAAAAAAAAAGTTTTTTTCTAGCACAAATTTGTGTTAAAATTAAGTCAACTTTTGACATTAAAAAACATGTAGAAAATCCTAACAAAAATATCATGTAAAAGCATTACCAAAAATATATTTCTTAATAACGTTAAGAAACCAATATTTAAAAAACCATAATTTTATTAACATTAAAAACAATACCATCAATATATGGTTATTTTTATAATGTTTTTCCTAGATCTGATTTCTAACGTTGAATTTAAGATATATGAAGCTAATAAATGTTTTGTTTTTTAAATTTTAAAACCTTGTGCTTATTTAAGCATGCTTTTCGCAATCAAAACTATAAATCTGCAAAACTTTTCTTACCTTGCTATATCGAAATATATTAAACAACAGTGGTAAGCACTCTTGAACAAACTGAATGCTGTAATCGTCGGGGCATACTTGAAGAAAATCCTGGAGCAGTTGATCGATGACGCAGTCAAGTCTAAAAAATGCACAACATACAGGGCAAACCGAAAAAATTATTACAATGTTGTTGAGCCATTTATGGAGGTAGTAAAGTCGCAAACGATAGCTTTTTAGCCCCACGGGTAATATTCCACCGTTTGATGGAGATTATAGTTAAACGACCTCAGGCAACACTTTTTGGGAGCGTTGGACGCCTCGTCCAGAGGGCGTGGAAGCCTCATGTGCTAATTCAGAATAAAATCCACGCACGGCAAGGCTGCGACCGCATACGAAAAACTTAATTTTTTATAGCCCAGTCAATGGCGATTGTTGATTTTGGAATGTTTTAGTTGTTATTGGTTAATCCAAGATATTCTTCCAGACTATATTTATAAATCTACTGATTCAGAATACCCTTTCGCTTTAAACAAATGGATGAACCTCTGCAATTTATCTACTTTGCCCTCTCCATCTCCGAATAACCAGAAAGATTTTGACAACTTAATGTGTAAATATATGATATCAAACAAATTCAGAACACAAAAGATATAAACTCAAAAGCCCGCCTTCTGGCCCTTCAAGAGAAAGAAAGCAATGCATGGCTCAATGCTTTGCCTTCTCCACCACTGGGAAGTTTACTAGATAATACAACATTCCGTATTTCCGTTACTCTTCGATTGAGTCAACCGGTGTGCGAACAAACTAATTGTTGATATTTTGGGTCATCATGGCCTAAGCTGTCCAAATAGTGCAGGGAGGTTTTCTCGTCACCGTTTTTTAAATGATATAATACATCGATCATTGACTGCAGCTGACAATCCAAATATGTTGGAACCTGTAGGAATCTGTAGAAGTGACGGAAAGCGGGCTGATGGTTTGTCGTTGTGTCCTCGTTTTCTTCGGCCAGTTGGTTTCCATTGTAGTATTTGTTTAGGTAGTCTTTCACCATTCATTCTTTGTACATGACCGTACCACACCAGTTGTTTTGTTCTTATATCATCCACTAAAGTATGTTCACCCACTGTCATAATTTCTCTTATTCTTTGATTTGTAACTCTTTCTCTTTTTGATTTCCCTGCTGCTCTTCTCCAGTAGTCCATTTCCGTAGCGGCATCGAAGAAATATATATGTTATTTCTTCGATGGTAGCGGAAAGCATTTTTTCTGTTCTATCCTTGATTGGCCATACTTCTGAGCCGTATGTACTAATACTTTTTACAATGGTGTTATATATAAGCTTTTTGTTATGTTTTGATATACTTTGGTCCCAAATTATTCCATTTAATAAAGTTATTGCTTTTCTTCCTTGTACGTTTCGATCTTTTATAGCTTTCTCTAGTGTTCTGTCAGCTGTAATTTTTAGACCTAAGTATTTATACTGATCACAGGACTCAATTCGCTGTCCGGTATTTAAGATTAGATCTTGTTTCGTTCCACCGATACACATATACTCTGTCTTATTGAGATTAACCTTTAGTCCCCACTTATTGTACTCTTCTATTAGTTTTCGAGTCTAAAGTAAATACAATTCATAAAAGTTTCTTTCGCCAGAGGCTTTAGAGAATTTTCATTGGGAAATTTGTATGGAACTTTTATTCCTTATAAAGAAACCGAATCTTAGAACGTAAGAAGAGCTATTTTCGCCAATCGTTGTGAACTTTAATAAGGATCATCCGAAACATTGTTCTTGGGTTCATGCTGTATCTACATTTTTATGGCAGATTACTACGATTCTCATTAATTCGGCCATATTTGACATGTTTACATACTTTTAATAAATATAATCCCAAGCGTTGATCCTAGCCTTATTTTGTATTTATATTTGCAAGGGCACACCCAGGTGCTGGGGCGGAGCCCGCCGCCCCCCTCAAAGTCTAATTTTTTTTTGATATTTTCCACATATTTCATGAAGAAAAGCAAAAAATAATATAAAATACGACATCATGGGGCCTCGGCGCCCCGCCTCTCAAATTTCTGGGTGTGCTACTGATATCTGTATAATACGTTTATTTTTTTCAAAAAGCTTAGAACAGCAAATTTAAATAGTTTTAAATCAAAAACTAGAAATCTTTTAATTAAAATACTTAAGTCCTTATTACTTACATATCAGACTTTAATAATTTTTTGAATTAACAGTGTCTTATATAAATTAATCTTATAAAATATTATTTTATTTGTTTGCTTTTAGTTATTTTTATTTTTATTTATTATATATTTATTTATTATATAACGAATAGACATTTTATATTTGTTATTTAAATTTTTTATTTTTTTATGATAGTTGTATGCATATGAAAATAAAGGCAATTTCAATTCTAGATGTATAGTGAGTTGCGGTCCTTTGCTCCACACTGAATTCTTAACGGCGAAATAAAGCTACGTTTTTAGCAAAAATGCAGTCTGTATTTCTTACCCTTGACGCGTTTCGGTCTTAGCGACCATAATCATAAGGGCTCTATTCTCATTCTATTCTATTCTAGAACGGTATATTCTTACAATTTTCGCCCATCAGCATTATTTGTGACGTCATAGGGTCACTAAACTACAGAATTTTTTAAAAAAGCTTTACTCTAATTTTAAAAAGTTTTACTCCAAGCAGTGATTCTGGCTTTATGCAGTATTCAAATTTATAGGATACTTTTACTCCTTACAAAAAAACTAAACCTTAAAACGGTAAATTACAATCTTCGCCAGCTCGTCCATGTTTGTAACGTAACACCACTAAGCTACCGAATTTTAAAATATTTTCCAGTCATTGGTGTTGCCCCTATGTCGATCAAAATATCAAAAATGTATTACGTGTTTTTTCTTTCACTTGAGACTTGGACTTTATATGCAATTATTGAACTTAAACTACGTAAGCGAGACTCGGCACTTAAGCCAAAGTGTAAAATTGGTTAAATATTTAAACAAATTAACTAACCTGACTTCGTGTGCGGCACTAAGCGAATGCATCCAACAGTGTAAAGTCCACGGTATTCCCAAAGTCCTTATTTCCACTGTGATATCGAGATGATTGTTTTCTGAACTATGATACATGGCCTCTTGAAGAGCTTTAATTTGCGACTTAGAAAATTGTGGGGCAGTTGTGTTTGTGCAGGTCGATTTTGGGGCTCCTAAAAGCAAATTACACTGTGCTCTTTGACGAATTTCAGCATTGCAGCGTGAAAACTAACATTATACTATACGATGGTTCACAAAGTTAAAGAAAATCGAGTGTTATTTTATAAAAAACAATACGTGCGCAGTTCAAAAAATTTATGATTAAAACAATTAGTGCTTATTAAATTCTAATTAAAAGCAAATTTCTCCAATTTATTACTCTTATACTTTCTGAGGTGTAGTCTGCGCTGTTAGGGACCTTAATGCCCGAAAAAGTCCCTTAAACGTCACTAGAAGGTTACTCTATTACGTTTTGTATAAGTCACCACAGAGCGTTTTTAGAACGTTTTATGAACGTTTCTGGACGTTTGATTTATTATGCTTTCTGGAATATTTGGGGACATTCTATAAACGTACCGAAGAAGTTTAAACAACGTACCGGACTCGTCTAAAAAAAGTACTGGGGACGTTTCAAATACGTACCGTGGATGTTTAAAAGACGTACCTGGTACGTCTTAACAATGTTCCCAAATTTTGCATGTTAAAAAAATTAAAATTTGGCAAACGTCCGCAAAACGTTCTGAAAACACCCGAAAAACTTTGCCTAAACGTATGAAAAACGTTGTTAAGAGATTTTAAAAACATTCTGTGGTGAAAACGTTCAAGAGACGATTAAGAAACCTTTTTCGGGCATTGAATTCCCTAAACGTACGTTTTTAAAGCGTCCCCTAGATCCGAAACAAACGTTCTAAAAGTTTTTCAAAATGTGTGTCACTAGGGATATAAAAGTGGTCTAAGTAGGGTGGTAGGTCAAACTGGTCGAAGTAATTTAATTAAATTATTGCGACGGCCCTGAGTAATGGCGTATTCCATTGGGAAAAAGAGTGCACAACTGGCTCGGTGTTTGTATTCCATTGACATGCACTTTTCTAGTTTTCGTATTCCATTGAGGCACTTATGAATTCAGTTTTGCACTGAGTGCGGCTTTTTTGACACCGGCTCTGAGGGCTCGTGCCGCACCGAAAACTTTTTCCCGCCATTAATTTTAAACTCTAATTGTTGTCGTGGGACGTAAAAATGAGTGCAGATAAAGAAATGAGCGATTTTTATTATTTTCTTTGCTGCTAAGTAGTAGCAGCGATAAAGATGAAGAGGAACAGTTTTGTGCAATGCAAACAATTAGAACCCCCAAAAATCAAAAACTTTTTTGAAAATGTGGTTTATAGATTTAACAACAAATCTACTTATTTGTATGGATTTGGTTGACTGGGGCCCTGGGGCTAATTTTCCGACACTTCTGGCAGCTATGATAATAAGTAAAAATAAATATATTTTTTAGTTCAAGAAACACTTTCGGCTCGAGTTGAGCACTGAGAAATTCATGACAAACAAGTTCAAAAAGCCTCAATTCTGTCCAAAAAAAGAACACGGGGGACGAAACCCCAGTAGTGCTGAGGCACGACATGTGTCGTCATTTTTATGGCATGTTAAAACACCCTTACCTAGCTGTTAGGTTAGGTTATGTTCTTGTTGAATGGAAATTTGTTCAAAAATATTTTCTTCAAAAACTTTTTTGAACAACAAAAAATTACTTTAAAAGAAAATGTTTTTGAACAAAAAAATTTAAGAAAATGTTTTCAAAAAATTCAAGAAAATGTTTTTGAATAATTTTCATTTTCAAGAAAATGTTATTGGAGTATTAAATCTGCTTTCGAACAAATGGTTTTTGAACATCATGTTTTCAACCAAATTCCGCAAGGCAGGTAAGTCAGGTTTAGTTGAAAGAAACTTGTGAAATTGTATCCTTATGTTCAAATTTTGGGAGCATAAAGTACACTTTCGTTTAGGTTGTTTTGAAAAAACAAGCGCGAAATACAGATGAATACTCTATCTGTCGGTAGGTATACGAGCATAAGCTTGCATTCAACAAGGAGGTGAGCATTTTTAAAATATTCTTATTGACTTTTTTTTAAAATAAAACCATTATTTATTTACTTTACGGATTTTTATTTATGGGCGTGTAACTTTAAAACAAATAAAAATGGATATCGTCGTTGGTATGATAAAACCTGTGACATTTTTTTTCAAAAATGAGATTTTTGCATAATCAATTTGCCCTAGTCATATTGGATAGCCTATAAAAAATTATTTGCAAAAAAATGTTATATTAACGTTGCTTAAAATTTCATTTTAAACACAAAGTACTTTTCATCGAACCAACGACGATATATAACAAAACAAAAAATGTGAGGTTATTGCACAGATTAGGTTAAATATTGACGTGCATACCACACGAGTGCGATTTTTCATTTTCCGCGAGTTCCATTGAAACTGCACTCGGTGCAAATTTTTGACAGCACCGTTCCAGTGTCAGTGCACCACCAGTTCTGCACTCATTTTCCCAATGGAATACGCCATAAGTCCACTGAATTACGCTCGCGCTTTACAACTGAATTTATCTAAAGGTTTAGATATATCATATTCCCGTCCAGAGTTTTCATTTTTATTGCTAGTAAGGGCCGGTTTATCAATGGAGGGTTACCCCTCGAGTTAGAGATAGCCCTGGGTTAAAGTGTGTTAGCCATCCAAGGTTAAATGCAAACTCGAGGGTTAACCCTAGGCTAACTTGACCTGCGCTCGAACGGCAGGGTAGCGTATTTAGGTCTGGGTTAACGTCAAAATTTCCAATTATTTTGAAGTGTTTTTTTTATATTTTGGTTGAATTTTCTCAAAAGCATAACATTCAACTGGTGTACTTCTATTTTAGTGTTAAATAGGATGCTCCGAAATTTTTAAAACACCAGCGGTGATACTTTCTATGGTGCCAGGCTGAGATGATGGAATTCTCCACAGACATGGAGATTTTTGCAATGGGAGCAGTCTACCAAGCAAGCAAAAAATAAATATTCTTTTTTCTATGAGCAAGATCATGTTTAATAGAAAAGCACCCAATAAATATCCCACCTGCCATACCTAATATGTGTCGGTACTGAGCCACAATACAGACCCACTGGCGTTTGTAGCGGAAGGGCTGCAAGGCCCACTCACATATGAATCTTCATCAATATGTGTACCAGTCTTATTATAATTAATAATTTATGTATATAATTTTAAAACTTTTAATATGTATTTAAAAATGCAAAATAAAAAGTGAAGGTATATTTCAAACACTGAGTTTTTTTTTTATTTGGAGGCCTCTGAAAAATAACTATTAAGTTCTTTTGTTGTACTACAGTATTTTAGGAATCAGAAATAATCAACAATTAATTTTATATATATATAGTACGTAACATCAAAATACAAAGCTTAACTTATTGCAACATGCTAGAGCACCTTTATAATTCAAAAAAAATGCTACAGAATAAATAATATTTCACATCAAGGTTTTTAATGAGCATGAAGTTAGCGAAGCACCCATCGCAGATCGAATCATGACTAGGTGGATAATTTGCCGTTAATTAGTCGTGAATTAGTTGTGGAAAAATTAATTTTGTCGCTCTTATTTTTGACCGTTTTTAAGGGTGCTTCGCTAACTTCATATGAAGTTAGCGAAGCACCCTCGTAAAAATGGCTTTTATCAAAATCGAATATGATGGATTATTTGCCGCTAATTAGTCGTGAATTAATTGTGGAAAAATTAATTTTGTCGCTCTTATTTTTGACCCTTTTTTTGGGTGCTTGCTAACTTCATATTTTGGCACCCATCGCAAATCGAATCGCTACTAGGTGGATAATTTTCCGATAATTAGTCGTGAATTAGTTGTGGAAAAATTAATTTTGTCGCGTTTAATTTTGAGCATTGACTTCTATACCCTATAACGCCCTTTTAGGGCGTTATACAACTCAATGGTTTTGAGTGATTTTTGGGTGCCTCTAACTTTATATGAATTAAGTGAAGTACTCAAAAAACGGTCAAAAATAAGAGCGACAAAATTAATTTTTCCACAACTAATTAACGACTACGATATTCGATTTCGATTCGTCATGTCTAAAGCCATTTTTGACGAGGGTCCCTCTCTAACTTCATATGAATTTAGCGAAGCACCCTCAAAAACGGTCAAAAATAAGAGCGAGAAAATTAATTTTTCCACAACTAATACACAACTAATTAATGGCAAATTATCTACCTAGAAGCGATTCGATTTGCGATGGGTGCCAAAATATGAAGTTAGCGAAGCACCCAAAAAAAGGGTAAAAAATAAGAGCGACAAAATTAATTTTTCCACAATTAATACGACTAATTAGCGGCAAATAATCCACCATATTCGATTTTGATAAAAGCCATTTTTACGAGGGTGCTTCGCTAACTTCATATGAAGTTAGCGAAGCACCCTCAAAAACGGTAAAAAATAAGAGCGACAAAATTAATTTTTCCACTAATTCACGACTAATTAACGGCAAATTATCCACCTAGTCATGATTCGATCTGCGATGGGTGCTTCGCTAACTTTATGCTCATAGGTTTTTAAACACTTTCTGGTCACCCAGGAAGCCTCTGCTTTCACTGCACAGGGGGGTGTCAGTCATTCCGGGATAACATGTTGATGTGTCAGAAACTAGTACCATTATTTCTTGTTGATGTGCCTTATCAGCGGCGTAGCGTGGGGGGGGCGCGGGGGGTTCGTCGCCCCCCCCCGCCCCGAGGGTAGTGGCGCCCCATAGGTGGGAGAGGCGCCCTTGTGACTTATCGGCCGCCCCCTGACACATGATGACCTTTTTTGTTTTTTGGTTGCAAGATTTGTGAGAGGCTCCTTTTTTTGCCACAAGATTTTTCATCAGTTTTCAGAGGCGCCCTTGTTAGCTGTCGCCCCCCCCCCCGCCCTTTCGGGCACGCTTCGCCGCTGTGCCTTATTGATATTTCTTTATTAAAATGTAGAAGTTTTTTGGTTTCTTTGTAAAGAAATGATTATAAATAAAAATAAACTTAAAAAATGCAGAATTATGATCCAATACCAAAGACAATAATCCATTTGCTTTTAACTTATTTTATCTCTGAAATTATCTAGTTTTAATAGGTAGATAGGTACCTATAGATGCATTTTTATTTTAGACTATAATGAATAGTTAAGTACAACAGAAACTATTTACAGTTGGAACTACATGCTAATTTTAATGTAGCTAAATTATTTTTATCATGCATATAGTAGATACTTACTGGCTACAGTACAATAACTGAAGAAACTGAATAAGTTTTTTCCAAATAATATTTTTTAACAAAACACCCGAAACCAGCAATACAAAAAACATATGATTATAACCACAAAATGTCAAAAATTCCACAGACTATTAAATAAGAAGGGAAACCTTAGATGGTCGATTGTTACCAGCATTGCCAACCTGCGAGTTTCGGAGCTCTGGGTTAAAATCGCGTGGATAAACACTTTTCTCTTTAACTCGAGGGTTACCCCAAGGTCAGAGTTGACCCAGGGCTAGCTAACACGACGAGATACCCCGCAATTGATAAACCGGCCCTAAGTAATGGATCTAAATATTCTGCGACTTTATTACTAAATGACTAACCTTCGGCCAACATCTCCTCTAATGATAAAACTTCTTTATTTATAGGAACTATAGGTTGTGCAAGTAATTTCTGTAAAACATTTCGGTGTCCGTGGGCTGCCGCAACTGAGATTGGGGCGTAGCATCCTCTTTGACTTGAACCTGAGTAACTTAGAGTGTCTTTGATTTGAGTACTCAGAAAAGGTTGAGCTCCGTGTGCACAAAGTAGTGAGATCATCTCCATATTGCCGGTGCCGCAGGCCACCTGGCAACAAATTTTTTTTTAGCATTGGCAAAAAGCAATTTCAGTGTATTTGCGCCGAAATTAGCGGGCTATTATTTGGTTTTTTGGAAAAAAAAAACATAAAGATATCAACTGGATTTTCACAAAGGCTTTCTTACTATCGGTCGGACCCCCGGAAAGTTAACTACTAACACAATTTTTTTTAGAGAAGTGACCCCTTTATATGACATAATAAAAATTACAATTTTTTAAAAATTTTGCAACTTGTATTGACAGATTCGAAAAATTATGAACAACAAATTAAAATAATTTTTATGACTTAAAAAGTCAAGTCAAAAAATTAAAAATTATATTTTTTAGCAGTTTAATTGACATATCGCACCCCCGCTAAAAAATAATCACAACTCAAAAAACATAGCTTTGAGAAAATCGCTGTTAAAGAATTTAGTTCATTAGAGAGATTCATTTTTCACTTACATAACAAATTACGAGTTAACATGTTATTTTATATCAATAGGAACCTATTAACTCAGTGTAATTGGTGCAGTACGTTTCTCAGAAAAAATAATTTTTGTCATTTTTAGTTAAAAAAAAGACAAAAACCCGATATTGTGACTTTTTTAGAACAAGGCATCATGACGTTGTAAATCAGGATGTCACGCAGGATGGTAAATAATATAAAAAAAGAAAACAAATAAAGAAGAAACTTTGTATTTATTTTTACAACGAGTTATAAAATGCTGAATAACAACTGGGAATGTGATTATTCTCTAATAAATTCAACAGATTTTTTTCTTATTCTCCTTAATTCTAAGTTCACTGAACAATTCGAAAAAACAGTCACAACACAAAAAAGAACAGTATTTTACTTGTTATATGGGTCAGATTTAACCAAGTTCACACGAAAACCTTCATAACTCGAAATGTGACTCTTTTTAGCATGAAACTCCACGTTCACGCTGTTATAAAGTCAAAAGTGACACTGTAAAGGAACGCATCCTCAGCTAAACTGGACAAAATAAAAGAGTCACATCGCCATTTTGCGGTGAATTGTCGAAACATAAATGTGACGCTTTTATGGAAGAAAGTACAAGTTATTTCGATGATGGCGGCAGGTTTATCTCAATAAGGGCGATTTTTGAGTTGTGACTCTTTTTCAGCGGGTGTGCGATATGTCAGAAAGAATTCCACTGTAATTTTTATTTTTCAATAAGGTATCACAAGGAGTCTCATACGATCTAAAAAACAAAAGTCGTATGTGATTTTTTACCTAAGGAATAAAGTGCGTGATAAACTCACTGAAGTGTTTTGTTTTTTTTTTCACAAAAGCAAGTAATAACCCTCTAGTGGCAGCGGTTCATTTAAAGTCGTTACCTTGTATTGTACAGTCAGAGATTTTTTAAATTGCCGGTGAATTTTTTGTCTGTCAAAATTAATCATTTAAAGAAATCAAAAAATATACATTTTTGAATTTGTATGTATACAGACAGAGGTAAAGTTCACAATTTTTGTCGTTTTGGTTCAAATTAATTTTCCGAATGTCAAATAAGAATATTTTTTATTTTCGAGGGCGGCCATTTAAAAAGTCCCCGACTGTACAATGCTACCAGTTTTAATTCCTAGTTGCTTTAGTATAATACAGTGTTATTGATACTACTAATAACAAAGTAAAATGGTTTTCAATTAATTTTCAATTGAAAATCGATCTCTTCTACACTTGCTTTTTCCGTGTTCGCATATTTCCTTTGTGTACTTTTGCCCTGCACATATTTCACCGATTTATAGATAAAACTAGTTGATTCATAGAGGAGCAATTCCCTCTCTTTTTAAGTTATAAATTAAGAGACCTTTCGTTTATAAATAAATTATTAAGATACAAACCATTTTTTCAAAAACAATTTATATAGGACTATGTTCTTTAAAATTTCGAAAGTTATTCAATGTTAACATTTAAATTAAATCAATTTTTAAAGTTATTTTAGTCGATAATTTATTTAACCCAATCATTCTTTGGCTTGATACCAATGGTTATAAAATAAGAGGCAATTATTATCCTATCTAACCATCTTTGTTAGTCTACCATAATACTGTAAACTGTATACCGAACAATCACATACAAGTACGAAATTAGCAAAAGACCCAAATCTGCCAAATAGGTTTGCTTATCCACAAACTAGTAAACAAGATGGCCATATGCCGTTGCGTTTGTGCAGTTCGATTTGGCAATAAAAAAAATCACTTGTCACTATCAAAGCAATACATACATATTGTACACAGTATATTTGCTAAATGGGAAAACTAAGTGTGGACGGTAAACACAATCCTTGGCTTATTTAACTTCTTTGATATTGATTAAAAATCGACAAGTTGATTAAAACGCGTATTTCCTGTTAGCGCTATTTTCTGTATTTGGACATTCAAAACAAATATAGCGAATAGTTTCTCTACACAATTACTGTTTTTAATAAAGCAAATATACGAATACCCTAAGCCAAGTGAAGTGCCGCCACTATATATATATATTTATTTTTAGATATCTCTTTAGGTCTTGGAAATGCTAAAAACAAACTTTTTTGTTTAATTTTTTGTCAAATTCATAGTTCTTTTAATTAAATAAATTCATTGAATTAAAACAATTAAACACGTGATTTAAAACAGGCGGTCTACCAATCAGCTGCGAGTGACCTCACAAAACAGTAAACGCCTCGAACGAACCTATTTTCTGTGTTATTTTCTTATGGATGGTAATGTTTGTTTTGGTTTAAAGTGCGAATTATCGCTCTAAATTAGATTTTATTTTGTGTTTTGCTTATAAAAAACATTTTCAATGGAAAATGGATTCTCCAACGCCGATAGCTTCAACTTGCCAATGCTGAATTCCTTTATGGTGGCAGGCTTCTTTTCCAACAACAGTGATTTTTGTTCTGTGGAATTTAGAAACGCTAAAATGTTGATGTAAGTATTCGATGAGTTGCTTTGTATATAATTGAAAGTTTTTTTACAGTATTCTTGTATACCCCTTGTAATAAACATAACGTCAAAAATTTCATCGTCATTCACGAAATAGTTATATATATTATAGACAACGTGATAAAAATTATTAAAAACAATTTAGTTATACTCACATCAAAGTGATCTTCACAAATGTAAAGTGAAGATGTATTAGATAAGGCCGTTGGGTCTCTTCGAGCAAGTTCTAGCCACTTTTCCGTTCTTTTACTGCTGTAGGCACATGAATAAATAGTTTTTCAGGTGTTTTTATGCTAGTATTCGAACACTGAGGCACTACACACCACTTATAGGACATTTTTTTACATAAAAAACAGTAAAAACACAGACAAAAAACAAATAAACCCTTGAATGACGTGTATCTGTCCGCGAGTTTACTGCGCTGTGACGTCATTGCAACGCCATGCCAGAAATGAGCGTTTAAGCGGCAAATTCAAATCGGAAATTAGAAAACTCTGTTTTAAATGTAGTTATGATAAAATACACTATTTTAATCATTTTGCGTAGCAAATTAGGGATCTATGTATCATTCTAAACTCTTTTCTAAAATTTGTCAAATACCCTATAATGATAAAGGGCGGGACTTAATGTGCCTAGTATGCACGGTCCCTAGAAAAAAGCGATCGTTGCATTTTTGCCGCTATTTTATTTTTTGAGGTCACTGATTTTTGTAAACAAAAGTTAGGTAGGACTAGGTAAACTAAAGCATTTTCCATTTTAGTATATGCTTCTAAAATATTTTTTAAAAATTGTATTGGTATTAGCGTTGTTTGATGGATCTTCTCAAACAATGGTATTAGTATTGTATTTTTTTAGCCCGCTTTATTTTACCTTACAGAAAACTTAAAATACAAGCAAAAGCGAGTGATCATTTAGTATCGAAAGTAAACAGAGGACTTGGGATGTAAACAAATGGATGTACGTGATCTAATTGCTAATCACACTCGATATTGCTTTTAATTTAATTTTTCTGTAAAGTTAGCTGAAGCGGGCTAAAAAAATGAACGGCAATATATAACAACAATAACAAATGAAAAATTACTTTAGTTTTCAAGAAATAACAAAAGTATAAAATATTCATTAAAAGTATCTGTATCTAAATTTTGTTTACAAAAATCAGCTTTTTTACGGTTATGCGCACTCGCAAGGAGATCCCTATCACGCTCGAGAAGCGGCAATTGCACGGAAATTTTGTTGTGTGTTGGTTTTGAAACGGTTCAGATTGTAATCTGCAGGGAAAACAATCGCAGGGAGTCCATTCCACAGCGATGCTGTTCTCCAGAGATATGAATTCTGATATAATGAGGTTCTTGGTGACTCTATTTTGACAGTAAATTGATGGTTACTGTCTGTTTGACGTGTTCGCCTAATAGGCGCTACTCCCGCGGGGATCATAAGTGCCAGCTCTTCAGAGCATTTCCGTGATAATACCTGTAGAAGAGATATATCACCCATAGTTCTTCGATGTTCGAGACTATCCGCAAGCTACGGGTAAGTGCGGGGTCATTGATCAGCTTGATAGCTCGTTTTTGCACGGTGTTCAAAAGCATTAAGGTATGTTTGTACTCCATAGGTGGAATCTGGGCTTTGTAGAGTGTCAGCAGTTGGCTTAGTGTATACATATGTCTGGTACGAAATAGCACCCCAAGCTTTTAAGACGCCCTTTTAGCTATATCTGCCACGTGACTGTGCCAAGACATGTGGGTCTCTGCAGTGACTCCTAAGATGTTCAACTGGCTCTGCAATGTGACATCACTTCCAGATAGCATGATGTTTGGCTGGTCTTTTGTGAAAACAGGGCTGCTTGGGTTTTCTGCGCGTTAAACTGTACAAGGTTTTTGTTGCCCCAGTCCTCTATTAACTCCAGGTCGTTATTTATCTACGATATTTGAGTTAGTCTAAGATGATGGAATTCACGTGCGGAGAGACATGTGGGTGGTATGATTGATGAGACTACATTGCCATCATCTGCAAAGCAATAAAGTGGATTTACTGTTTTATCTATGAGGTCATTTTGACACACCAGCATTTATTTGGTAAAAGTTGGAGTTCTGACCATGGATAAATGGATCTATTCTTAAGGCAACTTTCAAACCAAGTGCAAAGTTTCGGCGACAATCCCATTGCTTTGAGCTTGTTGAGCAGATTTTCATGCCAGACTTTATCGAATGCTTTAGATATATCTAAGGCAATTGTTCTTGTTTCACCCCGCAACTCAATCGCTTTTTACCACAAGTGAGTGACGTATGTAAGTAAAACGCCAGTTGACCTATATTTTCGAAATCTGTATTGCTTGTCGTTGATAATTTTGTACTTTTCCAAGTACTTGGTTAGGTGATTGTTCACAACTCTTTCCATCACTTTTGATATCACCGGAAGTAGAGCAATTGGTTTATAGTTTAACGGATCTGTCTTTTTTCCTTTCTTTGGAATGGGGCTTTACAAAAATCAGTGACGTCAAAAAGTAAAATAGCGGAAAAATGCGACGACCGCTTTCTTCTAGGGACCGCGCCTTGCAGGGGTGGATGGGCCATATCGTCGTTGATCTTACAAACGGACGTATCTCAAAAAAATGCAGTTTTGAGTAAGACCATATTACTACCTTATTTGTGGCGTTATTTCATCTCTCAAAGTGTCGTAACTCTTAAAAATCCTTTAAATAGCACAAAAATCATTAGATCCAAGAACATTTTTAGTGATATAAATCCAATATAAACTTTCCCTAAAACTTGAAATTGCTCTCTTGTAAAATTACAATAAATGAGTTACGTCAGTTTGTAAGATCGACGACGATATGTGAAATTGAAAAAATCCCGGTGGGCAGGATCCATATGGGCCGGTGCCTAATGAGTCGGCACCTTATGGACCGGTATCTTGTGAGCCGTTGCCTTATGAGCCGTTGCCTTATGGGCTGTTCGCCTATTTTGTCCTGGGCCGGCTAACAGGTACCCACCACGGTACATAGAATAGACCGGTGTCTGGATATATGTCGAATTTTTCACGTCACTTAGATATGATATGAACAACGGAACAACTAATATTTTTTGAATATTTTGAAAACTAAGGCAATTTTCCTACAGTTTTCCAGTACATCCTTATACAATGTAATTTTCTAGACGTATTGTCGTTATTTTTTTTTAGCCCGCTTTATTTTTTATTACACAAAACTTAAACTACAAGTCAAACTGAATGTGATCATTTAGTATCAAAGGTGAACCGAGGACTTGTGAAGTAAATAAAGATGTAGGTCAGCGGATTATTTTTGAAGCTGAATCGAACACAGTATTTTCTTCGAATTTTAATTTTTGTGTAAAGAATGAAGCGGGCTAAAAAAATAACGACTGGTATGTCTAAAAAATATTATTTTATAAGAATATACTAAACAATAGTAGGAAAATTGCCTTAGCTTTCAAAAAATTCAAAAAATATTAGTTGTTCATATCATCTAACTTTTGTTTACAAAAATCAGCTGGTCACCAGTAACGTGAACATTCGACATATATATATAAAATCAGTACACCGGTCTATTCTATCCACCGTGCCCATCCACCCCTGGCGCCCGGTGTGGTGAGAGCTGGCGCATCGTTGCTTAGTTTTGGTCAAAGTATGAGCATTTGGTGAAGCCGCAAGCTACGCAGTATAATTTTTAATGGAATGTATAGTGATTGCAAAGTCAATTGAACAAAGATCAAAGCCGACCATTGGCGTATCCTTTATAGAAAGTGACATAAGCGGCGGTAGATATACTCATGAAAATTATTTCATTTAATTATGGCGTAAACTAAAGAAATAAACAAAGATAATAAAACTTACTATTCCTACACCTACAGACACGACACTGATTTATTTTCTTACTCTGCATACTGCCGACTAAAGAGGTCCCGAAAGACACACCCGAAAGCAATTAAAAGCGCATATCAAAAAAATCTGACAATCAGGTGCCGTCCATCCACCTGGGCTCGGTCGGTCACAAAGCAAATACTTTGCGGTCGAATCGAAAAGAGCCGCGGCTCTTTTCTGTCGGTAGGGTTGAAATTATACCAGGAAGATTTTATATGAATTTGGATAACTTTTGACGGGCAGAATCAAGCAAAATTTCATAAAATCGATAGAACCCCGTATTAGGAGGTTCGTCAATTGACAATTGCAAAGAGCATACCTGCAATGGTGTCAGCGTGATTTTCTCTTCGCTTTGGGCCGCTCCCCCTTCGGCGTTCGCTCCTCTCTCCAACAATATGCGCGCGCATCTAGTATGACCCTTTGCGGCTGCGTAGGTTAATGCAGTCCAGTGTTGATGCTCTCCGTTGACAGCTACGCAGATCTGGCTTGACGGCGGTGGTGTTTCTATATCGGATGATGCCCCTGCATCCAACAAAGTCTAACAAAAAAAATATAATAAATAATAACGAATATAGACGAATATTTCACTTATAAAATTTAACAGCTTTCAAACACCAAAAATAATTTTGTTTTGCAATCTATTTGGGTGGCCATAATGAATAAAAAAAGATCGTAATTTTTATTTTGGTCTTAGCGGCGCAAAAGACATTGGCGTAGCAAGAAATTGGCAAGGGAAGGGGTTTTAGCATGCCATCTCAAAATACATGTAAAAAAAACAAACAAATTAAATATCGATTTAATAAACAAGACAACTACTTACAGAGGAACCTAAAAACTAAAACCCAATTGTGGATTGGGCTCTAAACTCAGTAAAAGTTGGAACGACTTAAACATGTCTCAATCGCTTGGTCCGAAAATGGAATGAAGAAGTTCCTGCGAAATTATTCTTCAGCCGTTGCAGCAGGAACGTTGACTCTTTGGGTTTGTCTTCCTACCACTCTAGGCATCGATATTGTTTAGACAAACAAAACTGTACACAAATTCATATCATTCATATTTTTGCAAAAAAGTATTATCGTCAACCAGATGATATAGTCATACTTATTATATTTTGAAACTTCTATAAGTTGATATCTTGCGTCGTGAGTGGAAAAATATTTCTGTAGGGTAGACATACAGCACCACCTTTCTTTTTAACGTTTAATCATATTAATCATGCTCTACATAATGGACATCTTCAGTATATTATAGAAGTATCCTGAAATTACATAACGCAAAAATTCAGGATTTTTGACACTCCCCTCGTAACGAATTTTCAAGAAAAAACACATTACAAAAACATTGAGTGTAACGCAATGCCAAACCCCCCTCCCCCCTAGAGCGTTACGTAATTTAAGGAAAGGCCCTAGGTACACACATGTACGTACACCTTAGAAAGTGATTGTGAATTCACAAATATTTTGTTAAAAAAATTGCACTAAATGAAATGTAAAATAATTTAGGCATAAATGGGCGAAAACTTAAAATAATTGGCGGGAAAGCCTGTTTTTCTTCACTATTACATATTTATGCAGTGTGTATATACAAACCTCTAAGGGTTAAATTCGGAAACAATAGATTTGCGCAATGACGCGCGCAAGGAATTCATGCGTAAGGCTCGCAGTTTAAGGTCTAGTTAACTTTGGCGCGCGTTCACCAATTATTGGTGAAAAAATATAAATATTCATTTAAAACATACTGAAATAGGGTAAAAGTTGGTAATTCAAATTGTTTTCAATTACAAAATAATTTTGGGATTTTTTCATAAATTATTATATTCATATATCTATTATCCATAAGTACTCATGTTATTTTCTATAATTGAAAAGTTATATTTTTCTATTCGTATTAGTACTCTCATTGACCAATGTGGGGGGGTTTGACCACCAAACCCCTCCATTCCTGGCTGCGTATTTACGTTTCCGTGTTCATTTCACGTCGGCGCGGTTTTGAAATAGACAGGGAAATGTTACAATATATTTGGGTTCAAATACGTGTTGATTTTAAGACTTTTGATCTCGAAATAAACACGGATTTGTAAGAGAACATCGCTCATTAAACTATTACAAAAGCGAATTCAACTGTCAGGTTAAAACGCTAACATAACGAAAGCTAATCAATCAAATCTAACCGAACCGAACCAAAGCAAACTGAACCAATAATTTTTTGCAAAAAAAAAACTTTCCTGACTTCCTACCTGGGATCCTAGAGGATGTGAATCCGAACCGAGACGAACCGAATTGAACCAAACCGAACCGAATCGAACCAAAGCAAACTGAACCAACAATTAAAAAAAAACTTTCCTGACTTCTTTCTCGGGATCCTAGAGGGTGTGAATGAATAGTGTTGTAGTTTAGTTTGGTTAGGTTAGGTTTGGTTCTGTTTAGTTAGGATCAGTTCGGTTCGGATTCACATCCTCTAGGATCCCGGGTAGGAACTCAGGAAAGTTTTTTTTTGAAAAAAATTATTGGTTCAGTTTGCTTTGGTTCGGTTCGGTTAGATTTATTAGCTTTCGTTAGGTTAGGTTTTTAAAACTTTCTATTTTCATGTTAGGAATCATGTTAGAAATCAAGTGAAAATCACTAAAATCATTAAAGTTTATTAATAACAGAACAACATCTGCCGTCGTAGTTGCCGGTGTAAGACAATGAACACTGAACTTTGCAGGTATAGTTAATGGAAGAGTGTTCTTCAAACTTCAAAGAATTTCAAAATCTTGAGTAATATTAGTACAAATACTTTTAAACTGCTCCATAATTTTTATATTAACAAACATATAACCTCAAAATCAAACTAATAAACAACGTGAATCCAATTTAAGTTTCAAATGTGCATTAATAAGTAAACCCCTGCGCTGCGTAATTCAATACAAATCCGTGCCTTGTTCGAACCTCGGCGCCTTAAAATCAACACGCATTTGTAACCAAATATGTTGCATGCAACATTTCCGTGTCTATTTCAAAACAGCGCTGCCGTGAAATCAGCACGGAAACGTAAGTACGCTTCCTGGCTACGCCAGTGCATAATAATAATAATTTAAGAGCTAAATATTGTAACCTAAATATTTATATATTTATATATATATATATATATATATATATATATATATATATATATATATACATACATATATATATATCTATATGTGTGGTTTGTTTTACCAACAAGGTTTGGTCATCCCCATGTATAGCAGCAAGCATCAGGGCCGTGTGTCCTTGTATATTAAGTGTATCCAGTTTAGTGGATGAAGGAAGAAGGGACTGTGCTTGCTTGATGAGCTCCTGTCGTCCGGTAAGCATCAATCTGAAGGCTAACTCCATCTAAAGAAAAGCATTTGAAAATAAATTCGCCAACTAGCAAATTTTATGCCTGAAGTAACACAACGGGCCTTGAAAAATATAAAACAATAAAAATATTATACGCGGTAAGCATTTTTCCGTTTCCTATACAGCCAGCGCGAATAAATCGCTTTCACCGCGAGGAAACTGAATTATACATTAAATACTCCATTTAGCAGGTATACGAGAGTTTCTGCATGCACGAGGTGTTTTTTAGTAAAACGTACCTAGACTCTTAATAGGTTCGTTCCATCAGGCTGTTCGACAGCACGGTCCGTAAATAAACCGGTTGTTTGGTAACTCGGTGTGATGACGACCGTGACGTCAGAGCTACGTCACAGTTTTCCTAGGAATCAGCAATCAAACGCTGTTTATAGCTTAATTTCGTCTTTTGCCAGTAGTTCAATGAATAGAGGCCAAAATAGGGGTGTTACCCTACAAAAGGTCCGGTAGTTCTGAATGGATATGTCGTTAAGCTCAGGAGGGTAGTTAAAAATCTGAGTTTTCGTCACCCCCACCCCTGTGCTCCCTCCGCTATCTTGAAAAAACCATAAAAACTGGCACTTTTTTTAGTTTTTTGCCTTTAATTTCGTTCCAGTACACTAAATCGCAAATATGAAATTTTTTAGAGGATATAATTATCTACAATTGGGTGGTACTATGGTTGTTCTGCGAGCAGTAGTAACGGAGCTAGGTAATTTCCAAAAATTACTAAAATCACGTGCTTGGGCAAATTTTCAGATTTTTTCTACTTTAGACAGCATAAGCTCCGAAATACTTTGTTTTAGTGTAAAAGTTCTAAGAACATATCTTGTAGAGAATTTTATTAGCTACAAAATCCATTCTTTAAATGTACTTTTAAATATTGTAATTGAGTGGGAGTAACTTTTAACTTAAAGTAAGTAAGTTAGAAAATAATCATTTTTTTATATTTAGTGCTTTAAACGGCACGTTTTTTATTTATTTTTATTTTTTGGTGTAAATTTAGTGACGTAGAAAAAGGTAAGAGAGCTTAGGGGTCAAACACCTCCTTAAACTAACCACCTCTTTAAAAACCCCCCCAGACCCCCAAAATCTAACATATTTAGGTTTTCTCAAATTTTCTCAAAAAATACGTTTCTAAGAGAAAAATCTGTGATATACTTTATTGTAGACAATGAAATTTCCTTTCGAAAAAGGTACAACTCGATGGGGGTCAACTATTTATAAACTCTTCAGCGGTGTCCGTTAATTGAAGTAATTTAAAAAAGTAAAAAAATATCCATGTTTTTTCCTTGATTTATTCGATTTTTTTTTAACCAAGGTTTATAGAACAAAATATGTTATACATTATTGTAGCAAATAAAATTTCCTTTAAAACGCTGTACAAGAAAGTCGGATTGGTTTCATGGTTATAAATTCAGAGGCGCCCGTAATATTAATCCATTTTAAAAAATCACCAAATAAAATATTTTTGTTACAAGTTTAATCTATTTTTTTCAAAAACGAAGCCTAATTTAAAAAAATGCTATGATGCACTTTATTGACAGTAAAATTCTCTTTTCAACGGTGTATAACTCGATGGGGTTTGACTTACAACGAACCCGCCAGCGACGTCCGTAAATGGGAGCCATTTAATTATTTTTTTTTTAAATTATGTTTGGCACAGGTTTTATTTGATTTTCTGAAAATCATACCCTTTATCAAAAAAATTATTTTTTACTTCATTGTAGATAATAAAATTTCCTTTTAAACCTTGTGTAACATGGTAAAAAATATTTCATATTTACCGCTCCAGTGGTGTGCTTAATTTAAATTAATCATTACGGCATTATCTGAAAAAAATGTTTTCGTCAAAAACAAAACCTTCTCAGCCATTGCTGTGCGGGCTAGGAAGGTAAAAATTACGGCCACACTAGATTTATTTATTACACATTATTTTGTAAAATTACATCAAAATACAAAATATATATAAAAGAATTTAATTTATATTCACAAACTATAAACCACTACAGACTGCCTAATAAACTAAATATACCAAAAATGATAACGAACTGGCATTGGCACATATTTTTGGGCGAAACTTGTGAAAAATATTTATTTTCACAACTTTTATGTGAAATTTATATATTTATCAAACAAGTTTTCGTGGCTACTCGAGTAAAAAAAAAGGTTTTGTGTTTCTCTCGTATTTTTCCGTGGGTAGCTCGAAAGCTTAACCTCCCGGGTGTCCAAGATTCAATGGACACCTAATAAGTGTGACAGTTAACTGTTTCGTCCTTATGGGACTCTTCAGAACACTGCTTGGCCAATGTGACACCTTTGCTAAATTAAGTATACGGTTTTATCTCTCATCTTACATTTTTAGTTAGAAAACAAAATCATATACACACGCAATGCCGACGCACAAAGGGGCCAATCGGGTGTAAAAGTGGAAGAAACTAAAAAAACACAAATAGACATATACAATATCTGGAACTCAAATTATGTAGCAAACTAGTGGCTGAAAATGCAACAGAGTATTTTCACTTGTTTTTTAGTATGGCGTGAGTTTGACACTTTAAAAAGTGTCTGTTTAATTTTTATGATAATTACATACAAATTATTGAATAATTAGGTATTACTTTCTCTAATTATATCAAGTGTTATATTTAAAACTAAAAATTTTTTTACGATGGAGACATCCAGCACAGGTAATTTAGCCAAAAAACACTAAATACCAATATCTAGCTGTAGGTTGTCATAGAGTTATCATATTTTTTAAACTAAGAAGTCAATTATTATTAGAATTTACCTTAAAGAAATATAAAAATAAAATTTAGTGTGTGATAAAATTTTGTTAAGCAAAACCATTGGCACTTTTTTGTTAATTGAATTAACAAAATGAAAAAAAAAATGGCTGCGCTTTCTTGCGCCTTTTTGAGATTTTTAATATTAAAAATAAAGTGCCTACATACGACCCAAGTAAAAGAAATTAAACCATACATCTTAAATATAAAACTTGTTTGTTTACTAACGAATTTTTATTAAATAAAAAGTGTTTAATTGACTACAAATTTGATTGAGAGTTTTTTAACATAAATTTGATTAACTCATTAAATCTAAAGATGGCGGACGCGTAAAAATTAGGAAAAGCTTCGTTCGAAACATTGAGTTGTATAACGCCCTAAAAGGGCGTTAGAGACGGAAAGACAAGGCATTTTTTATTGACCCTATCCAATTTGGTTCCTATGGTCGGGTATTTCTTTTACAATAAAAACAGAGATAGACATTATTGAACATGTGAAGCGGACAAAGATAGGGTGATTTTGCATGCTAATAATACCCTAGATAATATAAGGGTACTTTTATCTCTTTCACACTGACGGCATAAGTGCGACAGAAAAGCAGCTGGCTACCTTTAATCCACCTGCCGTATTTTGAGTGATTCTACCTGTTAGTCCGTGTATACAGGGAAAACTGATAGACAATGTTGTCTAAGTACGAAATGATTTTTTTTTGAATTTTGTGCGGGAATATTACAAAAAGAAATCTTAAAACGTTTAAAAACAAGTTTAGAAGTAACTATTTGAGTTTAAACATGGTCCAAAATTGTTTTTTGTGCAAAAGAAGAAAAAAAATCCATAAAAAAACAACATTTCATGGGTAAGTCGTCTTGACAGATAGTTTTTCCTAAAACACGAGAAAGTTCAGTAGCGTCACGATAGATAGTTTTTTCTGCGACCGTGCGATTTTACCCTCACACATTTTGATTCAGAAAGTGTCACTTCCCCGCACTTTTTTTTGCATTGCATGAAAATTAACAAAAAGTATTTGATTTTCTTAAAAATGATTTCTTTTTAAATTCTTACATACCGATTTTTATCCAGTTGTTTTTGTTTTTTCGAACCAAACTTTTGACATGTCACGGTTGAGTTTCATACATCTTGATGAATTGTTACACACACTGATCTATGTTTTTATAAATTTCGATAAATTTAATGTTTTTTGCGGACTTTACAGTAATTTTAAGTTAAATTTTGGTCTTTCATCGCGAAAGTATATATTTATTATTATATGACCACCGCGACCGGTCTACAGGCCGATATCATATGTTTATGTCCTTCTAATGTCATTTGACTATCATGCTGTCTTACTTAATAAGGTCACTTAGTTTAATTAATAATTTTGTCCTACATAATATAAAAGAAGAATAGAAACCAACAAAAAATTTGTGACACTTCGATTACCCATTTTCTTTGATTGCGATGGATTAGGGTGACCAGATTACGGTTTATTAGGGTGCCCAGAGTGCGCAAAAAAAGATTTTGAAAAATTTCCCTAAAAAAATTGAAGACCAAACACTCACTCGCCACTCAATGTTTATGGTCGCATACACTAACTCGATTTCCGACGATTATGGACAATGGTTACCCCCTGGACATAAACCTAACAACTTTTACTATATTTATTAACAATTGGTAGGTTAGGTTTGGTTAGGTTGGGTTAGGTTCGGTTAGGTTGGTTCAGTTTGAGTATGTTCGGTTAGGTTCCGCTAGGATTGTTTAGGTTAGGTTTAGCTATATTCGGTTAGGTTCGGTTCAGTTTAAGCAAATCGAACCGAACTAAACCGAACCGTTAGATTCGGTTTGATTTGGTTCATTTCGATACGGATGGGTTCAGTTTGCTTTTGTTCAGTTAGACCTTCGATAAATTTTAAAAAAGTAAATAATTATTAATTTTTAGTGTTTTAAGGAATAAAAATTGATATAATGTTCAATTAAACTAATTTTTATTTGTAAAAATGTAGGAATCATAATTTTCTTGATTTTGTTTTGAATTTCATGCTTTTTTAAAAATTGTGCATTTTCATAAAATGACCAAAAAAACTGACCCGATTTGGATCAGTGACCTTAGTTATTTCAAGTTTTTGTTGACAGCTGATAGACGTCAGGGACCGTTTTGTTTCAGTTTGAAATGAGAAAATGCTTCTTTTGTAGCAATTTGTATGGGTTTTAATGGGGTTTTAAGAATGTTTCAATTTCAATTTTTTTAACAAAATCAACGATAGTCCGCAATTTTTTTTTTAGAAATCACTATAAAATGGTCTAAAATTATCATTTTTCAAAAAACTTCGTAGTTTTAAGAAAGGTGGTAAAACGTACCAGACCCCTGAAATGTGTTGCAGTCTAGGACAACTGGGCGCCGCCAACTCGGCGCCACCAACTGGGCGGCAGGCCAACTGGGCGCCGGGCCAACTTGACGCCGAGCCAACTGGGCGCCGGACTAAAATATTTTTTCTTGATAAAATGTGCAGATGAAAAACAACCTTAAAAAAATTAAAGTGGCGGATCCAAAATGGCGGACTTTCTTATTTATGCAGCGATATGTATCGAATATGGAACTTGGCGGTGTTTCAAGTCGCAGAACACTACACCTACCAAATTTCAACACTCGACTTAATAGATGTTGAAAGTTTTGTATAAATAACATATTTATTTTGTTTTTATCTGCACATTTTATCGAAAAAAAAAATAGTCCGGCGCTGAGTTGGCCCGGCGCCCATTAGGCCCGGCGTGGCGCCCTGTTGGCGGCGCCGAGTTGGCCCGGCGCCCGGTTGTCCCATTTCGAATTGAAATTTTTAGTTCCGAAATTTCATCTGACTCGAGCATAACTTGTAGTCCACCCAAGAAAAGAAGAGTTGAAGAAGACCCTTGTTCAAAGAAAGAAAATATTTTACCTGGAAGGTACAACATTTGTAAAGTTCTAAGATGAAAACAATAATTTTAATACATCCACTGCACTTAGCATGCTTAGAAATTCTTTTTACTCTTTTTTTTTACTGAAGAGAATTTTGTAAACACACACAAGTAAGTATTCATGAATTATTTATTATTCAAACAGAAAATTGTTGATAAAAAAATTCTAGTGGAATTCAAAATTTTTATTTTGCGCCGCCACTGCCCTTTTTTATCCAAGACAAGCAAATAGAATATTTTTGCGATGTTGCATGTTTCCGGACTCACCAAACCGAAATTCTATTTTCATCCCTATTTTGCTCATTAAATTCTTACTTGTATTTGGTCAATTGCGATAAAAGCTTGATATAATGGCAATTTTGGCCCATGCCGGGTCTACCCGTAGGGTATAGAAGTCAATGGTTCGAAAAATTTTTAAAATATAGGGTTTTAATCAAATTGATATAAACAACTTTTTAGGCCTGTAAAAAGCCAAGTGAATTATGGTAGCGGTTACAGTTACTTTAGTTAAAAGGATTGGGGGAAGGGTAAATCTTCGAAAGTCAAATTTTGAACCAAAACTTTTACAAACTTGCCGTTTTCGTATTTTTAACTTAGGATAGGTGCCCGAAAATATTTCAAAAATATCATTTTGACAGATCTTTGTTTTGGAAAGGGTTAAGTGGATTATCAAAGGACCACGCACTAGTTTACACAGGCCTTATGGGGAATTTTTGTCTCGGTTGAACTGGCTATAATTTTAGTATGTTATAGTGGGGTATGTAACAAAAAAAATGTCCATTGCGATCCGAAATTTTATTACACGAAAAAGATGATCTCATGTTTTCAGACGTTGATACTATACGCCTAATTTGAGTTTTCTTTGACAGTGAAAAAGAAAAATTATAAAAATCAGTTAAATGGCTTGGTTGAGTTAATAACCTGAGAATTTCTCGTTCTTGGATTAAAACACAACACAAATGCATAGGTGGAAGTTTTCGGAAAATTTATGTATGATCTTTGGTAGCTTAATGAAAGAGCGTTTGCGTACAGAGCAAGAGGTTCCGGGTTCGAGTCCCGGCCAAAGAGAAACTTTTTTATATTTTTTCTTTCTTTAATTTTACTTGTTGTTTAAAGTTAATATTAATAAAACAATGTTAGAAAGCCAATCAATTACACATGTGTGGAGTGTGTCCACAAAGTAATATTAGTAAGTCTTATTTTAACATAAATTTTGCCCTTATGTCATTTTTTTACAATGAACTTTAATACAAAACCTAATTTTGTATGTAGAGAATAGCAAAATGCAAGCAAAAAATAAACAACTTTTATCCAAAAAGCCTTTACATTAAATTCCTTTTTTTTAGAAAATGGTAAAATTAGTTTTTAGATGCAATATACGTAAAAAATATGCATGCATATGTCTTATTGAGGACACTCTGTACAATATAGTATTTTTAGGTGACTCCTCTTCCTATTTCAAAATTGACGTGTCCATGATTTTATCTCCAAGTTTAAAAAAAATGTGATTCCAGACTTTTGGGACATACTGTATATTATGAGCCAGGTTTAATAACTTAAACAGAAATATTATAAAATGTAGAATTTTTAAACTCATTTTTAATAAATGTTTAAGTCTTAATTACTTTTTTGTGTAAAAGTAATTAAATTTCTTAAAACAAAAACTATTTTTTAATCACCCTGTACAAAAAAACAAATATTTAAGCTTTATAAAATATTAAACAGGTGCATTTTAACCTATATCACAATAACCAATACACATTATTTTTGTTTCTAATATTTTGGGTGTTTAAATAATTATTTCCGACATTAGCTCCATTTGGCCCCTCTGTGCGACGTCTTGATAGCGGAACAAACGCAATTAACGTTGATCTGATCCAATGTGTGTCGTAGGTCACGCAATGGATTCTTTCTTTCAATCTCTTCATTTTATCTCACAAATAAAGTTTGGTTTAAAATTAAAAAAAAAAATTAACGCGGCGGTAATTACATTCCCATAACTATAATAAGTAATGTTACCATTTATGTTTTTTTCAGATTTTTGAATTGCAGGGGGTTAATTTTGGAGTAACAGTACCCACTTGCCCCGCTTTTTCGGTCAGTGAAGCAAGTGGGTACTACCCCTCAGGGGCAAGTGGGACATAGTACAAGCTTGCCTAAATAATACTTTTTTTTGTTAAAGATGCAGTTATCCTTTGGACTAAATTAAATCAAATATTTTGGTTAAACAAGTTGTGTTTAAGTTTTCTAATTTAATTTTCAATGTGTAATAACAACTTCTTTTCAACTCCATTGATTTTTCCTTGTAAAATTCATCATTTTTAAATAGGTCATAACCTCCGTATTTTTTTGGAATTTTTTAGCAAAAATTATGTTGTAGCTTAAACTGCATATTACACACTCACTTGCCCCAGAAAAATGCAAGAGGAAACCCACCTGCCCCAATAGCCGAGGCAAGTGGGTTGGAGAGACCGCATTTATTATATATTTTTTTCTTTTTTAATATTAAAATGATAATAACTACAATACCAGGGTATATTAACAACATAATCAAGTATTTCCTGTCCAAGAATGAAGTCTGTTTTTTTTTTTGTAAAAGTTACATGATCTGAAAGTCAACCTTTAACATTTTTAGCACGCACTTACTCACTTGACCTTACCAAAAATTATTTGAATTAAAAGTCTTCCTAAAAAACCAAAGAATCGATTTAAGGTATGGCATAAAGAGACGTGGTCTATTTGCTCTGCTTGCCCTGACCGACAACTTTTTATGTCGGAACGCTCAAAAGACTTCTGTGACGTGGCGTGCCCATATAAAATCGATTCAAAAGAAAAACTGTAACTTACTTGAATTTGTCTTGACGCTTCAATCTGATCTTCTTCATTTCCAGTATTTTTTTTAACTCGAACCGCTTCCTCTCCTAGGGATCTCACGGGACAGTCAACTCCAGGAAGAAGGAGCCTTGCAGCCTGCATTATGTCATCTTTGTCTAGTACTGCAGCAAAGCGGTGCTCGCCGTGTGCGGTCGCTACTCGTAGCCACTCTACTAAGGGTGGAAGGACCACATATGCACGTTCGTAGCATAATTCCTATAAACAAATCCAGCTTATTAATGGTAACCTCATGTTCATTTATTTGTTTAATGTATTCATTTTTAGCAACGGTTGCATCATTAAGAAGAGAAGTCGAGGCCTTTTTAAACTATATTTGATGTTGTGTTAAAGTGACACCGCGTCATCATAACCTTGATGAACGGGAAGGGAGTAGAGGGGTACATACAGTGGCACGCACTTCCTGTAATTTTTTTATTGATATTGATTGCCAAAATGAGGCACTGCACTAATTAGTCATTAGCTTACTATTTGACTTGCTTTTTATTGATGTCTCCTTCTAAACGATTTCATTAGAAAGGAACATATATACTCTTATCTGGTTGTTACGAACATATTATTGATTTAGCCGGGCTTTGACGTTTTCTATTTGTTGTTTTGACTGTTTATGTCAAACAAATTATGACGGAGCTTTTCACAAAACAAATTACCGTTTTTCCAACTAAATCATTGTTTGCGCACATTTTAATATAATTTTGGATCCTCTTTTATGTTTCGGACCTTTATTTATTAGGTAAGTACCTATTTGATCTCTCCTTTAAAAGGTCTTAGTGTTTTATCCATTGAGTTGTATAACGCCCTAAAATAGAAGTCAATGGTTTTATCATTCGAACTTTAAACCCCGAGCGGCACACTGCATGTACAAAGTGAAAGACTAATTTTTTAAGGCTTCTTTACTTAGATTTTGCCGCAAAATTTGGTTTACCTATAGCTATGACGCGCTGCCAACACTTTTGCGATGTGGTGCAAATAATCGTTTAGCGATTTAATCGCTGTGAGTATCCGGTAATTCATAATTTGCTGATTGTGCACATCATCTCGCAAAATTTTTAATGATCTACTTGTGCGAACCAGTCAATATTTATGCCAAATGTTTTTTGCAGACTGCGTACAGATATAATGTAGACTCTTTCTTTTGCAACACTCAAATGACATACATTAATCGTTAAATATAAAATCCAACAAGAACAATAACAAATTTAATAAAATAAAATAGAAAGACACAAAAACAAAATCTGGGGGCACGGCAGTGTCCCGCCAAGTTCGCGCGTAAGCTGCTGTACCATCTTTTCTTGAAACATTTCAGCCCATATTTGACCAACCTATACCAAGCTCTACTTCGGTCGGAATGAGCTACAAAACTTAAACTTTGCACAGTCGTAGATCTTTATAGAGTTAACAACCTCTCCAAGTTTCATGGACTTCCATAAAGTAGTGTCACGGTTCAGGGGGCCATAAGGGTGCTTTTTGGGTAGGAAGCGGTGTGTAACCGAACCACAAACAACGAAGCTCCCTTAGGTTGAACCTAATTGTACCGCACTGTCGACTTGAGATAAGAAGGTTAGACCGATTCGACCGTATCGATAACGATAAGGGCAATGTTAGCCTTGGCGTCCACAGGGAAACTACCTGGCGGATGAATCAAGACCAAGGCTAAAAATCAACACAGTTTTAGAGGGCTACAACTCATTTATTGAAAGGTCTATGGAAACTTTGAGAGGAAGAGGGCTACAACTTATTTATTGAAAGGTCTACGGAAACTTTGAGAGGAGGTTGGTCCACCCACTTACCCTTATTTAGTCTACGCTGCTATAACCACTTTGTAGAATAGGTTTGTCTTTTCTCTGCCACAAAAGCTGTGGTCGCTACACACCCGTGACACTCACTTGTCGATCGACTTGCTACCCTAAATTCAGACTGACCCAATAAAACCTTCTTGGGTCTACTTATTACTTCGCCCTAGGCCACGATAAATACGTGCGCTCAAAAGACTTCCTGTGACGTGGCGTGCCCATATTCCAAATATTCGTTGTTTGAATAGGCATCACGTATTTATCTAGATGCATCTAGGGTTACTCCAGTAACTTATTCCTAAGGTTACCAATAATTATTTATTATTCCTTACAGTAGTAAAATAGTTACGAAATTTCAAAAAACGTCGAAATTGCCACTCACTCACTTACTCATCTACTCACTCATGTATAGATCATCAAAATTCTACTGTGCTACAAAGCTGAAATTTGGCACACTGGTAGAAATTGTGACCAAACCCTTGGAAAAAATCAAAAAATTTCAAAACTCTAATTTACTCCCCTCTTCTATACATGTAAATTTATGTAAAAGTAACATTGCCCACTTCCAGAACCGCTACAGAGCTGAGCTTTGGCAGACTGATAGGAAATATGATAAAACTATAGGAAAAAAATAACCTCAAATTTTTTAATAAGCCATTGCAAAAGTTTTGAACAATATTCCGCATATTTTACTACCTTAAAACTTATATATTATCCAAATCCTTTAAAAGAGAAGTGAAATCATAACAAAACATTTCATGTAAAAAAGAGTCAAGTACGCGTAAAGTGATATACCGTAAAAAGAATTGAGATAAAAGTAAAGCCAATTTCTCCAATACAAATTTCCAAATGAAAGGTTCTTACTAGTTTCGGAATGGAATTTATTTAATTTACTAAAAAATAACTTCCTAATTCATAATGTAGCAAGGGCGGATCCAGAGGTGCTTCTTGGGGGGGGGGGGGCACTTTAGGAGACATTTTCTGTTGGTAAAAAACGGTATAATATACTTTTTTAAGCAGCATTTTATTGAATTAGTCAGTGGTTGTAATTTCGATGATAACAACAATAGACACTTTCATGCGCCGCAGGCAAAAATTTTGAGTTTTTATTAGCAAAAACATTACTTTTTACTCATTTTCTGTATATTCAAAAAATTCTCGGGGGGGGGGCAAGTGGCCCTAGTGCCCCCCCCCTGGATCCGCCACTGTAATGTAGTTTTTAGTTGCAACTTGTACCTGTTTGATATATCATTAGAAAAATTAGTTTAGTTTTAAGTTTGGAGTAAAATTAAGATTATTTTTGTGCATGTTACCATAGTTCTACTTTACATTAAGCTTGTTTTAGATGTTAAATTTGTAAATAATTGTAAAAATTCTCGAGGCCAGAGCTTCAAGCACTGATTGGAGAATATGTGTTTGTATTTTTCTATATTAAATATAAAAACTAAAAAAAAAACACAATTTAGGAATTGACCCCCAGGTGCTATTGTCATGATGAGGCATTGCACAGGCGTTTGTGGACGCCTTGAAGTTAGCCAATTGACGTAAGCAATTGCGCGTGCGTCGGCTATGTCATGTTTTGAAACGAGGTAAAAGCTCGTTTTGAAAGTATTGATAAAATGACAAATTTTATGTCAGTTTTTGACGTTTAGCTTAAAAATCAATATTAAAAAATCAATGTTAAAATTTTGTTTTTTCAATTGAGACATTGTTTCTTAATTTTATTTAGTTTTTACTAAAGTATTGACAATAAATTCACAATTGACACCTCTGTGAATGGTATTTCATCGTCTAACGCTCATAAATTCGAAAATATAGATATGAAACGTCACCAATTGATGACGTATTTGTTGAACCACACTGTTTCGAAACATATAGCAAGAGAATTCGCATCCGGTTAACGAGTGATCCGTAACTAAACCGTCACATAGGCCGTGTTCCGCTCGCAAATGATTACTATTTTCAATCATTAAAAAACTTATAAAACGCAAACTTTTACCTGAACTGCGGGTCCACTAACTTGTTCTCCATGCTCTAGCTGTGAACATCTCATAAAATAGAATAGAGTTCGCACAGCCTTAGGACACAATGGAATTCTTGAACGCATCCTACCTATCAGTTCTTCTAATTCTTTTAAGGACCCCGCACACGTAGTCATTAGAGACGGTTCCATAATGCTACTCGTAGAACGTTTTCCAGAGTCGTGGCCGCTCGAGTTAGAAGAACTACCGACAGAAGATACGGAAGCCCATCTTGGAAGGGCTAGGGCACCTGAGAAGTACAAAATTATTATATTGCCTGTATCATATAACAACGTCTAGGCGCTAGGTAATAGGGACCTATTGCAATTGCACAATTTGTGCCTGGCACTATATTGACAGTTTCTCATTATAAGAACAGCTGTGTCCTTTCAAAATTAGGCCTTTGTGTATTATACGAGCCGGATTTAATAGTGACGCCACTATTAATGGAAAATAAACGATTTATATATTCGACTTTGGTATGTCAATTTTGAAAGATCAACTGTCAGTTTGTATTGCGAAACTGTCAATATAGTGCCCGGCACAATTTGTGCCTGGCACTATTGCAATAGGTCCCTAATGTCACGTATGCCGTAATAAGTGCCGTTAATTTTGTTGCGGGGCTTTGTTAAGCACCACGTACAAATTATAGTTAAAAATGACCGCCAAATTGCTAGATTTTTTGAAGTGTAAACTTCTTTAGGCGCGTTTAGCACTTTTTGTGGGTACTGAATTGAACTGAGACGTCACGCTCTGCTGTAACGCTCTGCTGTAACGCTCATTCGGGTGAAGTCGGCACGAGTCGACTAACTGTGAGAGGAACAGTCAGCAGAGCGATATGATGATGCCGATGAAGGCCACTCAGAGCAATATTTACCAGAGTAATATATACCCAATTATAATTATGTAAATGTTATTACTTTGTATATTACTTTGTCAATATACAATGCAAAAAATCTTGTATTTCGTATTATTAATTTCGCCTTGTTGAAGTTTACACTTCTGCCGTGTGGTCTTAAGCACACACAATTTTTTTCTGGTCCATTTTGAATTTTTCAATGCATGTTTTACTCTTCTTTCTAAAGGCAAACAAAACATTTTTGTTAAATCAAGTAGTTTTTGATATACATCAAGATTATTAATATTTTCGTTCGAAATAAAGTTTAAATGCTACCGGTGCTCATTTTATTTTAGTTACAATATTGATAAATTTGTTTTAGCTCACACTACTACTATACTATAGTAATGTGAGCTATAGTGATCCTAATTTTTTCGAGAAAAAAAAAGTTGCTCCGATTTCAAAAAATTTTATATATCTTTGCGTTTCAGATGATTTTGAAACTTTTTTGTTACGCCATCTGTCTGTCTGTCTGTCTGTCTGTATGTCTGTCTGTTTGTAAGGACCAACGCGCATAACTCAAAAACCGCTTGCCCGATTTTAATGAAATTTGGTACCTACGCTGGGTTTTGGGTCCAGATGGTCCCATTTAAAAATGAACAAAATCCACCAAACACAAGTTAAATAAAAGGGTGGGGGTATATTTCAAAAATTAGAGTTTATGTAAAAATATGGCGTGTGTGATATCAAACAAAAGGTAATTGCGTATGGTGTTAAATAAAATACATTTTACTTTTTAAAAAAGGGTGGGGGTAAATTTAAAAAATTAGTGTTTATGTGGAAATTTGGTGTGTGTGATATCAAACGAAAGGTAATTGAGTCTGGAGTTAAACAAAATACATTTTAGTTTAAAAAAAAGGTGGGGGTAGATTTGAAAAATTAAAGTTTAAGTCAAAACATGGCTTGTGTAGTATCAAACGAACGGTAATTGAGTCTGGAGTTCAATAAAATATATTTAAGTTTTTAGTTATATTAGCTCACACGTACACTATAACTATAGTACCTAGTGTGAGCTTAGGTGCCCATAGATTGGTAGAGTATTTTTTGTTATATAAATGTATTTAAACTCTTCATAAAAGAGGATATCGGTTTTATGTTTTTAAATTTTGATGGATGGTAGTCCTAAAGGCTGTATGTGTAAGGGAATGTATCCTAAAAATGTTCGCAAGGATATTAAAAAAAAATTTGCAGCGAAACGGTGCACATTAGCGAAAAAAATCAACATATATTTTTAGTACTTTTAAGTCCGCTTTTTAGTATATTGTCAGGAATGCAAATAACCCCTGACTGTGGCACTGCACTAAACCATCTTGGAAAAGCGACAAACGCAATCATGGTTCTGTTGAGATAAGGAAGTGGTTCTGCCTTCCTCCAAAATGGTAAATAACTAGTTGCCGCCTACCACAGAGCAGATGGTTGATGGGAGAAAAACTACTAAAAAGTGAAGAGTGGGAGTTTTAATGGTTAAGCGTGGGGATACATCAAATGGAGAGAGGGTTTTCCCTTCAAGGTGGCTATAGAAAATCTATGAGATTAGAAAGTGTTGTCTATAAAATGCCACTTTATCTCTGTTTTCGTTTAGGTTTACTTGTTTAGCTCATCAGCTAGAATGTAAAGTAAATTTTAGGATTATCAGCAACGCCACTGACTTGGTTCTTCCAAGCTTTTCAAAGAGGGGATAATGGATTGCTTAGATCCAACCTACCGTTAATAAAAACCCAAACTTTGAGGAGACAAGTGGGTAGTCACATTCTAAGTTTTGCTAAACTTAGTTCTAAAGTAATTATCAGTAAAGAAACATAAGATTTTTATATTTAAAGAATATTTTGAAGTTTGTTATATTGGTACCTACCACTACCACTACCTGAACATTAGTTGCGTTTCGCTGCTGTAATTTTGGTTAAAATATTTGCATTTTGCAGAAACAAACATTTCAAATTTAAAGCACAATTATTAATATTGATAGTAAATACATATTTGGATCGGAATATTACTCCAGTTGTGTGGGAAAGATGGTATAGTTAAAGAACAACAAATGTGTGTGCAGTGATCCAAATGAAGCACCACAAAATCAGGTAAGAAAAAGTAAACAAAAGAAGAAAAATGGTTTTGTATGAAATATCGTATACCTATAGGTAATCAGACAGGGAATGCGACAATTCACCGCGGGCGATTAGCCGCCGGACCTTAAGCCGCGTATTCATTTGAGGCAGAATTATATAATAATAATAAATCGTCTTTATTGATAAATACATAGGCGAGGTTTAGCAAACTGCTACTTCACAAGCCTCGCAGCGGGACCAAACGAATGCTTCGTTTGAATTCGTGCTAAAGTGAATACGCGCCTTGAAATTGTTTGCCTTGTCTTCACTTGAGCATGAATTGTTTGGCCTCGTAGCGAGGCACTTACTACAAAATTATTGTTTACATAGAATTTTAAATTTTATTTTCAGAAGCTACGAGCCGAAGTGCCTTTACTGAGTGTCGAGTTCACGAAAACCTCAATGGACTGTTGCTGCCCTGCGTTTCCAAAATAGAAGAATTTTATTTACATTATTTATGTTACCTTATCTTAAGAGATATTTGAAAAAAATGTATTTTTTCATTGTTAAAAAAACATTTATTTTTCAATGTTAGAAAAACATTTCTTTTTCACTGTTAAAAATCAATATTTTTTAGCGTTCGAAAAATACTTTAAAAAAACGTTACAATAACATAAGATTATTTTTCTAACGTCAGGTAAAACGGGTTATTAAGCTTCTTTTTCACAATGAATATGACGTTAGAACTAACATCCAACCTAACTTTATGTTTTTAACTTATACATTATTTTGCCTTATTAAAATGTTTTTTTGTTTAGTGGGTAGGTGGTAGAAAAGATCAAAGTATAACTTTTTTCTATATTACATTTTGCATTAACATTCTGTGTTAAAAAGTATACCAGAAGTTAAAACTGTTTGGTTTTCACTATCTCCAACGTCGATCACAGGGATACGAGTGATCCCCGTCTGGAAAACGTCCTGATAGTCAGGAACAACTGATCCATGCCAATCCCTGTGATCGACGTTGGAGATAGTGAAAACCAAACAGTTTTAACAAGTTCCCAACGAAAGCATCAAGCCAGCAGTATAATTCAATGCCGGTAGGGGTATTTTCCCTCGGAGTAGTTGTTTCTGTTGGTGGTACAAAAGTATATACCAGAAGTGTTTTTTTTTTGGGACAAAATGGTGTCACATATATCGTGTTTTGCTATTAACAAAGTGAAATCATATTATTAGCTGCCCTATTTTTTATTGTCTTAAAATCGTTGATTTATTTATTTTAATTTTAATTGATAATTTTTTTCAAGGTTTAAAAATTTTAAGTAGTCGTTTTAAGTGCAGTTGGATATTTAAAGAATCTTACCTGATGATATTCTCCCAGCATTTAGATGTGCATAAGGCTGAAGAAGACCCCACAAATCTCCATTATTTGCGATAGCATGTTCTAGGAGGGTTGCTGTTAAGTGAACTTCTGGATCGCTTGGCATACATTGAAAAAGTATCTCCTCTAAGAGATTTTCTATACCTGCGCACAGGTAAACAGCTGCGTATCTGTAAAAAAATCAGTAAGTTAGGAGTATGCATTGGCTTTTAGTAGGGATGTCAGTTTTTTTAAATCGTTTTTTCATTAAACGGTTTGCTTACTACAAAACATTAACACTTCCAGTGGCGGATCCAGTATTTCCGGGGGTGAGGGGCCAAAGTGGCAGCAAACATCAAAAATACATTTAGTAGATAAAGGAGATTAATAGCGCCGCAAGCAAAATTTTAAAAAAATGAAGTAGAATTTGTGGCAAATTTTAAATAAGTGATGCTGCTAACTAAAAAAATAATTTATATGTTTAGGAGGGGGGGCCCGGGCCCCTCTGCCCCCCCCCCCTGGATTCCCCACTGAACACTACGTAAAACAAAATAATTTTTGGCTACAAAGGGATACTATAGACTGAACGAGAACATGCCATAAATTGCTCCTATTTTAAATTATGCTGCCTTCCATGCATCTTTTTAGTCATATTTTATTGCATTTTGAGAATATTTTTAATGTTTTAACTGTATGTCTTTTAAATTTTTTTTAAACTTAGTCTAGATCTACCTACCACGCGTCTTTTTGGTCTTATTTTATTGTGACTATGTGTGTATTTTACCCAAATTTTAAACTTAGTCTAGATGTACATATGAATTACTTGACCTTTATGATATTTATGTCTGTACTTGTACTTTAATACTAATTTTGTGACATTTTTAGTGTGTTTAATGTTACATTTTAATATATATGTTTTTTATATAAGATATAGGAGAGTAGACTCTCGATCAACGAAACCAAATTGACTGAGCCAGCAAGTAAAAAACATGTCAATATTATTGTTCTGTTATTTTAAATTGTTATTTGCTATTTTACAAAATTCATTTTTAAAGTTTAGGGCAATGCAATAGAGAGGAACAAAAAATATACTATACCAGCACTATCCTAGCTAACAATTATCCGAGCTAGAGTTTAATCATGTTAGCAGCGAAAGCCTACAGCTTTTATTTTTACTTTTCTTTAAAACAAACGTAGTTTTAGTGCTGATTGAGCAGCCTTTAACCCTCCAGTGGTGACGAGAATTCGGCATATTTTATTAGTCATTAAGCAATCTGGCAACGTAGGTCGCACACACTGTATGTCCCGACCAATCTCTATACAGTGTACTCCGGTTATAACGTACCTGGGTTATAACGTACTTTCGGTTATAACGTACATATTTCATTGGTCCGGCTATAATACTCTTCTTGTTAATTGTGTTGTTTATAACGTACATCCGTTTATAAAGTACATATTTTCTGGTCCCTTGAGGGTACGTTATAACCGGAGTCAGTGGCGTATATAGAAAAAAGTTTCGGGGGGGGGCGAGACCTCATGAGGTCGTATTTTATGCTATTTTATGTTTGTATTCATGAAATATGTGGAAAATATCTAAAAAAATCTTAGCTTCGGGGGGGGGGCGGGCCCCGCAGCCCCCCCCCCCGTCGTAGGTACGCCACTGACCGAAGTACACTGTATATCGTTATTATTCATTGGTCACCACTCGCGGGTTAACTAGGCACAAGCTTTTTTCTGAATTTAAGGATATTTTTTTTACTATTTAGTGTTCTTTTTAAAGACATTTGCCTTTTTTTGAATATATATATATATATATATAAATATATATATATATATATATATATATATATATATATATATATATTAGATAAGCATGGCTTTGTCAATGTTCACTGTATCTATGACAATAAAGCTACTTTTGTATCTGAATCTGAATCTGAATCAAGCGCGGATTTGAGGGGGGTAACGTGGTAATTATCCGCCCCCTAGAACAAAAAAATATGCACTTTTTGTTATTGATTAAAGGGAAAACAGGCGAATTACCCTCCGCCAGCCCTTAGAAAAAAATTATATTGCAAATAAATTTTAGATTTTCACTCAGATCCGCGCTTGTCTTACTATATTAGTTTTAACTAACCAGTTATAACTAATATAAAAAACGGATTCGCGCTGTTCGGGTATTTTTTCAATAATACGACAATAATTGCATAATTCATATGTGTATAAAAATGTCACACCACATAAGTTAAACTACAACACGAAAATATATCTTATTTTTTACTAAAAAAGAAATTAAATTTCACATTTATAAAGTATAATTTGTTTGAAACGGATACGGATAATCAGAGATAAAGGAGGAGGCACTAAATACATTGTTTACCGGGATGCGTCAGATGAGCTAAATTTGAGATATGTTGAAGGCCAAACCTTTCTGATATTTTTACCAAAAAACATTGGGTGGTCATAGGAATCGTTTTCGAGCTCTACTTAATTAAATGCGCGCCATTGAAATATGAAAAAATATGACCTTTTGTAGTTTTTTTAAAAATAACTTATCGCCAAAAAAAAATAAAAAACTGATAGTAGTCTTTTTTTATTGACAAAAGAGTACTCTTAGGAATTTTATCAATGTTTGACATATAGTTTACATCATGTACCTACAGAGTGGCTCAAAATAATTTTAAAAAAAATACAGGAAAAATACCTGAGATTTATTAAATATAAAGAAAGGAAACTAAAAATGCATAGTCAAAATTATCTTCGCTTGCTTTCATGTGAGTCGTTTTAACTATTCTAGAGTGATGTTTGCACAATGGATTGATGTGATAAGCTTACAGGGAATTTCAAAAAAAAATTTCATTCAAGGCATGACATGTTTACTAATTGTCTTCGGAGTAGTGTGTTTACCGGGATGATAATGTTATGTTAGAGCCCAAACCATCCTGATACTTGTGTTAAAAAAATTTGGGGGTCATCGGTTTCGTTTTTGAGCTATAATTATTTAAATGCGCGCCACTGGATTATGGAAAAATGTGAGTTTTTGTAGTTTCTTTGCTATAACTACAAACAAAATAAAAAACCAATATTAATTTTTTTTTTAAACCAACAGAAACAACTACTCCGAGGGAAAATACCCCTACCGGCATTGAATTATACTGATGGCTTGATGCTTTCGTTGGGAACTTGTTAAAACTGTTTGGTTTTCACTATCTCCAACGTCGATCACAGGGATACAAGTGATCCCCGTCTGGAACACGTCCTGATAGTCAGGAACAAGTGATCCATGCCAATCCACGACCGGACCGGTTTCGACCTGGCCACAGACAGATCGAGGGCGCAATAAAATGTACATAGCATAAAACAGCATAGTTATTTAAACAACAAGGTTTGAAAACGACTCTTTGCACACGATCGAGACAGTTTGGTGACAAATCGAGGTAGTGTGCAAAAAAGTTTTGAAACCAGACCAGAAAAATCAAATTTTAATTTAACTCGTTTTTATTAATAATGTATATTATTCTATTAGCGCATTAACAAAGGAAACTAATAAATACTTAATATTTATGGTAACATTCGAACATTCCTTCAAGTTTACGGCGGGAAAAGCAGTTCACATTGTTTTCGGTAATCGCCAATATTTCTGATGTCGTGTTTTCGGTGGACTTTTGCAGCGTGTAATCATGGTTTTCTTGTTCTGTTTCAAATGGACAATGCTTGTTTTGGTTCTGTGGCGACAGATGAGCAGGAGACACTGAAGACTCTATTTTTTTCGAAACTTTCATTTGATTTCTCAGAGAGTCATCAACATAGCCTTGGCAACTGAACTGGATTTCCATTCGCCATGGCTAGCAGACATGCCCCAGATAGGCCAACAGCAACCACCGCCTTGATAAGTAAAGTCCATATCACTCTTTTTGGGATAGCTTTTTACGATTTTTTTCGCTGGCCTATGCTATTTGTTATGGTAACAGCTGATTACTATCAAAAAGTTATCTAAAAATTCTGGAATGAACTATAAATACTTATCGTCTAATGCTTTCCGGCCGAAATCTTCTTCTGTAAGAATTTGGGACGTAGTTTTCGGATTTTCGTTTTATTAGCGCTTGCAACTTCTTATAACTTCCAAGATCTTTGTTGTGATTGGCACAAGGGCGGGGTAAGGGTTTTCACTTTCGAAAAATCGAATTGTTTTTTTTTTATCTTATCTTATTGTTTAACATATCAAGAATATGTCCTTAAAATTTTAAGCCGATATAAGCAATATTCTTAAAATTATTGTCTAATTATTTTCGCCTGGCCTTTAACGCTATAACTCTAACAGCTGCGGGCGGTCGGGATAGCAGTGCATCTGTCGAACAGGTCCTGTTCGGTTCAGTTCGGTTCGGTAAAACAAAGACTTGAGAGAAAAGAGGCTGAAGACATCGACAATGCCGCAGGAAGTCTGTTGTATGGAGATGGAATCGATGATTCTGTGTAAGTTGGAAAATAAAAATTTCTTCACATTTTTAGTTCATAAACTTTAGACGCGTTTTTTTCAAAACTACTTTTTCAAAGTCCGTGTTCACTGCCATTTAAAAACTACTTGACCGATTCATTTCAAACTTTGTACACATTTTCGACATATAAAATACCGCCCCCCAACGTTTAGATAAAAAATATTTTTTTACATTAAGGGTGTTTCCCACCCACAAAATTGCGGAATTTTTCATAGAAAATAACAGTTCATATTTTTGATGGGCGCTAAAAATTTTTTTATGAAAAAAAATATTATCAGAGAACGTTGGGAGGAAGATTTGATTCTAATTTAACTAATTTTCATGGTTTTTTATTTTCGGATAATTTCCGGCCGAGTTATGGTGAACACCGCAAATTGTTTTTTTCCTAAGACGTTCTGGGGGAAGCTCTGTTACTGGCTTATGATACAATAATTCTGCATGAAAAAATTACACAACATTGTCAAAAGTATGCTCAATAATGTACAGAAGGTTCGAACGAAATTGCTCAATACATATTTAAGAAAAAAAAATCGCAAAAAAGTGTTTTTTTTTACGCTGAAACCCTAACCCCGCCCTTAAGTTGACTTGAGCATCAAAAAAATCGTCCACAACATTTATATTTCTCAGACAGTTCTTCAAAATAAACCATTAGTGCGTTTTCTGAGAAAGTTTGGACATTTTTGGATACTCTCCATTCCATGAACCGGCTATACTCAGATTCGTGCCTGCTTTTGGATTTTGTGTAGCAGTCTTTGAAAATTCAACAATTTTTTGAAGTATCTAATCAACAAAACAAAGGAGACGTGACAGTTGCTATGGAACTCAGCCAACTTATATTGTTGGGTCACAACAACAATAAATTAGTAAAAATTTTTTTTTAAGTCACAAGCTTTTATAAAATGCACTAAAATTAAAAAATAATTTTCTAACATTCTAATATTATCATAATAATAAAAGCGATGGCCGACTGATGAAAATTTTGACGATGTTAGCACGATAAGATATCCGTATCAATTAAATATCACTATTTGCAAGAATCAATCTAGCAGAAAAATGCAGAGGTACCAAACCCACCCAACCCGACCCAAGATACCCCAGCATTTCTCTGACATAGGTATGGCAATGGCATAACATTGCGGCACATCAAACAACCTGCTATGTTGAATATTCTTTAAGTGTTTGGATCACAAATTTAGATTGACTTATACTTTGATTTGCGGCCATCGCTTTTATTATTATGATAATATTAGAATGGTAGAAAATTATTTTTTAATGTTTAGTGCATTTTATAAAAGCTTGTAACTTAAAAAAACTTTTTTGCCAATCAATTTTCTACTTTTTAGTCTCAGCTATCTACTCTATTAAATGAAAAAATTTGTTCAATAACAGAACAGAAGAGTTTATTCTAGATTATTATGAAATCGCTCATCGTGAGTTGTTTGGAAACTCATTTTTCTATTGGGGGAAGGAGAGGGTGGGGGTAGAGGTAGAAATATATTTTTTGTTTGAGCTGTATTGCCATCGGACCTTTATGCATATATACCAAATTTTATAAAAGTCATTTGAAGTGAAGTGTGTCAAAAACGCATGGAAGGGGGTGGGGGGTAGGGGTACATTTTTCATGATTGTTGTGTTGTCATCGGACCACTACTACATGTATACCAAATTTTATCCAAATCGGATAATGGGAAGTGTGTCAAAAACGCATTTTTCTATAGATGGGGGTGGGGATAGGAGTGGTAGGATTTTTTTTTCAATGTTGTACTGTCATTGGACCACTATATGTATACCAAATTTCAGCCAAATCGGATAATGGGAAGGGTGTCAAAAACGCATTTTCTATGGAAGGGGGTGGGGGGTAGGGGTACATTTTTCATGATTGTTGTGTTGTCATCGGACCACTACATGTATACCAAATTTCATCCACATCGGATAATGGAAAGTGTGTCAAAAACTCATTTTTCTATGAAAGGGGTGGGGGTAGGGGTGGGAGGATATTTTTTTCTTAATATTGTATTGTTATCGGATCACTATATGTATACCAAATTTCATGCAAATCGGATAACGGGAAATGTGTCAAAAACAAATTTTTCTATGAAAGGGGGTGGGGGTAGGGGTGGGAGGATATTTTTTTCTTATTGTTGTATTATCATCGGACCACTATGTGTATACCAAATTTTATTCAAATCGGATAACGGGAAGTGTGTCAAAAACACATTTTTCTATAGAAGGGGTAGGGGTGGGAGGATATTTTTTTCTTAATGTTGTATTGTCATGGGACCACTATGTGTGTACCAAATTTCATCCAAATCGGATAATGGGAAGTGTGTCAAAAACGCTTCACAAGATTTGATAGATTGATAGTTAGACAGAACATCTGAAGCTAAATAAAAGTTTGTAATAATAAAAATCACAATGACGGGATACTCGAGTGCAAAAATTACGAAAGCGTGCGCGAAAATGACGTAAGCGTACGCAAAAATGACGCAAGCAAAATGCCGTTTTCAGATTCTCCATGCGCAAAATCCCCTTTTTTAAGACAGTCGTATAAAAAGATATATAAAAACTTAAAATAGGACGAGAAACTATTTTTTTCTACGACCGTGCCTATATACCCACTTTCCCGCACGCATTTTAGTTTTGAAAGCATCACTTTCCCGCCCTAGTGCGGGAAAATCACTTTCCCGCACTAGTGCGGGAAAGTAAAACTATGCTAATTTTGGAGTTATTCTATAGGTTTATACCTCAAAAGTCGTAACTATCGACTTGGTACAGTGTAGGGAATTTAGCAGATAGGCAATCTGATGAATTATAGCTCATTTCAAGTTTTTTATTCAATTTAAAAAAAAAACAGAATATTGGATTTTTTTAAATATTTCTGCATACCCCCCGTATAGTCATGTCATACAACAACTATCAAGTCCAGTTTGCTATGGCAACCAAGTTATGTTATTGTTACTCAAACGTCAAAGCTAGTCAAAGAGCGTCTCTGAACTGCCTTTTATTTTGAATAAAATGGATTTTTCAATGGACTGTTCCGAAGATGAACTTCCGGAGTGCATTTTGCAGGCTGCTGAAGATGTGAATGGTGAGCTGCTACCTGCCAAATCGAGACAAAGGTTCGAAAAACAGTACAATCATTTCGTGACATGGTGTACGGAGAAAGGGGTGAGAATCTACAAAGAAGAAGTCTTCTTGGCATACTTCCTAGACCTGAGCAAGGTCTTGAAATCGAATACCTTAAGGTCACGCTATTCCACGGTGAAAAGCTTGGTTAAAATTAAGCAAAATCTGGACACAAGCAGATTCCACAAGCTAACATCGTTTCTTAAACAAAAAAATGTTGGTTTTCGAGCACAGAAGGCGCAAGTTTTCACCAAAGATGATATATCGCGGTTTATGTTAGCTCCTGATGAGATTTATTTGATGATTAAAGTGAGTACCATTTTTGCTTTGGCTGGTGCTCTCCGCAGGGCGGAGCTTTTAAATATCACTCTGGATGACATACAGTATAAAGGAAGTCTGATCGTTGTCAAGATCTCCGACACTAAAAATCATTCCTCAAGATCCTTCGTTTTATCCGAAGAAATAAATAATGGATCTTTTTTGATGCTGTATAGAAAGTACGCAAATTTGAGACCTCCTACTACTCCGCACCGCCGGTTTTTCATTTATTATAAAAAAAGGAAAATGTTCCAATCAGTGTGTAGGAGTGAACACTTTTGGAAAGATGCCATCAGAGATCGCTGCATATTTGCGCCTACCTAACCCAGAACGTTATACCGGCCATAGCTTCAGACGTTCTTCAGCAACATTCCTAGCAGATTCAGGTGAAGGCATAAAAAACATAAAACGCCTTGGTGGGTGGAAGTCCACTGCTGTCGCTGAGGGGTATTTGGAAGATTCCGAGAAACAGAAAGAGAACATCTCGAGTAAGATTCTTTCATCTACCTATGACCTGCAATCGTTGCCAGCACCGTCATCGTCAACTGTAAGTGACCTGCAACTGCTGCCGTCAACGTCCACTGGAAGAGTCCTGCAGACCCAGACGCCATCTTTGCGCACTTTCGATTCTACAAGCGGCCACCAGATGCGAGAATTACCACCATCGAACTCCACTACACCGGCAATTCTGAATAATCTTCAAACTGCAACAAATTGTGTTTTCAATATCACTATTACCAATAATAATAATTAGTATTTTATTTATGTTCAAATAAAATATTTTTTCAAAAGTAAATTTGTGGTATTGTAACATCGGTCGAAGAAAAAATAATGTTCCTAACTCATGCGGAAAGTGTCTTTCCCACCCTCGACTGCTTGCCCGAACTCCGCTCCGCGTCGTTCGGGTCAACTGCAGTCGCGTGCGGGAAAGTATCACTTTCCACACTTGTTAGGAAAATAACTATTCTTGTTTTGAGTGCGATCACCATAGCTCACACTAAACTATCGTTATAGTTATATCGTCTCCTATCTCACGTACCGACGTAATTGACAAAAATCCAAAAAATGAGGTACGCTAGCAAAATATTTTCCATAAGTACGACTTTCTGCTTACGACGTTGTGTAACCGTATCTCTAACGATAGCACGGCAGTAAAGTTGTTTGTGTTCGACGTATCTGTGTGAGCTATAATTTTCGGGTTCGATTAAGTAAAAAAGTTTATGGAGTATTACTATTACTATGACTATTAAACAGAAATTTACTGTATCTCTTGATTTTGTTAACAAAGCCGCAAAACAGACTAGCAAATGGCGTAATCAATGGCAGGCAGGCTGCATTTGAAACGGAATTAAGCAAATTTAATTACGTTGTGTGTTATATTAAAATCGATGCAACAGTCACTATATAATTCTATTGCTCCTATTTCCTATTTAGAAATAAAATACTCTGCCAATTTATGCGCACCTAAGCTCACACGATTAATGTGTAATGTAATTTTTACCCATTTTGGTCAAATGTAACAAAATAAACTATAATGTATTTTTTTATCTTCATGCACAGTTACCTTTAATATAGTATAATAATAATAACAAAAATAATATTTTAACCAGAATTACTACTAGAATACTGAATTGGTTTAAAAAAAAATAGTCCTAAGCAGTTAAATCAATTTATACTCTTTTCTAAATGTACCGGATAATTGGTAATATTTTTCTTAATGATATATTAATTAATATATATATATATATATATATATATATATATATATATATATATATATATATTTTTGACTTTTCTTTTTTCTTGAACCATATATTTTATATTTTTAGTTTTGTTGGTTTCTTGGGGATGTGGTTCTAATTAACAAATTAAGAGTCTTGGTATGCGTGTTAGTTGTTTGTATTTAATTTTAAAGTGTTTTTCGTGTAAAAAGTGTGACTGTCTTTTTAAAACTGTTTTTGACATAATGTAGTGTGAAAATGTGAGTGAATGTTTCTGAATTCTGAAGAAGGTCTTTGGACCGAAACGTCAATAAATGTGAATCTGTATTTGCTAGTTTTATTAGAACCACATCCCCAAGAAACCAACAAAACTAAATATATATATATATATATATATGTATATATATATATATATATATATATATATATATATATATATATATATTATATTGCCATGGGTGGGGGAGGGGGTTCCCCCTTGTAAAATGTTAGGGGGAGTCTCATGTCTATCCATACTAACTGTGTTGCTTCTCCCATTAAATGCAGTATCTGAACCTGAAGGGCATGATCTATAATGCATGCTGCTTCAATTGTATACTCACAGAAATTGCATAAATTATTTATTGTCCACAATCTGCATAAAATATAAATACGGCGGGAATTTTTGGACTACAGCAAGTTTTTTTTTCCACGAAAGCTGACAGATTTTTAAAAGTATTTTTATAATAACAAACGTGAAATTTCGTACCCGTGAATTTAAAAATCAAACAAGTTTCATGGCTAATCGGGCAAAAAGGAGTTTTTTGTTTCCCTTATATTTTTCCGTGGGTAGCTTGAAAGCTTAACCTCACGGGGGTCCAAGATCTAATGGACGAAACGGTTAACTGTCAACACTTATTAGGTGTCCATTAGATCTTGGACCCCCGTGAGGTTAAGCTTTCAAGCTACCCACGGAAAAATATAAGGGAAACAAAAAACTCCTTTTTGCCCGATTAGCCATGAAACTTGTTTGATTTTTAAATTCACGGGTACGAAATTTCACGTTTGTTAGTATTATTTGGCTTAAAAATTCCGTTGATTGACGCTCACTGTCTTGATGACGGGTAAAAATGCAAAATGCGTTGATCGGGCCTGAAAAGACAAAGAGCTGTCGTAGGTCACGGACTAGTTGTTTTCTTTTATTTGCATTCGATCTTTTCATTGATCGATATTGTATAGCAGTGTTTTTCCCAGCTTTTGGTTTTTTGTTTCTCTCGTATCTTGGTAGATGGCGCCTCTTGCTATAGTTCGCTCACTAATTACATTTAATTACAGACAAAACCGTCTGATTAACTTCGCAAGATTTGTCACTTGACCAGCAGTGTTCTGAGGAGTCCCATAAGGACGAAACGGTTAACTGTCAACACTTATTAGGTGTCCATTAGATCTTGGACCCCCGTGAGGTTAAGCTTTCAAGCTACCCACGGAAAAATATAAGGGAAACAAAAAACTCCTTTTTGCCCGATTAGCCATAAAACTTGTTTGATTTTTAAATTCACGGGTACGAAATTTCACGTTTGTTAGTATTATTTGGCTTAAAAATTCCGTTGATTGACGCTCACTGTCTTGATGACGGGTAAAAATGCAAAATGCGTTGATCCGGCCTGAAAAGACAAAGAGCTGTCATAGGTCACGGACTATAGTTGTTTTCTTTTATTTGCATTTGATCTTTTCATTGATCGATATTGTATAGCAGTGTTTTTCCCTGCTTTTGGTTTTTTGTTTCTCTCGTATCTCGGTAGATGGCGCCTCTTGCTATAGTTCGCTCACTAATTACATTTAATTGGAGACAAAACCGTCTGATTAACTTCGCAAGATTTGTCACTTGACCAGCAGTGTTCTGAGGAGTCCCATAAGGACGAAACGGTTAACTGTCAACACTTATTAGGTGTCCATTAGATCTTGGACCCCCGTGAGGTTAAGCTTTCAATCTACCCACGGAAAAATATAAGGGAAACAAAAAACTCCTTTTTGCCCGATTAGCCATGAAACTTGTTTGTATTTTTATAATGTTCTCGAATCCTGTAAACGAATTTTCATTCCATCCTATTCGGTGGCGGATCCGGGATATCCAGGGGGGGGGCAAAAAGGAAAAAAACACAAAACATTTTTTTTTGCGCTACCTATTTAATAAGATATTAGCTATAAACTTTGCTACTACGTGCAAATAAAATGTGCCACAGGCGAAAATTTGAGGAAATTAGTTAAATTTTGCGTCAAAATTTGAAAAAATTACATATTCGCAAACATTTTTTTGGTCAAAATTTGCGTCTTATGCATTGGTTATTTTTTTCTGCTTCCGCTAGATCCGCCACTGATCCTATTCCATTGATTTAAGGATAATTGATTTATTTAGGTAAAAAATTCTACTTACTCATGGATGAACTTTGCAACGTTCACATCCGCCATCCATCTATGAAACCTGCCCACTTGCAGCTGGATTCCGGCTCTGGAAGACTTACTTTGCTTCGTAGAGTCACCTGACACAGCTAACATGGCCGCTGCTCTTAAACATGCCTAAAACGAACACCCAAACTTTTATTTGTTAACTTGAATGCAAATTTAAATAAAATTCTAATTCTTTAGTTTTTGTTTGTTTATTTGAACTAAACCAATTTTGCTGACAGTATGTTTCGCTAAATGATCAGTAAGTAGTGAACTATTTTAAAAAGAAATCAGCTAGGAGATCTATTAACCTAAATACAGGGTGCTCAAGGTCAAGTCGGCACTATTACTAACTTCGATAATATTTGCTACGGAAAAATTCATATTTTTCGTAACCTTTTGTTTCATTGACAAATATTTTAAAAATGAAAAACTCCATGCGACATGCAGCGCAAAGTCAGTGAACTTGTAATAAATGTTTGATCAATAATTTTTGTCTTAAAACAGTATTCGTATTATCAAGGTTTTATGTACGACCTGAGTAGGGAAGATACGCAGATCCTGGACCACTTTTAAGAAGGCAATGACGTCATCATGATAGGTGAACAGTGTGGGTGGTCTTTTACCCATAGCCGAATAGTGTGCATCGTAAATGTGGTGGACATCTGGTGTGCACGTGCACCACTAAATTATTGAATTTAAAATTTTTGTGTGCAAAGTGGTTTTTTTGTGGAGAGTCGAATTGACCTAGTGGTGTTTTTGATCTTGAAAATTTGTGAAGGTCGTTATTTTGTATGTAGAGGCTAATAGTAAAAGAAAATTTTATTTAAAAAAAGTGTTGTTGTTATAGTAAAAAAATCCGTTTAGAAGTATAAAACAAAATTGATCAGGTTTTCTTCTGTTAAGGGTAAATTCGAGCATACCTTCTAACTGCAGCATAGCCGGAAAAGTTTCTTGGGCATAAATGCACACCATAACTCGCATTTCTCTATTTGAAAAGGCTTTGTGTCGAGGCATGTTTAATTAAAATGAACAAAAATCAATAATCTGACTAACAATAAAAAATAAACTATTCTATAGACAATAGACATTTCGTTACTTTTTCACAGCCTACTTTGCGCTATACAATGATATTCGAGTAGCATAAATACTCATCATGGCTTCGGAAAAAATTGGGTAAGAGATTATAAAAATTGGGTAAGAAATTATAAAATTGCGTTTTTTTTTCGAACACGGTTGGATGATTTTAAAGAAGGGTACCTTTTTTTTACAAAAGACATCAGGGATTTCAACAAATATATGCCAAATTAAAAGCACTAGAGATACCGCAAGTGGCACCCATTACAAAATTTATTAAAAATAACACCACATTCGTATTTCTCGACCCAGAAAACCCCATACACGAATTTTTGTTTCAAAACACCTAACACCCAATTTGCTAGGGACAAATTTTAAATTTAAAAAATAATTTTATCACTCTGTATGTTCTGAACCATCAACTTTAGGACTAAGGCAAATATGAACAAATAGTAATATTTTCATGGGCGCACCCAGGGGGGGGGGCGGGGCCCGGGCCCCCCCAAGCCTTAGATTTTTTAATATATTTTGTACATATTTGATGATAAAACATGAAAAATACCTTAAAATTTGACATCAGGAGGCTTCGGGCCCCCCCAACCCCAAGCAGTGGCGTAGTTGCGAAAAGACATGATGACCTTTTTTTTTTGTTTTTTTTTTGGTCGCAAGTGTTTTGAGGGCGCGCATTGTAGCTGTCGGGCCCCTCCACACATGATGGCCTTTTTTTTTTGGTCGCAAGTTTCCTGAGGGCGCCCTTCGTACCTGTCGGGCCCCCCCAAGACACATTCCTGGGTGCGCCACTGATATTTTGAACTCCTGAATTGATCCTGCACTTTGGGACTATTACCTAGAACTCACCCTGTATATTATTAAACCTTGCATCAAAATTTGACATTTGGCTGATATTTGACAACTTTAATAGATATGAAGATGTATGCAACTATTTACTAATTAATAATGTAAATCGCTTATAGTTGATATTGTATTAAAGTGTCACCGCATCATTAAAACCGTGATGGGCCTGAAGGGGGTAGAGGGGTACATACAGTGGCACGCACTTCCTTTAATTTTTTTGTTGATATTGATTCCCAAAACGAGGCACTGCACTATTTAGTCATTAGCTTACTATTTTACTTGCTATTTATTTATGTCTTCTTCTTAACGATTTCATTAGAAAGGAACATATATACTTTTATATGGTTGTTATGAACATATTGATTTAGCCGGGCTTTGACGTTTTCTATTCGTTGTTGATATGACTGAGCTTTTTACAAAACAAATTACCGTTTTTGCAACCAAATCAATATATATTTGCGCACATTTTAATATAATTTTGGATTCTCTTTTATGTTTTGGATCTTTATTTATTCCGTAAGTACCTATTTTATCTCTCCTTTAACAGGTCTCAGTGTTTTATCATACACATATAAAGCGGCACACTGCATGTACAAAGTGAAACACTAATTTTCTAAGGCTTCTTTACTTAGATTTTGCCGCAAAATATGGTGTACAATAGCTATGACGCGGTGCCACTTATATACATCCTCAACTATAGGTACCTTTATACAAGAATCTGACAAAGGAGGACATAAAACTATCCTGAAGGACACCGTAACATCATGCTTAGTACAGATTCCTATGGTAGAAGATAGTCGTTGTGCCTCTCTGGTTATTCGTATCTGTAATTAAAAAAATAATAATACTTAAAATCGATTAAATTGAAAATTGCTAAAACAAAAAATGTAAAACCGGTCATCTGGAATTAACGGTTCTCATATAGTAATTACCAATTCTATATAGCTTTTGAGTTTTGGTGAGATAGTAGAAAGTTTTTGGTCGTGCCAAATTTAGGTCCGATGACTTTACCGACAACGATAACTTTAACAATATTTGACAGTTTGAAATAACATTTTTGGTACCGGTTTATGTCGACGCCGACGATGCGGTTTAGGAAATTAGGAAAACTTTATTTGCAGTTTTAATACTTTGTTTGTAGTTTTTCTTGTGTTAAACAAGTAGTTTAGAATGGAAATGTTTCGTATTACCCCTTCGTTTTGACTATCGTGGAGTAATAGGAAACATCGTAATGGGACAATAAGAAATATAATCTTTTTTTTGCAAATTTGACTAAAGTGCCTTATGTAAAGCTGTAGAAATGACAAGTTTCAGAAATATTAAATGGCATCTAACGCAAATAGTCCACAGTACACCGGTCTATTTTTTAATTGATGACTAACAGGCTGAATTCTCGTACATACTTTTATTCGGTCGAGACGCCTAACTATTTCCTTTGCGAAAAATTTTGAAAGTGATTCTAACAGAATGCGCGGGCACAGAAATCTTTTGAGCTTCGGACTAACTAAACCAAGCATATGATTTTGGGTGGTTAATTCTTTATTATTACTACTAATATTTACGGCTCTGAAATACAAACTTCATAACTCCTGTCCCGTGTGTGTAGGTTTAATTTATTGTATGTTCTCTATTCGTTTGACAAAAACATCCAGAAAAATTTTAAAGCCAATTTTAGCTCACACTACTACTATACTATAGTAGTGTGAGCTATAGTGATCCTAATTTTTTCGAGAAAAAAAAAGTTGCTCCGATTTCAAAATTTTTTATATATCTTTGCATTTCAGATGATTTTGAAACTTTTTTGTTTCGCCGTCTGTCTGTCTGTATGTCTGTCTGTCTGTAACGACCAACGCGCATAACTCAAAAACCGCTTCCCCGATTTTAATGAAATTTGGTACCTACGCTGGGTTTTGGGTCGAGATGGTCCCATTTAAAAATGAACAAAATCCACCAAACACAAGCCAAATAAAAGGGTGGGGGTATATTTCAAAGATTAGAGTTTATGTAAAAATATGGCGTGTGTGATATCAAACGAAAGGGAATTGCGTCTGGAGTTAAATAAAATACATTTTACTTTTAAAAAAAGGGTGGGGGTAAATTAAAAAAATTAGTGTTTATGTGGAAATATGGCGTGTGTGATATCAAACGAAAGGTAATTGAGTCTGAAGTTAAACAAAATACATTTTAGTTTAAAAAAAAAGGTGGGGGTAAATTTGAAAAATTAACATTTAAGTCAAAACATGGCTTGTGTGGTATCAAACGAACGGTAATTGAGTCTGGAGTTCAATAAAATATATTTCAGTTTTTAGTTATATTAGCTTACACGTACACTACAACTATAGTACCTAGTGTGAGCTTAGGTGCCCATAGATTGGCAGAGTATTTTTTTTAATTTCACTGTGCATTTGATTGTTGGTCGAATACCTTTCAGATAATGTAAAAAATTCTGCAGTTCGTCATCACTTGCCAGCCATATAATAAATGTGTCATCCATGTATCCTAGCCATAGAAAATACCAAATAGATAGATAATATGAAGGGAATGTACTTGATATGTGATAAGAATGTATCTTCTATTGACAATCTTTTAGGTACGTAGCAAAAATATACCTACCATTGAAATTTTGGTTATTACAAATGTTAAATTTTACTTGTGTTTTTCCTAGCCCATTGGCACATTCCAGTCTTGAAAATAGTTTTTTATAAATATCTTCGAAACGAAAGCTCTTACGAAGTTTTTGGTTATAACACGAATTATTGAGAAAAATGAGTTACCAATTTTTCATTTTTTCAACTGTCAAAAATTAGTCATTAGCATTAATGGATTTCAACCAAACTTCTTTCAGATCGTTACAGTGTCGAACACTATTTTTCCTAAAAGTCGCATAAAAATCGGTTCAGCGGTTCCCGAGCTACCGTAGGCCGGACAGACACACACACACATACACACGGACAGACGTCACGTCACACAGCAGCACCCTTCGCACTAGATTTTTTAATAAATTATTTTTGTAGTAAAAATACAGTTTTTTTATTTATTTAGAGAAAGGGGAGCGTGACCGATTCAATTAAAAATTCCTTAACCGAAAAACAAACCGAACATGTTGCTTTTTGGAAAATTTGATTTAACAATTTGTGTTGTCTGCTTTCACTTCCACTTACCAGAGCCCTTTGCAGAAGATATGACAACCTAGGTATGGTTTCCACACTGACCCTAGTTGTAACATCCCGACATCTACTGGATTCTAAAACTCTCAAAATGCAATGATTGGTCCAGGGTAAATGAGTTAATTCCACTAATCTAAAATGCAAAAATATAATACATATGTTGGATTTACCATTTATGTAGTTGATAAAAAAAGTAAAAATTTTAATTTGTTATATTGTCAACTGATCGGTATAATATGGGGATAATAATTTTGTTTTTAACCATAGTTAGAGTATCTTGCGAGGATGGTAAAAGCTCTGATAGCCATCTCGAAGGGGTAGCTTAAACATTATGATGGCCAATCAAAGATGGCGGACGATGTTTAAATTTAAAAAACGGTGATTGAAAATTTTTTTTTTTTTGAAATAATTTTTTCTTTATAAATGTATTATTTTTTGCTTATTATTTTTTATTTATCAGTTTATTTTTAATTATTTTTTTAATTATTTTTTTTATTATTTTATTTATTTTTGTTATTAAATTTATTCTTAAATCAATGTTAAAACTATAAGACAAGCAAACCCTACACCGAATTCCGACCAGGTCAAACTGAACTTCTTCTTGGAGGGCCCAAAGTTGTGCTACCCCCTGGTCTGAATTTAATTTTTTATTTTTAATTTTATAAATTCTAGAGGTTATTTTGATAGGAGTAATTTTAATACACGTGTTTTTTTTAAATAAATAGATTACAATTTCAGATATTAAAAATGAGACCGGGAACCCGGCAATACCAAAGTTTTTATCCCCAAATTTATTTGATCCCCCCAAAATTAATCTATTTGGCACTTATTTAGTAAACGTAGCATTTACTTGGTTTGAGAAATATAAAGAAAAATCAGATAATCAAAACAAAAATAGAAAGATGTATCTGGAGATTTTTAAAAAGATTTTTTTTTTTTATTTGTCAAACACAATGTGTTTTTTTTATTACAATCTAGTCACTAAGACTAATTAGCAATTTGGTTTTAACTTAATTTACTAGACAAAATTGCTAATTAGTCTTAGTGACTAGATTGTAATAAAAAAAAAGAAAGATTTGGCTCAGTTTTTTACAAACATGAATTAAAAATTTGTTTATTATATGCAAAGCAAAAAGAAAATGAATATATTAATTAATATTATTTTAGATTAACAAATATTTATGACGAATATGACGAATCTATGACTTTTTCTAATATTCTGGAATATTTTGAAAGTGGTTTGCATAATGATCTACTCACAAATTAATATATTTTGCGAAAAGAACCTCCGACGGATCCAGACGTTCTTTTGAATTTAATAAATCACTTGAGTTCAATACAAAGTTTAATAGCACATTAAATAATAAATTTTTGTTTATTTTTTAAAGTTCGCACAGCAGGAACTTTTTTTATATATATTTATGGTATATATATATAACTTCAAAATTTTTAATATGATCAATTTTATTTTTTTCTCTGTAAAATATTGTTACTATTTTTTTTTAAATTATCCAAGGTAAAAATTTCGATATGTTGATAATTTTATTATTTTAGTATTTTTTATATTTTAAGACGTGCGTTATTGTTATCATGTTAAAAAATAGGCACTTAAATTTTGAAAATCCAAGAACTCTAAAACAGCAAATATTGAGTTATTCTTTGTAAATATTAAAAAAACTACTAGAAAATTAATTTTGTATTATTTAGAAGCGCATGTGAGCACATTTAAAGAAATAATTGGTACAGAAACACTTAAATTTACTTTTTATTTATCGAATGCGATTTTTGTAAATATTTCTAATGCAAAAATTCCACTTCTAAGTCAGTAAGACAATATTTCGAAAATACGAAAAAATTATATTTAAAAAACAAAATTAGTATTGGAATAAAAAGAAAAAAAATAAGATTTTGTGTTTGGTTATAATAAATACAGTGTCAGTTTATGTACAAAAGTTTTTATGTGATTTTTCCCGAAACCTGTGATCTCAAGTTCCAATTACGATGTCCAGATAATGCGATGTGCGCAGTGTCCACAGTAATTCGATGGAATGCCTCCTTTTTAAGGTAACTTCCTGGACACTATATATCCTCCAAACCTAGCTCTATAAAATACCCTTAATTTGTGTACAGAAAGACGAGTCGAAGAGCCTTGATTATTTACCTAAATAAACAAATATGTAACGTTGCCTTAAACGTAAAAATGACACGTTACAGGTGTTTCGCTTTAGGCGAAACGAACCGAAATGCGCTATTATATCCTTTGGTATTTTGACTATACCAGCTTATTTTTTCAAAAAAAAACTTCCCTGATTCTGTTCCGGGATCCTAGAGGGTTTGAATCTGAACCGAACCGAACCGATCTGACCCGAATTCGGTTCGGTTCGGATTCACACTCTCTAGGATTCCGGAAAAGAAGTCTGGAGAGTTTTGTACAAGTTGGTATTGCATATTATTTTTTTGTTAGCCACAAAAGACTTTTGATAGCCACCTGAATAAATTAGATTTTCGTGTTCTAATAATTAAAAAGTGCCAAAATAAGAAGTTTTGTCGTATTTAATTATGCTTCCGTGAAATAGATAACACGGATGGAGTTAAAGTGAATAGTTATGTCCCAAAAGCAATGTTTTTCCAAAACACGCAATTTTAAAACATTTTTGGTTTTCTTGAAAGATTTTTTCAAAATAGTAAACGATGAACCAAAGTTAATAAGAAACTGCAACGCCGCAGTATTGTAAATTGTATTTTTAAAATTGTTTTGTTTTATTTTGTTTTAAAATTATCGAAAATAAATCTTTAAAAAAATTAAGGATGGATTTGTGAAAAATTGGTAAATAACACCAAAGAATCTTAAACTCAATTAATAAAATTTTATTTTCAACTGGCGCACGAAAAAAGTTTTGGAAAAAACTTATATAGAAATACAACAGCAATACATTTCTTAAATTAAAGCCACAGTCAATTTTTTTTCTACTAAAGTACTAAACTTTTTAGAAATAAAAAGCGATTTCGTGGAAAATCACAAAATATATTTTTTGTTGTTTTAAAATCTGGACACAAAAATAAAGTCACAGGTTTTAGTGACGCAAAGAGAAAATATCGGCAAAGTATTTATAGAGGACAAATTTATAAAACAGCCAGAAAGGCGAGTTAGGAATTTGACTAACGGAAAATATATTTTTGTTTTAAAAAAAGATTGATTGCAATGAGTTGCAAATAAATATTTCAGACTAATGAAATAAAATAAGTCAGTTAATGAATGTCGCAAAAAATAAGGTATAGTCTAACGTAAAGTTTATTTTTCCCAAAAATATTGCTAGTGTTGGCAAAAATGGACAATGATTACTTGAAACAAGTTATAACTTTTTATCTATAAAAAATAATTTTAATATTTTTCCTACAAAAATATAATATAAAAACGACTTACATCGGTATCTCCAAGAAAAAATTAATTCTTTCGATGGATAATGCATACAGGATTCAAGTGTAATGTAGAGCTTTAACATAATTGTTATCCACTTATTTTCACAATTTTTTTAATGTTTTTAATTTTATTTTAGCACAAACACTAATGTAATTTTTTTCCTATGTTAACACGTTTCACAAGTTGGAGATTACACACATTACACATACATAAATTACCGAACAGGACGATTTACGTTTTATTTTATTTTTTTCAATAAATGTCATGGGAAACATAAGCAAAATATTAGATTTTTTTTAAACAAGAAACAAATTTGAATTTAAAAAACAGACACGTTTTGCGTATGCTTGAGAACATTATTTGATTGCCATAAGAATGTATTTTTTATGCTGTTATACTTTGGTTGGCAAATCAGAAGAAGCATTAGCTTAATTAAAAGCGCATGCGTACAACCCAGTCTTTTTGAGTTTTACTAGTTGCTTTTTAAACAAAACTCTATCCTTTTGGTTTAAGACATAAATTTTGTCTTAAAAGATCTTTTGAAATTAGGAAAATAATTGACAAAACCAAATCAGAAAGATAAAGCCATTTTTTAAGGCTTGAGATGTTGGTTGGTGATTCTTGTGAAACCACCAATATGAAACACCCAAAAACAGGACTAGTATAATTATGTCAAATTAAGCTTAAAAGATTTTTCTAAAGCTATTTAGCAAAAATCTCAGCTTAATTAGCAGAAAAAAAAATAATTTTTGTTAAAAATTATAAAGTATTTATACTAAGATTTTTTTGATTATTGAAGGTATCAGAATACCTATGTTCCTAATAAATAACATTTATTTTAAAAAATATGTAATATTTCCTGATGAGACACCCTGTATTTGTTAAAAGGAATTAAATAAAAAACGCTGAATTTGCAGTTTGCTATACATATACAGATTACGTTTCTTTCTTATCTAAATGACTTCTATAGAAGTGAGAAGCTCACAGTAGAACAACAGAGCTTTGATCTGAAATTATAACACAATGGTTTATTTATTGACAAAAAGATAATTTTATACTTTTGTCCCTGCATCTTTTAAGGATTTAAAAGATATAAAAATATATCTAATGGGCACATCTTGTTTAGAAAAATAGCTGCAGTTCTAAAAAATAGAAAGCTTGGATTTCTATAATATTCTGAAAATTTGAGGAGATGGTATTTTATTGATAGTGATTTGATTTTATGCACGCATGTTTGAATTTTGGCGGAGATACGATAATTTAAAACTTTGTGGAAATTATTTTTGTTCCCTGCAAGGTGAATGAATATACAAGATGAACATACAAGGTGGATTTTTATTTTCTTTCACATACAAGGTGGAATAATAAAACTAGTTATATAGCGATAGCAAACGATTTTGCTAATTACCTACTTAAATAGTCTTAGGTCATGAGCGCGCATCATATAAAATATTTATTTGATTAAATATATATATATATATATATATATATATATATATATATATATATATTAAATATTTTGAAAATATGAGAGAGATATTTTTGTTGGAAAATATAAATCACTTTTTGCCTAGAATTTTGTGAAAGTAAGCAACAAGTGATATTTGGAAAATTTGTTTGCAAATACTCTGTTGGCAAGACCCAAATTAATTATTTTGAAAAGGAATATTTTAAGTAAATATGTATATGTACTATTATTCAGGAACAAAATGTATTTTTTTTGCAAATGGAAATGATTTAATATTTTTAATTTTTATACTAGGTAATTTTATAATTAAAATTTAAAGACATTTTTTGAAATATTCTAAAGACAACAACATTATCTCTCATATCTTGAAAACAACCATCGATATAAGCTCAGAACTAATGCCTCGCTTTTGTTACATGTAAATGGTATGCAACGTACGAAACCACATACACCGAGCCTAAAACAGACTCACAGCATTCAATGTTAGTACCACAGCATAGATGAATGGTTCCAGAGTTTGATTATAGTCAAATCCAAACAACCCTTGGACCGTAGGACGTCTTGTCGTCGAGGTCGCCGATAAATTGTTGGGGGGCTTATGTCAGGAATGGAAAATACTCCTGACTGTGCCACTGTAAGAAACCATCTTGGAAAAACGAAAAACGCAAAATATGGTTCTGTTGAGATTAGAAAGTGGTTCCGCCTCCCTCCAAAATGGTAAACATTTGGTTGCCGTCTACCACACAGCAGATGGTTGATGCGTGAAAGGCTACTGAAAAGTAAAGAGTGGGAGTTGTAATGGTTTAGCGTGGGGATACATCAAGTAGAGAGAGGGTTTTCCCTTCAAAGTGATTGGCTAAGAAAAAACTCTGAGAAAAGAAAATGTTGTCTATAAAATGTCATTTTATCTCTGTTTTCGTTTAGGTTTTCTTGTTTAGCTCATTAGCTAGAAAGTAAAGTAAATTTTAGGATTATTAGCAACGCCACTGACTTGGTTTCTCCAAGCTCTTCAAAGAGGAAATAATGGATTACATAGGTCCAACCTACCGTTAATAAAAACCCAAACTTTAAGGAGACAAGTCGGTAGTCACATTCTAGGTTTTGTTGAACTTAAACTAAAACCTCTAAAATTATTTGTCAGTAAAGAATTATAAGATTTTTATACTTGAAGTACATTTTGCAGTTTGTTACTTTGGTAAGTATTTATTTTAATATTTTGGGTCTTGTTTGTTTTATAGGTCATAAGAAAAGTCTTGTAACAGCTTGTAAATTGCAACAGAGTTTTATTTTGTATTCATTAAAATTTGTAACGTTTTTAAAACTGTTTTATATTTATTTTATACACACAAGAGATCTACTACGGTACCCTCGTTTAAGGGTTCGATTTGTAATAAAATCGTACCCGACAATATCTTTAACATTGATACAGTACCTGATTGGGCTTAGAATAGCGCAACTTATTTCTTATTTAAACAAACTCGTATCTTTTACCGTTTCAGAAATCCCCATGTAGTTGCTTTATCTGGGACACCCTGTATATGCTCCTTCGCATGGGCAAAAAGGCGCAAAGCGCGCAGAAAGCGTGCATTTTTTGTAATCTTTAACAACACAGTTTTTTTGTTTTATTTTATGGAGCTTGTGCAAGATTTCTGACTGAGAAAAACCAGTAACAAAAAATGAAAAAAAAACAGATATATTTTTAATTTGATTTGAAAGAAAATAATCAGGGGTTTTACTGACAAACTTAGGATACGTCTGCGATTAATTGACTTAATTGACAACCGTTAGAAGTACACCAATTTAGACCTCTAGGAAGAAAGATAGGAGAAATGAACATATCGTTTCTCCTCCTCCTTCCTAGAGGTCGAAATTTCAGTTCATTTTAGTTCATATGAACTTCCCAAGTATTAAATTCGAATTTGTGTTTGACTCCGCTTTCTGATTTTTATAGTAACATGTAATAAAACTAATCAAATTGTTTGCGTCGGCCTTTATTTATAATTTTACCTTGGCCTGTCTTACCTATTATGAGAGTCAACCCAAACAAACTCATCTGCATTGGTAACATTAGTATTGATGGTCTCCAAAGAAGAATGCTTCATAAGCCTTCCAACTGCAGGTTCTGAGCATTCTGAGCCATTACTTATACTAGAGTACGTGCTTGTGGATGTGTGCGATCGCAATGTCAATTGTTGAAGAGCTGTTTTAATATCCTCCAATCCTCCGTTGCTTGACCAAGGAACTTGTAGCTGCAAAAAGAACAATAACGTATTATTTTATTCCCTTAACTTATCCACAATTGGAAAAAGAAACCGTACAATTAATTAGTTTTATACCCACTTAAATACTTCCGCGTAGGGGCTGGTGTGTTTTCCTCTCTTATAGTCCGGCCAGAATAAAATGACCCACAAAAGAGATGGCTTCAATTAGCGCCATCTTTCTCTGTCCTGTGGCATGCTATAATTTTTTAATTAATCATTAGGTATTAATTTTATAGGGTAAATGCCGGAGAGTTGCCGCGGAGGGAGAGACGCCGCTTTTCACGTATTTCAATGATTACGCTATAACATAGGCAACCAAGTATGCCCACATTCAGAGTTCATCATTTAGGGAACGGTTATAACATCGGACGTGTTTGTTTTCTAAAATATCGCTTGCAATCCTTAAATTACGACGGTAAAGTAAAATTTTCTTAGCAAAATTTTAAGTACTGTCTTAATAAGTATGGTTCTTTGCAAAGTGGGTAGTTTTTTTCACATTCGTGTGTTTTATTCAGTAGTTTGGGGTTATGTTTACAGGTGCCATGCCGAATTTTGTTGCGTTTTTAATCTGTGACCTTGATAATCAGGTGCGGCAGCTCCCACAACAAAAAGGACAGTTGCCGCATTTTGAAGAAGACCGAGAGAAAATTCAAAGGAGTGACAGCGATGATGAACCTCTAGCCAAAAAGAAAAATGAAAACCAGAAACGCTGCGTGGAATGCTTCGAAGTTTTCGCAACAACAACTAAAAAAGTGGATTGGTTACAATGTATTAAATGCCTAAAATGGCTAGATGTCACTTGCACCATGTATGGTGAAGTTTGTAACATCTGTTCCAGGCTCGAATTAAGGAAAAAAAATGAAAATTAGAGGTTTTTCAGAGAAACGGTTGCAGCGGCGTCTCTTCTATTTTTAAGCGGCCGACTTTAATTTAAAAAAAAAAATTTTTTTGCTTTGTTCATGTTTTTTTACTTATATTTTTAATTTTTTTTATTTTAATAAAGTTTAACGCAGTACCTGTGCATTGATTCACTTTGCAGAAAAGAATCTCAAGACTTACAGATGTTTTCAAAACTTTTATACTTATTATATTATATAACTACCTACCTACTTTATCAGTAAGTACGTACGAATCTAGAAACCTATAAAAGTACCAATTGATTTTTTTTTAAATTGCAAAAATCCAAAACAATTCGTTATTAATTTAAAATTGGAACTCCACACAGTTTTATTGAAAAATTAAAAAAGAGTAAATGATACGCCACGATTTCTTTTTGTTGGTCTAAAATGTGTATGAAACGTGCCTAGTCATCCTGTTTGAGCCCAGCGGATCCCAACAAAAGGGTGTGATTTGTGAACGGACCGGATTTGATTTGAGCCAACGGTAATAATAGAAACCCTTTAAAACTCTGTAAATTATGAACGGACTGGAGTCGACTTCATTAAACGTACCAGACCGGTAGCGTTTTTTCTTGTAATATTAAAATTTTTCCATGCTACGGACTATACGCTGGCTTCTGCTGCTTTAAACCCGGAAAGAACTAGGTTTGATTTCAAGGTTAGTCAAAATAGTTTCTTTAAGGTGTCCCAAATTCCAAACTAGCCTTAAATTTTTTTGGCAACAGACCAGGGCTATTAAAATGGAAGGGCCACGATCCTCCACTTTGTTCACGTCACATCGGAGGCTGATTTTTTTTGATGGTCACGATACGACATAGCTGATTGTCTTTAAAATATTGAAGTTGGAATTACGGTTCATGAATACAGTGAAACCTCCCATAAGCGGACACTCACAGTTCCGTCGATTTTGTCCGCTTATTGGAGGTGTCCGCTTATGAGAGGGAACTGCGAAATTGTAATACAATATATTTATTAACAAGTTCCGCTGCTTGAGTTCTTCCGATATTAAATTTTTCAGCGATCTTTCGTGCTGATAGATGTTATTTCTCCGAAACGTTAACAACTGCCATTTTTTCACGTAAACTAAGAAGTTTTTTACTAGGCACTATTTCAAAGAGATCTATTATTACCCAATTAAAAAATAAAAATAAAACACAGCAGTGCCGCCCCCGCCGAATAAAATATGTTGTAAATACGACAGAAGTATTTAGTCTCTGCATTAAAACGGAAAGTGGTAATTCCCCGGCTGCAAAGTGCGTTGTTGCCAACATGCTACATAATGTTTATGCCCATCTCGTGCAGCACTCCGTCCCGTTGTCAGGTTGGAGTTTCGCGTCCGGTTCAGGGAGGTTTCAATTGTTTTAATCAAAAAAAATTGTCCGCGTCCGGTTATTAGAGTGTCCGGTTATAGGAGTGAATTTTAGATGTAAAGAAATAGTGAAAAGCTTGGTTCAAAAAAATTTGTCCGCTTAAAGGGAGTGTCTGCTTAATAGAGGTGTCCACAAGGAGAGGTTTCACTGTATTTGATTTTTTTTTAAAATAAAGCCGGTCTTTGTTTGTACTATATTCTTGCAGAACAAGTTTTTTTTATGTGTTCGTTTCTGTGCGGAAAGTAATCGGATTACCTACATCTATTTGTTTATATTCGGCAGACTTTTAAAACTTATAATAGTTATTTACATGACTTTACAAAAATTACAACATCAAAAAATTATTTTTTTGTAGTGTAATTTTTTTGTAGTGTAGTTGTCGATTTTTTCTGACTAGGGACTTCATCCGAGAAAAAAACGTTATAATCATCCGCATAATTAATACAATGTCGGGCATGTCATTTATGAAAATGCTAAAAACTAGAGGCCCCAGCAAGCTGCCCTGAGGAACAACAGTCTTCAGATTTTAACAACAAGACTCATATTTATTGGTGCCATCTCCCAGATCAAGTTTTTAAGGACGATCTGTCAGATATGATTCTACCCATTTTTACCTCTAATTCCATAATACCAAAGCTTCTGTAGAAGGATCTTGTGGTCAATGCAATCAAAAGCTTTGGCCAGGTCAAGAAAAATGCCGACAGTTACCTTCCCGCAATCCACGGATTCATTATATATCATTTAAGAATTTCATTACTGCTGTTTATGTCCTACGGTTATTAAGAAAGTCATGTTGACTTTTGGAAAAACGATTATTTGCATTGAGTTGTATAACGCCCTAAAAGGGCGTTAGAGACGGAAAGACAAGGCATTTTTTATTGACCCTATCCAATTTGGTTCCTATGGTCGGGTATTTCTTTTACAATAAAAACAGAGATAGACATTATTGAACATGTGAAACGGACAAAGATAGGGGATTTTGCATGCTAATAATACCCTAGATAATATAAGGGTACTTTTATCTCTTTCACACTGACGGCATAAGTGCGACAGAAAAGCAGCCACCTGCCACCTGCCGTATTTTGAGTGATTCTACCTGTTAGTCCGTGTATACAGGGAAAACTGATAGACAATGTTGTCTAAGTACGGAAATGATTTTTTTTGAATTTTGTGCGGGAATATTACAAAAAGAAATCTTAAAACGTTTAAAAACAAGTTTAGAAGTAACTATTTGAGTTTAAACATGGTCCAAAATTGTTTTTTGTGCAAAAGAAGAAAAAAAATCCATAAAAAAACAACATTTCATGGGTAAGTCGTCTTGACAGATAGTTTTTCCTAAAACACGAGAAAGTTCAGTAGCGTCACGATAGATAGTTCTTTCTGCGACCGTGCGATTTTACCCTCACACATTTTGATTCAGAAAGTGTCACTTTTTTTTGCATTGCATGAAAATTAACAAAAAGTATTTGATTTTCTTAAAAATGATTTCTTTTTAAATTCTTACATACCGATTTTTATCCAGTTGTTTTTGTTTTTTCGAACCAAACTTTTGACATGTCACGGTCGAGTTTCATACATCTTGATGAATTGTTACACACACTGATCTATGTTTTTATAAATTTCGATAAATTTAATGTTTTTTGCGGACTTTACAGTAATTTTAAGTTAAATTTTGGTCTTTCATCGCGAAAGTATATATTTATTATGATATGACCACCGCGACCGGTCTACAGGCCGGTATCATATGTTTATGTCCTTCTAATGTCATTTGACTATCATGCTGTCTTACTTAATAAGGTCACTTAGTTTAATTAATAATTTTGTCCTACATAATATAAAATAAGAATAGAAACCAACAAAAAATTTGTGACACTTCGATTACCCATTTTCTTTGATTGCGATGGATTAGGGTGACCAGATTACGGTTTATTAGGGTGCCCAGAGTGCGCAAAAAAAGATTTTGAAAAATTTCCCTAAAAAAATTGAAGACCAAACACTCACTCGCCACTCAATGTTTATGGTCGCATACACTAATCCTAACTCGATTTCCGACGATTATGGACAATGGTTACCCCCTGGACATAAACCTAACAACTTTTACTATATTTATTAACAATAGGTAGGTTAGGTTTGGTTAGGTTGGGTTAGGTTGGGTTAGGTTGGGCTGGGTTGGGTTAGGTTGGGTTAGGTTGGGTTAGGTTGGGTTAGGTTGGGTTAGGTTGGGTTAGGTTGGGTTAGGTTGGGCTGGGTTGGGTTAGGTTGGGTTAGGTTGGGTTAGGTTGGGTTAGGTTGGGTTAGGTTGGGTTAGGTTGGGTTAGGTTGGGTTAGGTTGGGTTAGGTTGGGTTAGGTTGGGTTAGGTTGGGTTAGGTTGGGTTAGGTTGGGTTAGGTTGGGTTAGGTTGGGTTAGGTTGGGTTAGGTTGGGTTAGGTTGGGTTAGGTTGGGTTAGGTTGGGTTAGGTTGGGTTAGGTTGGGTTAGGTTGGGTTAGGTTGGGTTAGGTTGGGTTAGGTTGGGTTAGGTTGGGTTAGGTTGGGTTAGGTTGGGTTAGGTTGGGTTAGGTTGGGTTAGGTGGGGTTAGGTTGGGTTAGGTTGGGTTAGCTTGGGTTAGGTTATGTTAGGTTGGGTTAGGTTGGGTTAGGTTGGGTTAGGTTGGGTTAGGTTGGGTTAGGTTGGGTTAGGTTGGGTTAGGTTGGGTTAGGTTGGGTTAGGTTGGGTTAGGTTGGGTTAGGTTGGGTTAGGTTGGGTTAGGTTGGGTTAGGTTGGGTTAGGTTGGGTTAGGTTGGGTTAGGTTATGTTAGGTTGGGTTAGGTTGGGTTAGGTTGGGTTAGGTTGGGTTAGGTTGGGTTAGATTGGGTTAGGTTGGGTTAGGTTGGGTTAGGTTGGGTTAGGTTGGGCTGGGTTGGGTTAGGTTGGGTTAGGTTGGGTTAGGTTGGGTTAGGTTGGGTTAGGTTGGGTTAGGTTGGGTTAGGTTGGGTTAGGTTGGGTTAGGTTGGGTTAGGTTGGGTTAGGTTGGGTTAGGTTGGGTTAGGTTGGGTTAGGTTGGGTTAGGTTGGGTTAGGTTGGGTTAGGTTGGGTTAGGTTGGGTTAGGTTGGGTTAGGTTGGGTTAGGTTGGGTTAGGTTGGGTTAGGTTGGGTTAGGTTGGGTTAGGTTGGGTTAGGTTGGGTTAGGTTGGGTTAGGTTGGGTTAGGTTGGGTTAGGTTGGGTTAGGTTGGGTTAGGTTGGGTTAGGTTATGTTAGGTTGGGTTAGGTTGGGTTAGGTTGGGTTAGGTTGGGTTAGGTTGGGTTAGATTGGGTTAGGTTGGGTTAGGTTGGGTTAGGTTGGGTTAGGTTGGGCTGGGTTGGGTTAGGTTGGGTTAGGTTGGTTTAGGTTGGGTTAGGTTGGGTTAGGTTGGGTTAGGTTGGGTTAGGTTGGGTTAGGTTGGGTTAGGTTGGGTTAGGTTGGGTTAGGTTGGGTTAGGTTGGGTTAGGTTGGTTCAGTTTGAGTATGTTCGGTTAGGTTCCGCTAGGATTGTTTAGGTTAGGTTTAGCTATATTCGGTTAGGTTCGGTTCAGTTTAAGCAAATCGAACCGAACCAAACCGAACCGTTAGATTCGGTTTGATTTGGTTCATTTCGATACGGATGGGTTCAGTTTGCTTTTGTTAATAAATTTTAAAAAAGTAAATAATTATTAATTTTTAGTGTTTTAAGGAATAAAAATTGATATAATGTTCAATTAAACTAATTTTTATTTGTAAAAATGTAGGAATCATAATTTTCTTGATTTTGTTTTGAATTTCATGCTTTTTTAAAAATTGTGCATTTTCATAAAAGGACCAAAAAAACTGACCCGATTTGGATCAGTGACCTTAGTTATTTCAAGTTTTTGTTGACAGCTGATAGACGTCAGGGACCGTTTTGTTTCAGTTTGAAATGAGAAAATGCTTCTTTTGTAGCAATTTGTATGGGTTTTAATGGGGTTTTAAGAATGTTTCAATTTCAATTTTTTTAACAAAATCAACGATAGTCCGCAATTTTTTTTTTAGAAATCACTATAAAATGGTCTAAAATTATCATTTTTCAAAAAACTTCGTAGTTTTAAGAAAGGTGGTAAAACGTACCAGACCCCTGAAATGTGTTGCAGTCTAGGACAACTGGGCGCCGCCAACTCGGCGCCACCAACTGGGCGGCAGGCCAACTGGGCGCCGGGCCAACTTGACGCCGAGCCAACTGGGCGCCGGACTAAAATATTTTTTCTTGATAAAATGGGCAGATGAAAAACAACCTTAAAAAAATTAAAGTGGCGGATCCAAAATGGCGGACTTTCTTATTTATGCATCGATATGTATCACACTCGACTTAATAGATGTTGAAATTTTTGTATAAATAACATATTTATTTTGTTTTTTATCTGCACATTTTATCAAAGAAAAAAAATAGTCCGGCGCTGAGTTGGCCCGGCGCTTATTAGGCCCGGCGTGGCGCCCTGTTGGCGGCGCCGAGTTGGCCCGGCGCCCGGTTGTCCCATTTCGAATTGAAATTTTTAGTTCCGAAATTTCATCTGACTCGAGCATAACTTGTAGTCCACCCAAGAAAAGAAGAGTTGAAGAAGACCCTTGTTCAAAGAAAGAAAATATTTTACCTGGAAGGTACAACATTTGTAAAGTTCTAAGATGAAAACAATAATTTTAATACATCCACTGCACTTAGCATGCTTAGAAATTCTTTTTACTCTTTTTTTTACTGAAGAGAATTTTGTAAACACACACAAGTAAGTATTCATGAATTATTTATTATTCAAACAGAATATTGTTGATAAAAAAATTCTAGTGGAATTCAAAATTTTTATTTTGCGCCGCCACTGCCCTTTTTTATCCAAGACAAGCAAATAGAATATTTTTGCGATGTTGCATGTTTCCGGACTCACCAAACCGAAATTCTATTTTCATCCCTATTTTGCTCATTAAATTCTTACTTGTATTTGGTCAATTGCGATAAAAGCTTGATATAATGGCAATTTTGGCCCATGCCGGGTCTACCCGTAGGGTCTATACCCTATTTTATGAACTTTTTTAAATCAAATAATCATTGACTTCTATAAGTCAATGATTATTTGATTTAAAAAAGTTCATTATACTCTTATATAAGCTTCGAAAATCTTTAAAAAAAAACAGAAATCAAACTTATAGGTCTGTAGCTGGCGACATCTTCCTCACTTCCCTTATTGAAAATAGGTTTGACAAGAGCCAATTTCAACCTTTTTGGAAAAATCTCATCCTGTAAAGAGCAATTTGGTACTATAAAGGCTTAAAATATAAATATCGTACGAGGTCTGGCTATTAAATAACGAGACTGCGCGCCTAGATGGCGCCCTAGACGGGTGGGGTAAAAAACGAATAGTGCGTTGTGTATCTAGATAGCTTGTCTATGCACGTCTTAAAACAGTTTTGTCACTATTATAGTATTTGTGCAGTAGCGGTTTAAAACGAACGTGTTTTTTTTCTCGTGCCGAAAACCATGTGTGACGAAAAACAGGAGCAACGTATCAATCTCAAATTTCTCGTTAAATTGAAAAAATCTCCGACGGAGTGCTATAAATTGCTGCAAAAGGCCTATGGGGACAATTCACTATCTCGTGCGCGTGCTTTTGAGTGGTGTAAGCGCTTTAGTGAGGGCCGAGAGAACACTGAAGATGGTCAGCGCCCAGGTCGCCCTGTGACTGTTTCAACTACGGAAACAGTGACAATAAGGGTATAGTGATGACTGAATGGGTTCCAGAAGATCAGACTGTCAACCAGACTTACTATTTGTCAGTTTTGACGACACTGCGAGAACGAGTCTGTAAAAAACGGCCCGAGTTGTGGAAGAACAACTCGTGGATTTTGCACCAGGACAACGCACCTGCCCATAACGCACTATCTGTGAAGCAGTATTTGGCCAGAAAGTGCACTCCATTGCTCGAACAACCGCCGTACTCACCAGATTTAGCACCGTGCGACTTTTTTTGTTTCCGAAGATAAAATCTGCTTTGAAAGGGACCCGATTTGAGTCGATGGAAGCGGTAAAGCAAAAAACGGCAGAGCTCATAAAGGCCCTCACCAAAGAAGACTGCACTTGTCTTCTTTGGTAAGCACTGCTTCGATAAATGGAAAAAACGTATGGAAAGGTGTGTGGCGAGGGGAGGGGAGTATATTGAAGGGGAGCTTTCGAATTAAGAATAACTTTTATAATAAAACCCTTTTTCGTAACCAGCCTCGTTATTTAATAGCCAGACCTCGTATAATTCTTACCCGTGCGGGTGTTGCTCTATGTCTTGCTCTGTTATGCGGCACTGCCAGCTTGGTTCTAACTGGTTTATCAATGACATTTCTATGAAGACGATCAGTAGCGCAATCTCTTTTTGACGAACTACCTGTGTCGGACATACTGGCATGGCCAGACGATCGGTTTTCATCGGATGAACTGTGGTTGTTGTTATTGCCACGGGAAGCCTAAGATAAAAATAATAAATAATACTAGTGTTGCCGCCGAGACGAGGGATTCTCGCCTCTCGTCTCGTCTTGCCCTCTGTCAACGAGACGAGAGAGATATTTTGTCTCGAGTAAAAGCTCGAGACGAGACGAGAGAGAACGATCCTCTCGTCAAGAGATTCTCGTTTCTCTTGTTCTTTTGAGCAACAAAGGTTGGTTTTATAAATTTTTATCCATCTATTTGTATTGAGCTAATATATAGAGCTTAATTAATTACGCTGATATTAATGTACTGTTTTTTTTAATAAAAGGTACACAAAAATTGTCATATATTCCCTTCTTGACAACATGTTTGCTCTGATAAACTCATTATTATTATTACAAGCTTTTATTTAGCTTCAGATGTTCTGTCTAACTATCTAACTATCTATCAAATCTTGTGAAGCGTTTTTGACACACTTCCCATTATTCGATTTGGATGAAATTTGGTACACACATAGTGGTCCCAAGACAATACAACATTAACCCTACTCCTTCTATAGAAAAATGTGTTTTTGAAACACTTCCCGTTATCCGATTTGGATAAAATTTGGTATACACATAGTGGTCCGATGATAATACAATAATAAGAAAAAAAATATATCCTCCCACCCCTATCCCCACCCCCTTCCATAGAAAAATTTGTTTTTGACACACTTCCCGTTATCCGATTTGGATGAAATTTGGTATACATATAGTGATCCGATGACAATACAATATTAAGAAAAAATATCCTCCCACCTCTACCGCCACCCCCTTTCATAGAAAAATGAGTTTTTGACACACTTCCCATTATCCGATTTGGATGAAATTTGGTATTCACATAGTGGTCCGATGACAATACAACATTTAAAAAAAATATCCTCCCACCCCTACCCCCACTCCCTTTCATAGAAAATGCGTTTTTGACACCCTTCCCATTATCCGATTTGGATGAAATTTGGTATACATATCTTAGGCCGATGACAATACAACATTGAAAAAAAAAATCCTATCACTCCTACCCCCACCCCCATCTATAGAAAAATGCGTTTTTGACACACTTCCCATTATCCGATTTGGATGAAATTTGGTATACATATAGAGGTCTGATGACAATACAATAATAATTAAAAAATGTCCTGCCACCCTACCCCCTACCCCCTTCCATAAAAAATGCGTTTTTGACACACTTCACTTCAAATGACTTTTATAAAATTTGGTATATGCATAAAGGTCCGATGGCAATACAGCCCAAACAAAAAATATATTTCTACCCTCTCCTTCCCCCAATAAAAAAAAATAGTTTCCAAACAACTCACGATCAGCGATTTCATTATAATCTAGAATAAACTCTTCTGTTCTGTTATTGAACAAATATTTTCATTTAATAGAGCAGATAGTTGAGACTAAAAAGTAGAAAATAAATTGGTAAAAATTTTTTTTTAAGTCACAAGCTTTTATAAAATGCACTAAAAATTAAAAAATAATTTTCTAACATTCTAATCAATCCCCAAATCAAAGCATGTTAATCTAAATTTGTGATCTAAACACTTAAAGAATATTCAACATAGCGGGTCATCAAAAATATGTTTGATGTGCCGCAATATTATGTCATTGCCATACCTATGTCAAAGAAATACTGGGGTATCTTGGGTCGGGTTGGGTGGGTTTGGTACCTGTGCATTTTTCTGCTAGATTGATTCTTGCAAATAGTGATATTTAATTGATACGGATATCTTATCGTGCTAACATCGTCAAAATTTCCTTCAGTGGGCCATTGCTTTTATTATTATGATAATATTAGGATGTTAGAAAATTATTTTTAAATTTTTAGTGCATTTTATAAAAGCTTGTGACTTAAAAAAAAATTTTTACCAATTTATTTAATGGACTTTATTTGAAAATGCTGTAAATATTCTTAAAGTAAGAAGGAAACAAAAATTGGGGTTGGGCACTTTCGGTGACATTCTCTGTTGGTAAAAAACGGTATATATTTTTTTAAGCAGCATTTTGAATTTTTATTAGCAAAAACATTACTTTTTACTCATTTTTTGTGTATTCAAAAAATTCTCTCTGCAGGTGCCCCTAGTGTCCCTCCCCCCTGGATCTGCCACTGATTGAACTGCGCGGTATTGGTCTTGCGCGGTTGCTTGATTAATGTGCGGGGAAGTTCTAGCGCTGTTAAATATTCGCGGTTTTCATTTAATGACAGAAGCAACATACTTGTTATGGATAAACATAAGACTTCGCCGAACGTTTTACACCCCCCCCCCCCTGAAACGTGCTTTTTGACAGAGTTCTGCTAATAACTAGAAAACTGTCAACTTTTTTTTTTAATCTTTAAGAATTCATTTTTCGAACAGACAAAATTTTATTTCCAACAATGTACATTAGTCCCCTCTAGAGCCAGTGGTACACGTGCCATAGGCGTACCAAAAAAGGGGTACTTTTAAAATATTTTTTTTTGTTTTTTGTTGTGGTATTTTTTATTTTTAACATGGCTTTTTTCAAGAAACTATGTTTAGTCAAAAGTCCATTGCATTCAGTAACATGTTTTACAAGTTCTGAAATAAAAATAAATATGTTTCTAGAAATCATCAAATCAATCAAAAATTGAACACTCGTTTTTCTAGCCCAGTAAGTAAAAAATTATTTCTGTTGATTATTAACTTGAAACTTAATTTTTCGAGTTCGCTTTATATAAAGTAGGATTTTGGGATAATTTCCTCCCACCCATTTCAAAAGTGCTCTCTGACGGTATTTTCTTAATTATTTGCAAACTTTTAACTTGGCGGAAAACAACCAAGAGTTATTAAGTAAGGCAAAGGACAAAAACAAACAAAAAGTTATCTCTAACGATGTGTAACGCAACCCCCTACGTCAGTGGCGCACCTTTTATAGGCTGTTAAATAAATGAAAGATGTTCTCTTCTTAAATAACTTATTTTTAAAGCTGAAAAAATTTTCTTTCGAACGATATACATAAAAGCAGCTGTCTATCTTGCATAAACCTACCAAAATTGGTTAAATTTCAACATCTCCAGGAATCTAAATTTAAGGACCACTACTAGAGATACTGCGATTAGTGAAAGATGCAACGTACGTTACAGACAAAATCTTCGTAGGGGCTTTTGTTTCTGAGATATTTACAAAAAAAAGTTTTCAAGGTAGATATAGCATGGAGTTTACTTGGAGTGTGTTTATGGTCTAGGAAGGTATCAGATCCGCCATGGCTCCATTTATATGTCACTATTACATCATTATTTTAGTTAAAATTCCGCTCTATAGTTAGACTGAAAATCGAAAAAAGCGTGGGTTTTCGCATGAAAATTTTATCTATGACGCAAATTTTCTTGACCATTTTTCTAAGAATATGTTGATACTTTTAAATATCTACTACACAAAGAATTTTGACTAATTGTCAGAATTTTTTTATTTTTGTCATTGTTAATTTTAATAGACAGATAGGCTTGTCCTGTCTCAGCAACCTGGACAAGCTAAAGGTAACTTTGCGGGCCTGGCTGAGATATTCCGGAATAACCGAATACTTAGCATGCCAACAGACTACATGTTACCCAAATACAGCTTTGATGTAACTTTTAAGGTTCTTATACCAACGTGTGAGGAATGGCGGGAGAGACCTGCTCAATTGCTAAACGCCGACCACGTATGGTATACAAACGGATCGAAAACAAAAAATGTGACGGGACCACGGACTGAAATATCTGTGAGACTCGGAAACTTAGCAACCATATTCCAAGCAGAACTACATGCAATAGAAGTATGCTGTAGAGAGATTACCCGCAGGGACCTCTCAAACAAAAGCATCAAAATCATCTCAGATAGCTTATCAGCTCTAAAAGCATTAAGCTTACACAAAATTCAATCCAGACTAGTCTGGAATTGCCTTGAAACCCTAAGACAGGCCAGCAGAACCAACAAGATCAGTCTTGTCTGGGTGCCAAGCCACACGGGAGTTGAGGGAAATGAAAAAGCAGACGCACTAGCCAGGGTGGGAGCAGAATCCGCGCTGGTTGGACCGGAGCCTTACTTCGGCTTACCTAAGGCCACAGTCACAAAAGAAATAGGAGAGTGGGTTGTTAGAAAGGGGACTCAAAACTGGCGGGCAACCCCGAGACAACAACACTCCAAAACCTTTCTAAGCAAGCCAGACAAACATAGAACAAACCAACTCCTGGAATTAAACAGGAATAGCCTAAGAATAATCACAGGGCTATACACAGGCCAATGCCGACTCAACTAACACATGAACAGACTGGGAGTAAGCAACACACCAGCGTGTAGGTTCTGTGGTGTTGAGGAGGAAACGCCACTTCATCTAATCTGCCACTGCGTAGCAAGACAAAGAACTAGGGCGAAAATATTCGGACCTGGACAGATAGAGCCTAAAGATCTTGAGGAAATATCACAAAACAAATTGATCTGCTTCATAAAGGAGATAGGTATTGGTGATATTTAAGTTGGGATGAGCCACAATAGACAACTTGAGTCGCAGTGGAGGGGCGACAGTCGCACAACTCATAGTCAAACCTAACCTAACCTAGGCTTGCGACTGCCAACTGCAATGTGGGGCCAAAAATAATTTTTAATGATCTTTTCTGTCTTTTTTATGACAGAAAAATAAAAAAGGATAACAAAGGGACTTGTTTGGGGGGTATTGCAAAGACTATATATCACAATTTTTTTTTATACTGTGACTTTTTCCATCCATACTAGGATCAATCGCCCAGTTTTTGTGAAAGTTTTTACGTAGAAAAATAGCCTGTTAGACATAACAACACACTAAATCCAAGAAGCGGGATTTAAAAAAAATAATAATAAATAATTTGGTCTTTAGTAAATGTCTGCATTTCGTAAATCGCTATCCATTTTTTAATCTCCATCCCATATGGTTACGCTCGAACTGATATGTACCAATCGTGATGAAACACCGGTATCTACTAGTCAGAGCATATTATTTTAAAAGGCTTTCCGTTTTCGGTCTAGAAGCAAATCATATTACTTTTTGGCAACAGACCATTTCCCCCTAATTTGACCCCTCTGAATCCGACATACATATGTTGCCAACTCGAAAAATTGACAGGGACGGAGAAAATCCCCCCCAAACCCCCAAAAACCTGTTTTTTTTTCAGTTTTATGCAATTTTCTCGAAAACTACCCTTTTTATCAAAAATTGCAAAGAACAGTTTTTGTGGAGAATAAAATTCCCTTTTCAACGATGTATTGGTCAATAAGGTTGGGAAAAGCAAGTAACTCTTCAGTGGCTTACGTAAATTGGAATTATTTAGAAAAAACATGTTTATTATGGGTTTTTGAAAATTTTCTCAAAAACTACACTTTTTAGGAAAAAATATGTAGTATACTTTATTGTAGAACATAACATTTTCTTTTAAAAACTTTATTAAAATGTCGGGTTGTTGCCATATTTAAGGCTTCAGGGGCGTACTAATATAAACTTATTTTCAAAAATAACTGAAATAATCAGTTTCTCTTGCAAATTTAAATATACGAGCTAAGTCTGACTATTTCCTTGCAAACGCTTTTTCGTTTTAAAATTTGAATTGCGAAAGATAACATTTTAGGCCTCTGTTTTGGGGATCTTGTTAGCAGCTTAAAAATTATTTAAAAGATAGTAAATTCGAAATTAAACCTATGGGTAATGGTATGGACCTTTAAGAGGCCCACCATAACTTAGGTAACACTCAAAGAGGGGAGGCCGTTCCTGAAAGTGTAATAAAGTGTTGCCAGGTGAGCAAGAGGAGCCATCTGTTATACATAGGGTATTAAACTAATTGAAAGAAACCCTCCTTAATTAGTATGTTGTAGATAAATTATTTAATGAAATGTTTGCCAAATTTTTAGTTTTGAGATTTGTAATTTTTAAATTATTTAGTTGTAGATCCAACATTAGTTCATAAGTCAAATTAAGCATATTTTGGGGTTTTAGATAGTTACTTCCAGAAGAGGTAGCGAAAAATTGGCCCTTCTTTACGACCCACGCGACGCCGCGCCTCAATTTTGAAAGTTAGTTAAGAGGTAAAAGCCGTGTAAATTCAGTCAATTTCACGCTACGGGGTTTGGTTTGAAGCTTATATTTTGATTTATTTTTATTGACATTTACTTTAATTTAACAGTTGTATGCTTAAAAAAATCAGATTTAAAAAAACAGACAATGATTTATTAAATTTTATTTGAGATATGCTTTATTGATATTTATAATTTAGAACATAGCAGATGAATGTAAAGATGATATTTAATGGAAAAGTTATGAGACGGGCAAGGCCGTACCTAGGGGGAGAACAAGGGGGATCAATCCATTCCACCAGAATTGCTTGCTTTTTCAGCAAACACATACAATATTCTCAGCTAGAATCTATTGTCAAACTGCGGTCATCATATTTTGCATACTCAACTACTTCTAGCGCCTGCAATATATTGTAAGAACTTTCGTCTATTTTTATATTCACTTGCAAAAATAACAATAACGATTGATAATCTCTATCAAACAACGATAACAATAATAATAGAAATCACCTGTTTTACTAGACGTATAAGCTACGTAACGACGCGCGCCGCATATTATTATGGGCCTCCGTAGCGTCCCTATATGTTGACATATTTGGATATATAATACACCAAATATGTCAACATACAGGGACCCGAGGCCTCCGCATACAGCAATAAACCTTCAATAGGTCGTTTTGGTGCCAACAAATTGTTTTTTTTATGAAAGCAAATATAAACTATACCTCTGTATAAGACTTATATACATCAAATTAAAGAAAAATATTTATTCTATAACTTTTATTTAAACTTTTTTTAAAAATGTTGCTTTTGCACTATTAAAAATGTAGGTTTAACAGTACTGGCTATACAATAAAAAATTCAGTTACTTATATTTAAAAAAAAACGAAGCAAAAGCTTAAAAAGTTATTTAATTGGGTGAGTTTACTGATTCATTTGTCATTTTCTGCAACTCTCTACGACAATTTTTAAGAAAGTTACATTGTTTTAAAGAGTATCGTGCAAAAACAATTGGTGGGGGTCATATCTTTAAAAACAACGCATTTACCAGAATCACAACAAGTCAAAACCTGATCTATGGAGTTCCCTTAACAAACTTAGCTTATCGGCAAAAAGTTGGCACGACTTGCACACGAAACCCCCTTTTAAGACGACTTGCCCATAGACCAGACCACTGGCTCCACGCCAGACGCAGTTTTTTTTCTATGGACCGAAGCACAAGATAAAAAAGAAAAATACTAGATACCTGATGCATTTTAAGCTCCTGCACCGTAACGTGGTGATGTTTTCTTGAACTGATCATTCTATGGTCATTACTAGTATTTAACTTGCAAGGCGTCAAATGCCTCTGATATGAAGAACAAACGTTGCCTACAGCATTAACAGGTATCGGCGTCTAAAAAGTTGTAAATTATGATAGATTTAAAAAAAAGTTTTTAAACAAAAATAATACCTAGTCATTGCGTTGCGGACAAAAAAGGTCCGAGGGTGGATCAAATATAAACAAGCCTTTTAATCTTACTAACGGAAAGTCATTCAAAATGAACGTGGCCGCTATAATTTTGGAGTAGGGATGTTCAGCAGCATGTAGGCGACTGGTAGTGCCGCTATGCTCATTTGGCCAGAAACAATCGCAATGAGCGACAAGAAGGTACACAGCAGTGTTGCGCAAGGAATAATCATTAAATTGAAAACGTGAAACCTGCTGAAATTCGACGCAGATTGCGAGCACAGTCCGGAAATAAAACGCTTTCGTGGGTACCTGTAAAAGCTTGATGTAAAGAAATTAACGACGGCCGTGAGCGTGTCGACAACGTGAGTCACATACATCGTCCGCGTACCACCATTTCTGCAGGCAAAGTTTTAGCGACCGTTTTCTGGGACTGGAGAGGAGTTTTGTTGGTCGATTTTTTGCACGAGCGAATAACAATAAACGCGGCTTACTACTGCAACTTACTCGACCAAGTAAAGCTTGAATATCGCCAAAAGAGGAGAGCACACCCCATCCAAGACGTGTTGCTCCTGCATGAGAACGCTAGATCTGATACGGCAGCTTTAACACAGGCCAAAATCAACGAAATGCACTGGAATGTGCTGAAATACCCTCCATACAGTCCAGGTTTGTCACCTTGCGATTTTCATATATTTGGCCCACTCAAAGATTGACTGAGAGGCGAGCAATTTCAGACCAATAAAGAGGTGGAGGCATTCGTGCGCAACTGGTTAGATACCCGCACAGCTTCCTTTTATGAACACGGGATTAAGAAAAGAAAGGGGATGTGTAGAAAAGTAGAAAAAAAATCTGTTTTGTGTTATGTTTCTAAATAACTAGTTTATAAACAAAGGCTTGTTTATATTTGATCCACCCTCGTAACAAAAAAATTGCACAAAATTATATTAAAATAAATCGTAATTCTTAGCATGCCTAATTTTTTAAGTTTTTAATAGGATTTATGACGGTGTTTTTATCTCTTGATCCGACTAGGATTCGAAGGGCCTACCAGGCCAGACCTTAAGGGGCCTATACGAGGTGTCACAATAAAATTATAAGACTGGTGTAAAAAAATCTACTTTATTTAAATACTAATACAACTTAATGTTGTTCCCCATCAATGTAGTCCCCTTCTCTATCGACGCAGCCTTGCATGCGTTCTTTTCCAATATTGGAAGCAATTTTGGAAATCATCAGAAGAGATGCTGTTAAGAAGTCTTGCAGTTTTTTCTTTGACATATATTGACAATATTTTAAAACGGGTTCCGTTTAACGATTTCTTCACTTTCGGAAACAGGTAGAAGTCGCAAGGGGCCAAATCTTGTGAATATGGTGGAATGTTAACGACGGGGATCTTCTTATTAGCTAAAAACTGCTTAATGGACAGAGGATGGTGGGCCCGTGCTTTGCCCTGGTGGAGCAGCCACGCGTTGTTTTTCCACAAATCTGGACGTTTTTTCCTTGGACGTTCTCTTAGCTACATCAAAACTTCCAAATATGAATGTTGGTTAACTGTTTGACACTCACGCACCCATTCAATAAGAATAACACCCTTAATATCGAAAAGAAAAACAATGAGCATCGCTGTTTTGGATGTGTTGGAGCGCCCTTCTCGTTCATCATCTTTAACTTCTCCACGACCCTCGAAAAAGCTTTTATGCCACATAAAAATCATTACACGAGACATACACTGCTCCCCGTAGACACCCTTTGGCATTCGAAAGCATTCAGTAACCGTTTTTTTGAGTTTTACTTTAAACTAATACGTTGCTCAATTTTTTTGTTTGTCGTAATTCCGGCAAATGAGCTAGGCACGATCCGCTTCAAACCACTGGGTAAGCCAAACTAGCAGAGGAAAGACGACAAGATTGCGCGCGGAAGTCGAACGCACATCAAGGTGAATAACTCCAACTGCCCGAGGGGTGGAGATTTAAAACCTGTTAGTACGGGGGCCAGTCTTAAAATTTAATTGTCACACCTCGCAGTAACTCGCGAACATATCATTATCTTGGTATACGATATCACAGTCAGTCTACGTCTTATATCTGGAAACGTATTTAAGTATAAGACATACCTTGTTTGGACCAGTATCTCTTTCAGGAACCATACTGTTGGAGGAATGTGAGCAACAATGATCATTATTCCGGTTTAAGTCATTTTTTGTGCCTGACAAGTTGTTTTTTTCCAGTTGCTCACTAAAAGCTGCTGTTTTAACATTATTTGCAATGAAAAGATGTTGAAGTGGTTCTACTTTGCGTTTTGGCGAGACCTATAAAATATAAAAGTGTTAATTTTTTTAAAATCAAGTAGATAAATTTGATAATAGTAATACTAATAATAGTGTAAATTTAGTTAGATTTTTAAGTATGAACCTGTACAAATTATAATATCTGTTGGTTCAATAAAGCATTTTCAATTCAATTCAATAATGCTTGTTCGCTTTAGGCGTGAGGGTACAAAATACATTTTACCGAAAATTTTAAAATTCTACATGGAAACGTACATCGGCTTCTGCTTTTCTTATGTTATACAGGGGTCGACTTCGAACGTTTAGCCTTTATGAAAAGTGTATAAAAAAGGATGAACTTATGGAAAGCAAGAAGTCAGTGAGGGACCAAAGACGCGCATATTCAGGAGCGTTTGCCGCTGTGACTTAAATTCATTAATACTTTTTTATTACTAAACAGGAGCAACCACAGTAAGATTTCCACTTTTAAAAGACGAAGAAATAGTCATTATTATTTATTTCGTTATTTTAGCTTTAATTAGAAAACATTAAATCGAGAAAAATTCAATTTTTTAATTAATTTTTTCCTACACAATACCTTGCTCTCTTATTAAATTCGCGCTTAAATATTTTGTTTGTGCGTGTAGTAACCTCCTTTAACATTTTGCCTTGTTAGAAAGCTTTATTTTATTAACTTTTTTTTTTCTTAAATTAATAACCCTTCCGAGTATTACTCTTCCGTCCGGTAACAAAAATCTGGCATTTCAAAAATGAAACACCAGTAAACCTACGAAGCAGGTTTCGATACAGTTTAAGCTCTACTTTTTATTTATTAAATGCTCAAACCGTCCTCCCTGTTGAGCCTACTCAGCCGGTAAGAGTAACGTCATTAGATCGCGTAAAGAAAACCATTTTCTTGAATTGCTAACTTGACACAGCGCTAAACTATTTATCTCTCTTAGTGCCATTTATTTAGATAGCGATCTTACTTCATTCACATATTTTCAATGGTTAAAACGATCGTTGACGAACTCTGTATGTTATACCGCGTGAACAAGTCCACATCTAAGGGGCTTCATTCCATAACAGGATAAACAACAGATAGAGTATAGCATGTATTAATAAGAGACCACGATGCGCCCGACTCCCGTCGAAAGCGTTCAACGTTGCAAAGGTAACCTTGATACATAACTACAGGCGCAAGTGGTCTGCAGTCGTCAAGGGGCGGATCACTTAATGTATAATTCTGGTTGTTTATCACCCCGTTTAATAAATGCACTTACAGAAACTGACTAAATTGACCTTTCGCGAATTGGGTAGCAGTCTATGCTGATATATTGGCTAAACCGGCAATATGGTTTTACGCTTTTCTGTTCTCACATGCAATCCTTATGGCCCATACAAAAGTCCTACCCGAAGATAGAAGGCTGTCCACGCTGTAAAAAATTGTTATAGTTTTTGCAAAGTCACTTGAATAACTCCTAATACGGGCTTCTATCCGATTTCATGAAATTTTGCTTCATTCTGTCCTTCAAAAGTTATCCAAATTCATATAAAATCTCCCTGGTATAATTTAGACAGAGAAAATGCGCGGCTCTTTGCGGTCTGACCACAAAGTATTTGTTTTCCGACCGACCCAGCTCAAGTGGATGGACGGCACCTGATTGGCAGATTTTTTTGAGATGCGCTTTTAATTGCTTTCAGGTGTTTTTTTCTGGACCCCTTTAGTCGGCAGTATGCAGAGTTAGAAAATAAATCAGTGTCGTTTCTGTAGGTGTAGGAATAGAAAGTTTTATTATCTATTTTTATTTCTTTAGTTTACGCCATAATTAAATGAAATCATTTTCATGAGTATATTTACCGCCGCCCATGTCACTTTCTTGAAACGATATGCCGATGGTCGGCTTTTATCTTTGTTCAACTGACTTTGCAAAAACTTATACCTAGTCTTCTTTCATTATAATATAATAAACCGTATTTTTTATCCAGTCCAGTTAGTTTCTTAATTTTTAAGATAATTTTTTGAGGTAACAAACGCTATAGGCCATCGATAAAAGTTGTCTCAAAAATTATAATGAACTTTAGTTATTATTTTAATAAAATAATATTACTTGAGTTTCACTATAGTACCTACAGGGTCGCTGACAAGTATGAAAACCGTCGATTTTTTCTTAAACTATACAAGATATTAAAAATACTTTATACCAAAATCACAGGGCTTTGGGTTTTAAAATATCTACCTACCAAGCAGTAATCATTTTATTTGTAGAGGGTTAGTCATAAGCTCAGATAAGTAAACACAATACAATTTTATTAATTTATTAAATTATTAATTTATACACTAGTCCTTTATATCATATTTTAACAATCATAATGCAATTCTCAAGTTTGTCACGGCAGCCATTGTGTATTTTGTGACGGTCTTAAATAAGAATTTGTTTAGCGGTCTAGAGGACCAGACCATAAAAATAAAAACCGGAAAAACAAACAACGTATTATAAGTTTGAGGTTATGGGTACAAAATGGATTATATCGAAAATTTAAGCGTAATTTGATATACTGGTTTCAGTATTTTGTTCTAAAGAATGTCTTTACATATTTAAAGAACCCAAACAAAATTCTTATCTTTTAGAAATGTCTAAGAATTTAACTAACAAAAGATCAGTGGCGACGCGTGATAAAAAGCTTTGTGGGTGCACACCAAAAAAAATAAAATAAAAATTGCGGCGCAGGCGAAAATCTTTTTAGAGTGCCACACTAACTTTTTGGGCCTTCAAGTGGGCCGTCATATCATATAATTTAGAGCAAATAATTAAAAAATGAGATATTTAGTTAGATATTAGTTACCTACCTATTAATATTGTTTTTATAAATAAATAATAAATTATCACACCTAGTTTATTTTCTCTTCTAATGGCAAAGATGAAAATTTTATTGTCTTTAAATATTGCACGCTAATGCTATCAGAATTAGAAACTTCCGCCATTGTCCTAAATACCAAATCGTCGAAATCAAAACAAACCGCCCGCGCCCAACCCATAATGCCAAGTTGTCTAAACGCTAGTGGTGTGCAAATACTATCTACTAATACTAAGTAATCGAATCCTTCGACGCCAAATACCCGTTACTCGAATCCCGAATGGGACCGAAGCCGAAGTGTTACTTTCGGATCAATCATATCGGCAACGGCCGTGTGAGTAACGACTTTGGAGTATTTGTAATCATTTGGACCGATATTTATTTACTTAAATATTTGATTATTTGTTTCAATAGCTGTTGATGTGTTATGTCTAGCGGGGCAGCTCATCTGGCGCAGTGTTCCCAGGTTCAGAAATGTATTTTCCCCAGAATGTATTTGAAAAGTTGCCAGATTTTGAACAAAATTCCCCAGATTAATATATCTACATTTTCGTAATAAAAAAAAATTGTGTGCTTAAGACCACACGGCAGAAGTGTAAACTTTAACAAGGCGAAATTAATAATACTGGCCTATAACATATTCTGCAAAGCCTTCATCTGCATCATCATATCGCTGGCTAAATGTCTTTCACAGTTAGTCGACTCGAGCCGATTTCACACGAATGAGCGTTACACAGCCGAGCCTGACGGCTCAGTTGAATTCACTACCCACAAAAACTGCTAAACGCGCCTAAAGAAGTTTACACTTCAAAAACTACAAACATGTAAAACATCAATATTTTTATTTTTTGCATACTTAGTACTTAAAATTTCAACTCTACTCAGTATTTATTGGATTTACCGATAATATAATGATTACTTAGTACTGAATACAAAATATCTGATACTGGAATAGGAAGTATCAGTATCTACTCGATACTTGGAAAAGTAATCGTTGCACATAACTACTAGTTAGCCTAACTAGGCCATATGTGTAGTGGAGCTGCATCATTTTGCGTGCACTTAAGTGCTGGTCGCGCACCTAAGTGAAAATCCAACGATCCTAAACACACAGGATTGCCTATTAGCTCGAATCTTTCAGCGGTAGGCGGCGCCTTCCTTACGTCACTAGGGGACCTCTGCTCAGCGCGCTTAATTTAATATACATTGCAATCGTGAGTTTTTCCTGCTTTTTTTTTGCTTACTTGCAAGCAAATTTTTTATTCGTGTTAGTAATTATAATTAATAATTTCATTCATTCAAAACAAATGATTTGATAAATCAAGAGTTTGCTCTGAGAACTGAATTTTCCAATCAGACGATATGTGTGGAGTTTCTTTTTTAAATAGTTGAAAGTTTTAGAATAGAAGCAGAGCTGTCATGTACTTCAAATACAGTACTTGAAATTGTACTTCAAGTACTTACAAGTAGTTCAAGTACTGTACTTGAAGTACATCTACAATCCAGTAATTGTACTTGGTACTTGAATTACTTATAACAATGTACTTGATTTTGTCAAGTAAAGTACTTCAAGTAAATCATAAGTACTTTAAGTACATTCAAAGTACATTCAAAATACATTCGAAGTACTTCAGGTACATTAAAAGTACTTCAAGTACAATAAAATATTCTTGAAGTAAAATGTGGATATAGGTGAGATATAACTTTAATGCACCATCAGGGTTGCCAGCTGTCCGGTTTTTTTATCAACTATTGGCAGGGAAGTTCGGTATTTTAGCAACCTTGATAGGTACATCTTAATTAATTAGGTACACACTTATCCAAAGAATAATGCCTATAGGCTTACTTATTTGCACGCACCTTCATTATTTTGTTGGTAGTACGGTAGTGCAGGTATATTGCACTTGCAGCTCCATTTTTGGGGATCACCTACTCGATTGCAGCAGACGTCATTTCTACGTTTGCTGGAGGTTGGTTTAAAGAACCCGAAAATTTATTTAGTTTGACTAGATACACCTCAAAAAAATCCTTGGATACGTTTGTTATGCTTATTTATATAGTTTGATTTAAACAAGCAGTTTTGTGGGGATTATAAAAATAGTACTTTCTGACTGGGTCAATTTTGCAGCTTTTTGTGTAAGTAATAAAATTTTCCAATACCTTTCCATGACATTTGTATGTAAAATGATCAGTGCAGAAAAAATAAATAAATGCAATTTAGTATTACATATTTACATATACCTAATAATATTCCAAAAAATAATTTTACATTTTTTTACATGTGAAATTTTTTTACATTTTTGACGATTTTTGACAATTTTTAAAAATTTTGAAAATTTTTTGTGATCTGATATTTTTTGAAGTTTTTTGACATTTTTTTAATTTTTTAACATTTTTGATATTTTGGATATTTTTGGCATTTTTATAATTTTTTGACATCTTTAAAGTACTTACAGTACTTTTATTATAAAAGTGAAAGACTTGGTAGTTTAATCAATTTAAATTATTGGATCTATAATGTATTGTTCTTGTTGCGGATATAATAAAATACACTTATATTATGTAGTAAAATATCGGTATTTATTTGATATTACAGTTATATTTCTACACTGAAAGGGGGAACACAAAGCTTTTATTTCAGCAATAAATTAATGTGCTTTCTTTATATCAATTCACTTAATTCACATTTCTGAAGGTTTATTTACCTCCTAAATGGTCAACCACACCGTCAAATTAATAGAAAAATGCAAAAAAACGGAGATAAAAACGTCAAAAACACCTTAAAATCACACGAACTCTCAATAAAACAAAGCAACTGGTCCGCTGGTGACGTAAGCAGGCAGTGTTGTCTCGCTTGAGCGACGCTAACATAGAGTTAAATGGAAATAAGCAATCCTGTGTGTTTAGGATCGTTGGTGAAAATCGGCCTTAAGCATCCTTACCATTCCTTCAGTAGTAACCAAATTTTCATTAGGCGAAGAAAGTAGGTGCTTGTTTGGGGTAACATCGCAAGTGGTAGCTTCAGAAGTGGTTTTGCCCTCATTCTTTAGGTTCGTAATGTCTACTGAATGAAATGTGTTGTCTGTTCTAGAATTACTGGATATTCTGTAAAAATATGTTTTATATTAATGTTTCTTAAACTCTTATTGTAACATACTCTATACTGTACACAGAAGAGAAAATTGTATCAAATCTAGAAAACGTATTTTCTGGAAAATATTATCTTCACTCAAAGCAAGTTTCTTTGACTTAACCCGGCGTTGGTACACCTGGGTATGACATACCCGGGATTCAGAAAAATCAACAGAACGTATGAATTCGCAGCGCTTCAAGCTTGCCCCTCCACCTACTCTCAAGCAAAACTTGTTCTAATCGCGGAACACTAAAAAAAGCGGCTTTAGTATCAATCTGCCTCTGGTGCTCGGAGGTAAAGTTGCGTCGGGCATGTGATACTCGGGTGTTCCAGCAAATTCCCAAAATAATAATCCATTTATCCATCCAAATATAAAAACAGGATTTTTATCGGGAAATACGATAAGGAGTTTTGTAACTAAAACAAAACCAGAAAACCCCTCAAATAATAAGGAATGCATTTACCAATACGCCCTCTTCAGGTTAGAGTAAATGAATATCTAAAAAGTACCCAATTAGGGGTATTGAAAAATCCGGTTTAGCGGATCATTCATGGTCAAATGATCACAGGATTCAGTGGTCAGAAGCTAAAGTATTGCATAAGGAGTCGCATTGGTGAAAACGAAAGTTTATTGAAGCTGCGTTCATAATGCAGAATAAAGAAGTTTTTAGTCAACCAAGCACGGACATACCAAACATATGGAAAAGGCGTCTTAGGATTAAAAAAGGGGGCAAGCCGTGACACCTGACTGCACACCAAGTAGTATAAGTAGTAGCCTATAGACTAGATTGTTTAGTTTACACTTAAAAACAGCTAGATACTTACTAACCAAAACGTCGTGCTTAAAATAAATAAAGAGAATGGAAGTCTGAAATTTTGTTTCTATTTAAAAAGTATTTTTTAGTTCTAAGTAAGAATTTCTTTGTTTTTTTTTATATAAAAGTACGCCCTTGGATTTTCCTGTTTGAAAATATTTAGTGAAATATTTTTTTATTTTTTCTATTTTCTTATGTATTATCTTCGAAATAAAATTAAAATTTAGGTTCTAAATTACTTCTAGCATTTTTTACGCTATTTTAAAAAAATATATTTTAAATTTTTAGAAAAATGCCCTTCTTGCATTTTAGTATCTAACGCTACATCACTAATGTGTTTTTTAAATCAAGTGTTTGTGTTTTCTTTAATATATTGATTTAGTTAAAGAAAACCAAATGTTAAAATTAAACCAAGAATTGTTCTAAGGTAGGTAAGCCAATTATTGCCATGTCCCTAATATTGCCAACCGACCCAAAATCCTGACTTCAATTTTCTATGAGTTTAAGTAAAAAATCATAATCAGCGCCAATTTCTATACAGTGAAACCTCTCCTTGCGGACACCTCTATTAAGCGGACAAATTTGTCGGAATCACGCTTTTGCCTATGTAAAATTCCCTCCTATAACTGAACACTCTAATAACCGGACGCAGACAATTTTTTTTGGTTAAAAAATTCTGAAACCTCCCTTAACCGGACGCAAACCTCTGACAACGGGACGGAGCGCAGTACGATATGGGCATATATATTATGTAGTATGTTGCTGCTGCAGCCGTGGAATTACCTCTTTCCGTTTTACTGCGGAGACTAAATACTTCTGTCGTATTTACAACATTGTTTTATTCGGCGGGACTGCTGTGTTTATTTTTATTGTTCAGTTGGGTAATAATAGATCTCTTTGAAATTACGCCTAGTAAAAAAACTTCTTAGTTTATGTGGAAAAATGGAAGTTGTTAACGTTTCGGAGAAGGAAAGATCGCTGAAAAATTTAATATCGGAAAATCTCAAGCAGCGGAAAATGTTAATAAATATATATCAAAATGTGGCAGTTCCCTCTCTTAAGCGGACACCTCCAATAAGCGGACAAAATCGACGGAACCGTGAGTGTCCGCTTATAGGAGGTTTCACTGTATTTGATACATATCGGTGCATAAATAAAAAAATCCGCCATTTTCCATGCGTCATTTGAAATTAAGTTCTTTCAAGCACTACAAACTTTCACGTTTGAGACAAACAACAAACAAACAACTTGAAACACTGCCAAGTTCTATATTTGATAAATATTGGTGCAAAAATAAGAAAATCCGCCATTTTGGATCAGCCATTAAAATTTTTTTAAGTTTGAGGATAAAACTGTATTAAGTGATCTGCAAACTTTCAAGTGTGAGACAAATCGGTTTAAAAATAAAGAAATCCACCATTTTGGATCCACCTTTCTTGAAATAAAAAACGTAAATGGTATTTTTACCAGGTTACCAGAACACTACACCTACCAAATTTCAACACTCGACTTAATAGGTTTTGAAATTTTTGTATAAATAACATATTTATTCTGTTTTTTATCTAAAAAAATATTCCGGCGCTAAGTTGGCCCGGCGCCCATTAGGCCCAGCGTGGCATCCTGTTGACGGCGCCGAGTTGGCCCGGCGCCCAGTTGTCCCATTTCGAATTGAAATTTTTAGTTCCGAAATTTCATCTGACTCGAGCATAACTTGTAGTCCAGCCGAAAAGAGAAGAGTTGAAGAAGACCCTTGTTCAATGAAAGAAAATATTTTACCTGGAAGGTACAACATTTGTAAAGTTCTAAGATGAAAACAATAATTTTAATACATTCACTGCACTTAGCATGCTGACAAATTCTTTTTATTCTTTTTTTTACTGAAGAGAATTTTGTAAACACAGTATACACAAGTAAGTATTCATGAATTATTTATTATTCAAACATAAAATTTTTGATAAAAAATTGCTAGTGGAATCCAAAATTTTTATTTTTCGCCGCCACTGCCCTTTTTTATCCAAGACAAGCCAATAGAATATTTTTGCGATATTGCATTTGTCCGGACTTACCAAACCGAAATTCTATTTTCATCCCTGTCTTGCTCATTAAATTCTTACTTGTATTTGGTCAATTGCGATAAAGGCTTGATATAATAGCAATTTAGGCCCATGCCGGGACTACCCTAGGGTATAGAAGTCAATGGGATCACCATAGTTCACACTACTATAGTATAGTATATGTGTGAGCTAATAGTGAAAAAAATATCACAATTTTGTAAATTTTTTACCAATCGGCTGGTTAACTGAATGACACCTTCTTTTTAAAATTGTTATATACATTTTTAAGAAATATAATTTAAACTAATGTCGATAAAAACCAAGATGGCGCCCCCCCACATCCCTGCGCGGGTTTGGAAAAAAACTACTTTTTAAACTTACCTTAAGGCCCTCGATCTACAGTTAAATGGGGCGTTTTGCCACCACAAAGATCGCCAGAGAATATGGAAAATCTGCCCTACTAAAAAATTTACGCAATATAGCATTTACAAAAATTTATTATTTCAGCAAATCTAATTTTCCTAACATATGTAATAAAAAGAGAATGTGAGAGTGAATGAGTTGTGGTTGTGTGAGGGTCAGGGTTGGATGGGACACGCGGGCAACCGGGCAAATGCCCGGTGGGCCGGTACAATTTAGGGCCGGTTGGGCCGCAGGCCCGATGTACCTATTCCAAATTATTAATGTTTATTTTTGTATATTTGATAAACAAACTATTAAAACATTAAACATTTAAATTAAAAAAATCTGTATGTAGTAACTCCAGGCCTGCGTTACTCGTTTGATTGTTACAGTTACTTTTATATTAAAATAAGTATAATGTATCAAGGAGATAATGTCATAATGGCACTAACTTATTAATATGTTTTTAGAATACCAATATCCAGAAGAAAAAATCGGGAGATTAAAAAATGTAATAAAAATATTGTCCAATTTATTTCTTATTTGTGTTGCTGTTGTGAAATCTTTTAACACACTTTGTTGACTATTTTGGTGGGGATTGATCCCCCTGATCTCAACTTTTGGTACGGCCTTGCCAATATGTCATATCTTAGTTGCGAAAGTTCATTTTTGGTGCTAAAATACATAAAAAATCTAAGAAATCGATTAACCGATTGAAGAATCGGTATTGGGTCGAATTGAAGTTAAGGAGATCATAGATAAAATTGCAGCATCAAGTTCATTATTAAAAAAGTCGTTATCATATGAAAAATTAGCATACTAACCTGCTCTGCCCACGGTAGTTAAAAAGCGCAAGTGACCAAAGTGTGGCTCGGAAAAAACGACTTCAAAGTTTTAATTGTTCATAAAGCAGTACTACAGTTACTACTATTTGTTTTTTTTAAGTTTTTTTTTTAATTTTATTATATAAACAAAAACCTAAATTCGAAAAAAAATTACTTGTAGCCTTTTAACTAACGGAAATTTTGTACGTTTTTTTTTGTTAGTTTTCATTTCGTGAAAAAATTGGATATTAATTATGTTAATAGGTACTTAGTGTTTAATATAGGCATACAGAATATAAAACTTTACAAAAATATCTGGAGTAGTATCACAGATATAAATAAAAAAGGGGATTTTCTGAAAGTCTTTAAACACCTTGTATCTCACAAGTTATATAAAGTTTTTTTTTCAAAATGCAAATTACATCCTTTAAAATTAGCATGTTATTTAATAACAAAACCTCCATAATATCAAAAACAAAAATAACACAATATGGCTTCGTTTTCTTTGCCGTAAAATTTTTGTGCCGAAACGAGGGCCGAATCAAAAACAATTGCCAGGGCTGGTTTGTTTGAGCCCATCCAACCCTGGTGAGAGTGAATGAGTTGTGATTGTCTGGGGCACCAAGTGACTTCAAGTTTCAAGTTAAATTATCTTGGTGTCCACCGAATTGAGCTTGCAAATTTTCTGCAATAAGCGGACCGAGCCATAAGCAAAAAGGAAAACGGAAAAAGGAATGTTTTTGTTCTTATGTTTTCGATCTTCGGTACTTTTGACCTTTTATCCACCACCCCCAAAATATAGGATGAAAATCACCATCTGCTTGTCAAAACTTGCTCACTTCCAGTGGTCCTCACTCCAACTTATCCTACCGCTGAGTAGTCAAAATTGTATCGGAATTCTGAAAAAATAACTGCCTGAAGGGCTTAAGACCTACCCTACCATCACCTTACCCTCGCCTTTTATTTTCAAACACACTCCCAATAGCGGAGCGGTAAAGGGGGAATAATTATAGCGCATTATCCTCATTCCCACATTTACAAATGCACTAAAAAACGAGAGAATTAGTAACCACGAGTTAACCATAAAAATGTCGCAAGAAAAGCTTTTCTAGTTGCGAAACGATTAAAGGTGTGGATACACATGACCACACCAAATCCGTACCGTGCCGTCCGCACAAAGACACGGCCGTGTCTCGGTGATGAACTGTACCGTGTTTTCCAATAAGCCCTGTGACGTCAAGACAGTTCAATTGGAATTAACTTATATATTGATAAATATAAAATTTAGGTCACGTGGTCGAACTCAAGGTCGTTTGGCCGCCATCTTTGAAAATGGCCGCCAAATTGATAGAGTTTTTGTTTAAGCGTATCTCCCTACCCAGTCGTCCGATTTTAATTTTTTTGAAGCTAGTTGTACTCCCTTTTTAAAGACAAATAAATTTTGTCATTATACATTTTTTGATAAATCCAGTAGTTCTTGAGATATACCCAGTTATTAGTATTTCCGCTCGCAAAAGTATTAAAATAATACCCATGCTTATTTTATTGTAGCTTCAATATTATTTACATTTGTTTTTTTTTGTTACATAGAAGGCTTTAAACTTTTCACAGAAGAGGATATTGACTTTATGTTTTTAACGTTCGATGGATGGTACCCCTAAAGACTGCCTTAAAGAGGGTGGTTTCTAAAACCGTTCACAAGATTATAGAAAAAGTGACTTTGCAGCGAACCGATGCATCCTAGCGAAAAACGTTAGGAATAATTTTTTATAGTACTTTTAATTCCGCTTCGTCTGATCATTGTCATATCTTTTACAATTTTTAAAGCAAAAAATCGATTTTGGAGCGAAAACATGCAATTTTTACAAAATTGTATATTTTAGCTGGCTTGTCCAGCTAACTATCAAAGCTATGATGCTAAGTGGTACATCAAAAGAAGCGGAGTTAAAAGTACTACAGAAAATTTATTTTATGCTTTATCGCTAGAATGCATCGTTTCGCTGCAAATTCATTTATTTTTAAATTGTGAACAGTTTTATAAACCACCTTCTTTAAGGCAGTCTTTAGGGGTGCCATCCATCGAACTTTAAAAACATAAAATCAATATCCTCTTCTGTGAAAAGTTTAGAGCCTTCTATGTAACAAAAAAAACAAATGTCAATAATATTGTAGCTACATTAAAATGAGCATGGGTATTATTTTAATTCTTTTGCGAGCGGAAATACTAATAATCTTCGTATATCTCAAAAGCTACTTGATTTATCAAAAAATATGTAATGACAAAATTTGTTTGCCTTTAAAAAAGGAGTTAAACAGGCTTAAAGAAATTAAAATCGGACCACTGGGTAGGAAGATACGCTTAAACAAAAAATCTATCAATTTGGTGGCCATTTTCAAAGATGGCGGCCTTGGTGGCCATTTTCAAAGATGGCGGCCAAACGACTACGAGTTCGACCACGTGACAAAACTTCTTTTTATACTCCTATGGGTGCTGAACAAAGTCCCGTAGTCAAACTGAGCGCACATATTAGATCACAAGTGACACAGCGGCGTAGCGTGCCCGACAGGGCGGGAGGGGCGACCGCTAAAAAAGGGCGCCTCTGAAAACTGAAAAAAAATCTTGCGACCAAAAAAAAAAAAAAAACAAAGGCATCATGTGTGAGGGGGCGGGCGACAGGTCACAACATCATGTGTGAGGGGGGCGGCCGACAGGTCACAACATCATGTGTGAGGGGGCGGCCGACAACCCCCCGCGCCCCCCCCCACGCTACGCCGCTGAAGTGACAGGAGCTAGCGCCTTGACTAGCCTAGATCAGCTAGGATTTGTATGAATACGGCTCTGAAGTCAGGAAAGAGTCCATATTCAAAATGTGCAATTAGTTTTTGGAACCATTTTTATGTAACCTATACTTCATTCAGGCACACTGTGAGCTCTTTCAGTAATTATTCATAATTAAATTACTAACTTTTTGCCGTTCATATATGCACCAAATATATGAGCTTCCATTCCCAAAGGAAAATCATCATTTTCTTCGGAGAAATAATTGCAATTTCCCAAAGTAACGTCTTCTAAAATTTTCGTAGCAAATCCAAAAGTATTTCTATATTCAATGCTGATAAATTTACTATTGTCCGTTGCGAACAACTTCATTTCTTGGTCTAGTTCTTCTACCGCAGTAATATGATTTTTCAGACATATCTGGTCATTACTAACATATATTATTGATTTATGTTTACTTTCTTTTTCTTTAGTTTTATCTTCTTTTTCAATATTTTTTTTGGAGTTAAAATTTTCTCTTCCATTATTGCGATTCCCGCCATACGTAGAATATCTTTCAAAACAAGGATTTGTATTTTGCTGCTCCATACCAAAGTAAAAAACTTTTTTATGTTGATTTTCACTACTTTTAAACTTTTTAAACTGCAACGTGTCCATTGATTTTTTTAATACAAAATTTTCACTGAACACTTTTAATTTTTTTTCGCACCCTTTCAGTTGTGCACACAATGAACATTTACAATTTTTCGTACACTTCATCTTTAAATAAATTTTTGTAAATTTTCCGAAAAATATCCACTTTTCGGAACAACGGTTTCAAGTTCAATGAATGGGTTCATCAAAAAGAAATGTAAATTATAACTAAGATTTCATATAAGCTAATTTTATTTTTGTTTAATAAAATTGTTAAACAATAGTGCCGCTGTAGACCGTAAGCAACATTCCATTTTTTATGAGCGTACTAATACTATCTTAATTCTCAAGAGTTATGTATTGAATTGAATAAATCTTTATTAGCAAATTTATGCTATTTCATAATACAAACATTATTATAAAAAAATACATTTAAATGTTAATGTTAATAAAACATAATAATTCCAAACATGATACTAATAACTATTTACTTAAAATCTAAAAACAAAAATACAATTTAATCTTAGTCTAAGAAAATAACAATACTAGACTAAAACACACCAAAATAATATGTAGACTAAAATATAATATAATATATGGTACCAAGGGTTTACCTAAACAATCAGGCTTACAAACTGACTAGGCAAAAAGTAATTTTTAAGTGTTCTCTTAAACATATTATTTGATTTACAATTTTTTATGTATAAGGGTAATTTGTTATACAATCTGATTCCTTTATAAAACAATGATTTATATCCTAACTCAGTATTTATACTATTTAAATAAAAATTGCAGTTATTCCTTGTTGCATAGGCATGAACATTTGTGACATTTATCAATCTGTTGTCCAAATAATTAGGTAGTTGATTATTCTTTAATTTGTGAATAAAAAGAATTACATTAAACTCTGAAAATTTCCTTACAAATTTAACCATTGAAGCTCATTTAACATATGTTCTATTCTAGTATATCGGTTTTTTCTTAAAATTGTTCGCATGCCAATATTTGGTAATTTTTGGAACCTATTAAGATCTTCGTTATTCATTAAATTAAAGATTGTAGAGCAATATGTAAAATGTGGTAGGATTATCGTATTGTAAACCATTAATGCTGTTTGTTTGCTAATAAATTTGTTTACTCTTCTTAACACCCCCAATTTTTTCCCAATTTTAAGTAGTATTGTTCGATTTTAAAATGCGAAATATATGGGGTGTAATTTAAATGATGCACCTAACTTTAAAGGGTCGTACAAAAGGTAAAAAAAATGTCAGAATTATAATACATTTGTTCAAATTTTTTTGATAACGGTTTTAAAAATTACAACAGAAAATAAAAACTTTGCAATTAACTGTCAACACTTATTAGGTGTCGATTAGATCTTGGTCCCCCGTGAGGTTAACTTTCAAGCTACCCACGAAAAAAATATGAGAGAAACAAAAACTCCTTTTTGCCCGATTATCCACGAAACTTGTTTGATTTTTTAAATTCACGGGTACTAAATTTCACGTTTATTAGTATTATTTGGCTTAAAAATTCCGTTGACTGACGCTCACGTGTCTGATAGCGGGTAAAATGCAATAAGCGTTGATCTGGCCTGAAAGGCAGAAAGAGCTGTCTAGGTCATGGGTTGGTTTGTTTCTTTTGATTAGTTTTCGATCTTTTTATTGATCGATATGTATAGCAGGTTATTTCACCTGCTTCTGTTATTGTTTCTCTCGTATCACGGTAGATGGCGCGTGTTGCGACAGTTTTCTCACTGTTTACATAGGATTAGAGACAAAACCATCTAATTAACTTCGCAAGAGTGTCACATTGACCAAGCAGTGTTGTGAGGAGTCCCATAAGGACGAAACAGTTAACTGTCAACACTTATTAGGTATCCATTAGATCTTGGACCCCCGTGTGGATAAGTTTCAAGCTACCCACGGAAAAATATGAGAAAAACAAAAACTCCTTTTTGCCAAATTAGCCACGAAACTTGTTTGATTTTTTAAAGTCACGGGTACTAAATTTCAATTGTGATAAAAAATAACGTTATTATTTTTGTCCACGTTAATTTAACGTTGATGTGATTTCTGTGCTATGTGGTTCCCGTGAAATCTATAATATTTTTGAACACAAAAAATTTCAAATGGCGAATCCAAATTGGCATAGTTTTTTATTTAATAATAATAATTAATAATAATTAATGTTTTTATTGCCACAAAAAATACTCTGCCAATATATGGGCCCCTAAGCTCACACTAGGTACTATAGTTATAGTGTACGTGTGAGCTAATATAACTAAAAACTGAAATATATTTTATTTAACTCCAGACTAAATTACCTTTTGTTTGATACCACACAAGCCATGTTTGACTTAAACTCAAATTTTTGAAATCTACCCCCACCCTTAAAAAAAACAAAAAACTAAAATGTATTTTGTTAAACTCCGGACTCAATTACCTTTCGTTTGATACCACACAAGCCATGTTTTGACTTAAACTCAAATTTTTGAAATCTACCCCCACCCTTAAAAAAAAACAAAAAACTAAAATGTATTTTGTTAAACTCCGGACTCAATTACCTTTCGTTTGATATCACACACGCCATATTTTCACATAAACTCTAATTTTTGAAATCTACCCCCACCCTTTTATTTGGTTTCTGTTCGGTGGATTTTGTTCATTTTTAAATGGGACCATCTCGACCCAAGACCCAGCCTAGGTACCAAATTTCATTAAAATCGGCCAAGCGCTTTTTGAGTTATGCGCGTTGGTCTTTACAGACATACAGACAGACAGATAGACAGACGGCGCAACAAAAAAGTTTCAAAATCATCTGAAACGCAAAGATATATAAAAATTTTTGAAATCGGAGCAACTTTTTTTTTCTCGAAAAAATTAGGATCACCATAGCTCACACTACTATATAGTATAGTATATGTGTGAGCTAAAAAATATATATAAATACATATGCTTTAGTATATCTAAAACTTGGATATGTGGCAACGGTCAGAGTTCGCGCTGCCTGCTAGTTACCTAGCAGGAAACACGCTCTTCCACTCAGGCCCAATACAAAACTAAAAAATAGTATATAATCCGATTTGAATTAGAAACTCAGTAGAAAAAAAAACCTGTGTCCTACATAAAATATACCCCACCCAAAAAAAGTATAATTTAAATTATTAATTAATGCATTTCTATTATAAGCATTAACCTAGATATAGATTAAAAGAGTTAAACAATAAAACTAATATATATGTATTGATACTTATGATTTAATGCTATATACCTATATATAATATAAGTATAATTTTTATTTTAAATCTCAAATCTATTTGAAAATAGTTCTCGCGTAATTAATTCTTTAAAAGCAATAATACTTGACACATTTTTGTAGTAACACGGAATTTTGTTGTACAATTTTGCAATCGAGTAAGAGAAAGATCCATGATATAAACTTGTTTTCGAACGAGGGATTGTAATAAGGCCTTTATGTCGTGTGTTGAGAACATGAATGTTATGTCTAAATAGAACTTTTTCAAACCAGTATGGTGGCTTTTTCGATGTCATCATTTTGTGGTAAAAAATAGACGAATGAAGAAATCGCCTTTCTTTCATGTTTAGCCAACCCAAATTATTTAAATGTTCTGAAATGCGATCTCTTCTTTTTAGTCCACATATTAACCTTACGCATGCGTTTTGTAGTTATTGTAACCTTTTGATTTCTGATGACCGAATACGTTGGTCGTATATTACGTCACCGTAATTTTGGTGTGATAAAACTAGTGCGTTACAAAGCATAACTTTTGTACCCTTGTTTAAGAACCTCTTTTTCCTGTATATCATTTTAAGAATAGAAAATCCGCGCCTTATCAGTTGAGTTGTGTGTCTAGAATTATCCCTAAATTTTTTGCTTTGTCAGTTATTTCAAGCTTTTGATTTTTAATTTGAATTTTGATTTGATTTTTGCACCTGTTTCTAGTAAGTTTCCTTCCAAACAACATAGCCTGTGATTTACCGGGGTTAATATCGAGACAGTACTGAGAAGAAACGTCTACTAAGTTGCTTAGGTCTTGATTTACTTGTTGGCAGCTAAGGGTTAAATCCTTCTCAAAGAATGATTTATATACTTGGCCATCGTCAGCAAAATTGTGAGATTTTGTATGATATGATTTAAAGACTTTGGAAATTGTGACGTATATAATGTAAAAAAAAGAGGACTAAGCACAGATCCTTGGGCTACGCCAGAAACTAAAGACTTAAATGTGGAGCTTGATTTAAACCAAAAATCCAAATGGCGCCTTTAAAATAGTGGAGTTTTCCATTAATATACCGGTATACATTATATCAAATTTAGAACTTGGGGTGTCTTTTTATTTATTTATAACATAACGTGTGAAATTACAGTTTAAGATCGCTAGTTATGATTTTTTAATTAAACTTAAAATAAAAGTCAAAATAGCGGATCCATAATGGTAGACATTTCAATAGATACTTAATAAATTTTGGGCCTTAAAGGTTGCTGATTTTGATTTTTAAATTAAACCAAAAAAAACATTCAAATAGCGGATTCAAAATGGCGACCCTTTCCATTTATTAACGGATACGTACTACATTTGGAACTTTGTGGTGTTTAATGTCGCTGATAATGATTTTTGATTTAAACCTTGGAAAAATCAAAATGACGAACCCAATATGGCGGACTTCTCCATTTATGAACCGATATTTATTATTTTTGAAGTTGGCGGTGTTTAAGGTCGTTAATTATAATTTTTAAATTAGGCTTTAAAAAAAAACAAAATCCGATGTGTATTAAATTGAAAAGTTTGAGATATCTGTAAGGTTACTGATTATAAGTTTTGAATAAAACTTGGGGTATAGGGGCGGCCAACTTAATTTTTTTTTAAATTGAAACCCATAACAAGTGATACTTCGTTATAAAGCTCTTTGAAAAACTAACAATTTGGCATAAATTGTTAAAATTCACAAGTTTGTTGTTTTAAACAAAAATCCTATTGAGTGATATCTTCTTTAAAAAGCCAACATTTTGGCGTAACTGCCCCTGGCCTGTATCGAACGTATCAAGATCTATCGACTGTCAAACTTATTCTTTTACTATTTTTGACAAAGAATCCTGCACACTTGTAATGAGATTCTAGTGCACGGCTAATATCCATAAAATTTTCGTTTGTTGTTCGTCTCATCTTACTGATGAAAAATGTTGAGCTTCTACATTTTAGCATGTTTTTAGCAAAAATTGTTATTTTCCTATACGGGGGATATCCAAAAAGTCTGCAAACCTGTAATGAGTTTCTAGTGCACGGCTAATATCGATAAAATTTTAAGATGTTGTTCGTCTCACCTTATTGATCAATAGTTGTCATGGACCCAATTCCATCCTATGACTAGTTTCGGAGGCACGGAGGCAATTCAAACGATATTGCACTAAAATGGTAAAAAATTATGTGGTTTGATTTTTAAAAGCTTTCTTTGTACGAGTCGCAAAAGTTTCTCTTATGTACATATATTAGCATATTTTGAGGAAAAAATATAGATTTTCTATACGGGGGTATCCAAAATACGTTGGTAAAATAATCAAAAAGGTTGACAATGTTGACTAGAATTACAACAAAATAAATGTCTTTTTACCCTTTAAACCAAACTTTAATGAAACTTTTTTATGAAGTACACATGAATTTATGAAGTACACATGAAAAGTAGTGCTGTTATAAATTATAGTCAAAACTTTCTTAAAACAAAATTCTATCAAGCAATATTTAAAAAATACAATTAAATTACGTTTTCTAATACTCTCTAGATGTCTCAGAAATAACAATATCATTATTTGGATCAGACTTTTTATTCTTCTTCCACATTTCTATACCAATAGTCAATCAATTATTTCGGGTAAAACTTCGACATTATTTCGATGACTTGCATCCAGGACTTGCCCTAGATGGGTAACTGATATGTGGCGAGCATATCCCATTGTTTTGTTTTAAGAAAGTTTTGGTTATAATTTATAAGTGCACTACTTTTCATGTGTACCTCGTCAACGAAGTTTTAGTAAAATTTGGTTTTAGAGGTAAAAAGACATTTATTTTGTTCTAATTTTAGTCAACATTTTCGATTATTTTACCTACGTATGTTAATTTACTTTTTGCTACCCCCATATAGAAAATCTATATTTCTTGCTAAAAATATGCTAATATATGTACACAAATACACAATACTTTTGTGATTGATACAAAAACCTTTTAAAAATCAAACCACAACATTTTTACCGTTTTAGTGCACTATCATTGGATTGCCTCCGTATCTCCGAAACTAGCTATAGGATGAAATTAGGACCATGACAACAATTGATCAGTAAGGTGAGACGAACAACATACTAAAAGTTTATCGATATTAGCCGTGCACTAGAAACCCATTACAAGTGTGCAGGATCCTTTCGGTTAGTTTTTGAAAGACCTTTCGAAGCTATGGTTAGACAAAATTTGTGAAATTTGTAAACAACAATGTTACGCCAAAATGCTGGATTTTCAAAGACCTTTTAAAGAAGTTATTAATCAATAGGCTTTTTGTTTAAAACAACAAACTTGGAGATTAAGAAAAAAACTGGAAAATTAGGTTTGGTAGTCCATAGCTTTTAACAGATTTCACGGAGAAAATTGACAGGTATGTTAAAGTGATACATTTTTAGTGACCTTTTAAGTGAGCTATCGATAGGAGCTTCAATTTAAAAATTTTAAGTTGACCGTCTCTAATATAGGGGCGGTAAATCCACCCTTTCATAAAATAGATATCTTTATGCTATCGATCAATGCCATATATGGTTCAGTTATCTCAAACAGTTCAGAAGATATTTGAGTGGACTCGGACTTTTGGGTCACCCTGTATATATAAACCTTAGGGAAATCATATTGGCGGATCCAAAATTGTGGACTGTTCCATTTAAAAATCGATATGTATTAAATCATAAAATCATCATAGTCGCCCTAATATTTCTTAATTAATACATGTCGGCTAATAAATGGAAATTTCCGCTAATTATTGTTTCAAATTTAATTTCATTATCAAATTCATACTCCAAAGTGCCCAATTTAATACCCATCGGTCAGTAACGCACCCAGGAATATGTCTTGGGGGGGGGGGGCCGAGGCATCATAATGTCGTATTTCATGCTATTTTTTGTGTTTATTCATGAAATATGTGGAAAATATATACAAAAATCATAGGCTTGGGAAGGGGGTGAATGAAGCGCCCTTTTCGCCATGAACATTCCTTTAAGGATGTATTATTTATTTATGAGTGCACAAGCCTAAAATTATTCTTATTTTTTTAAAATAAATATAGAGGTCCGTTTATCAACAGATATCTAGGACGCGGTTTGCCTATAAACTGGCGCTGACCAAAATGTGCATATTATTAAGTGTACCTATTGTTTTCTGTGTAAATCTAAAACCCTTGTGAATTTTATACAGAGTGTTTCAACTAAAAGGTAACAGAGGTGTTTGTGGTTATTTTTCGTGCGAATTTGGAGAAACGTTCGAACACGTCGATTTTGTTTGTAAGGGGGACACTTTTTGGCTATCTTGAAATTTTTGTAGCACGAACCCCCTGCGAGGGGTATACTTTACCCCTATATTTTGAATAGGGAAAGTGGGTCTAGTGATACCTTGTTTTGAAGCTCTCTTGAATATCTTTACAACCGTGTAAAAATTTCGAAAATCCATCGATTAGTTTTTCAGATATTTGCTTTGAAGTTTTCAAATTTAACATGGACTGATAAAATAAAAATTTAATTAGAATTTTATTATTTTTCGGATTTAATTTTTATTTTATATCTAATATCTTAAAAACTAATCGATGGATTTTTGAAATTTTTACACGGTTGTAAAGATATTCAAGGGAGCTTCAAAACAAGGTTCGTGCTACAAAAATTTCAAGATAGCCAAAAAGTGTCCGCCTTGCAAACAAAATCGACGTGTCCGAGCGTTTCTCCAAATCCGCACGAAAAATACTCAAAAACACCTCTGTTACCTTTTAGTTGAAACGCCCTGTATAGGTACAGAACAGATTTCCAAAGTAGCGCATGGTCTAAAACACAGCGTTTGCCAAATTAAAGGCTATATTTCCCATCATTGTGTAAAATTTCCTTTCTTCAGAACCTTGGAATAAGTTTATACAACTAATTTCACTTTTAATATTTTAACAAATAGGTATATTGTGTTAGGCGTTACTACACAGCTTTAATACTTTTGCTTTATTAATGCTTCGCCAATTTATTAGGGACTTTTTATTGGAATAAAGCCATGCAATAATAGTGTCAGGCCGTATTTCTTTCAGTTTTGCATTGGAATATGACAGCTAATCTTTCAACATAAGAATTTTCTTTACTATACGAACCGAAATAAATACTGTCGTCGTTAATGAGACAAATAAACTACTTACTTTTAAATTCGACTTTGGAGTGTCAATTATGAAAGATCAACTGTCAGCCTCCAATGTAAATCTGTCAAAATACTGCCTGACATTATTATTTTAGGGCTTTATTCCAATAAGTCTATATTATTATGGATAGTGAATCAAGTGGCATCTTGCTGATATGTTCCTTTATAAAATAGCCCCTACACGGTCAATTTTATTGAACAATATGCATTGAAGGGCTGCAGCGGTGGATGGGCTATATGGGGCCATATAGAAATGTTGAAAAAAATAATGTCGAACAGTCATTTGGTCGAAAATAAAATAATCGAAAATAGAATTGACAAAAATAATTTAAACGAAACTTAGTTTTGTCGATCCGTAAAATTATCGAAAAAAATATACCGTAAAAAAATCGAATACCTAACGAACCGTAATAAAGTCGAAAAATAAAAAAATCAAAATAGCAATTCAAGTGAAACGTATTTTTGTCAATCCAAAAAACGACGAAAATAATGTAGTTTAATTTAAACGAATCGTAATTTCGTCGATCCGTCAAAATGTCGAGAATAATAGAGTCGAAAATTAAACGCGCGATACGCATGGAGAAAAGACGCAATCTAAATGTAAATACAGTGAAGTTCGCTTCGAAGAACTTGCTAATAACTCATTACTGAAATCTGCCTATTAACTTCGTGTTAATATCTCGCGATTACTACTGTTCGTTATCTCTGACTGACTGGTTAGGCGATGTCCACTCGCTTATATACCCTCTGCGATCTTTCGCAAACTAACCATCTACCGTCCGCGCCAGAATGTTCGCGTACATAAACGAGCGTGAGTCATAGACAAAGCAACTAAAACCTAGACTAATAATACTACCATGAGATAACAACGCCGGCTGCCACTCTATATGGGTTATATACTCATTGTTTAATACTAGAGTTGTTGCTATCTGAAGAGGCCACTTTTGAGGAGGGAATGACCTTGAATGACCTTGACGGTCGTTGCCTTGTTTTATGTAGAGACGAATAGTTTGAGTAGTATATTTGACCTTGAAAAGTTGTGAAGGTCATTATGTTGACCTTGAATGACCTTGACGATCGTTGCGTTTTTTATATGTAGAGACGAATAGTTCGAGTAGTATTTTTGACCTTGAAAAAAATAATCCAAAATTATAGTAAAGATGTGTATTTTTTAACCTTCAGAATCTTTAACATTGCTTTATTTGCCCGCTTTTTAGATATATTATTTTCTGTAGACTTTACCCCCACTAAACTAACACCCAACAAGTATTTAAAGAAAAATAAATATCAGAAGAGTACTATTAAAGTTTCTTTACTTCAACAGCGAATTTCAAATTAGTAGAAAATGAATTCAAAGCAGCAAATTATTGATTTGGATGATTTCACCAGTCAAGACATCGACAATTTGTTAAAAGATATTGGGAATGAGTTTCAAGCCGAACAACAGCCAGAGCCACAGCTAGAGCCACAGCTAGAACCACAGCCAGAATCACAGCCGCAGCTACAAATGGAGCTACAACGTGACGTACATAAAATCAAAAATGGAAGAGTTGGTAAAAGAAAGTACATTAAAAAAACGAAGACAAGCATTTTATCAACAGCTCCAACTCCGACAGCAATTCCAATAGCAATTCCCTCAACATCGAGGGATCAGCTAGTCCAACAAACCGTAGCCGCAAATGTCACAACAATAGAAAGCCAAACGATAGGGCAGGCTATCCAAATCCTACGGATGAAAAGAAGCTGCGTGGAGCAGCTTAAACAAAGAGTGGATCTACTCAAAGCAGAGATTCAACGACTACAAAGAGAGACCGAAGGTGTGGAGGAAGAATTCCAAGCAAAATTAAATGACTACAATAAGCTAAAGGATCTTTTTTATGCTTTTCTTTAAATTTTTAACATTTTTTTATTGTAACATATTTAGTTTTTATATAAAATTATTAGTTAGCCAATATATAACTTTATGAAACAAAAAAAACAATTTGAATATGTAAAATATAATAAATCTATATTAAGAAAAAAAACATTATGGTAATTTAATAACAAACAAAAAAATTTGTATAATTTTTTAATTTTGGTTACTATTTTATAGTTGAACTTTATAGAATAAACTTTAATATAGAAAAGAATATTATGCTAATGCAAAAAACAAAGTATTAAAAATAATTTTTAAACTTTAGTTTGTTTATAAAAGAGTAAAATTTCATAGTGTAGAATAAACCAATTTGTAGAAAAGATCTAATTTAAAAAAAATACAAACTTTTAGAAAGAATTTTTAAACTTTGGTTTGTTTATAAGAGAGCAAGATTGCATGGAATAGCATATAAAAATGAAACTTAAAAACGTTTTTTTTTACCATTTTTAACTTTAGTTTGTGCATAAATGAACAAAATTTGCGTTACTATAATTTAAAAATTGAATATTGATGTGATTCAAAAGATAGGATTTTTACAAATGGTTTCATTTTAAAATTGTTAGATGAAAATTTTTAATTGTTTGGTTTAGTGCCACAGTGCCCCAAACCTCGCACTGAGCTGTGTGTACCAGCCATTTTTATTGTACACCCCAATTAAACTAAACCAGACTACCAACGTTGAGCCTCCTCAAAAGGAGAGTCAGCTCTTTCGCTTCCTACATCAGACATCTCCTCAGAAGGAGGAGAGTCAACTCTCGCTACTTCCCACACACCATAATTGGTATCAGAATCATCATCATCACTCTCCACCACCTCATAATCATCACTGTCTGAGATGTACACAGGTGATTCGGGTGAATATGGAGGATTGCTCTGCCTCTCCATAATTCTTTGATATTGCTCACTACAGACATCGCATCGTCCATTAATTGTAAAAACCTCTACCGGTTTCCAGACATTGCAGAAATTGCACTGCACATGCCCATTTTTCAAAAACGGACGAACGATGAGGGTAGGGCGAGCGGTGGATGACATTATAGGAAGACAAATCGAGCAAGAATGAGTGTTTGCCAAATGAGGAGTAAAATATATATACCCATTACAAGGTTATATCAAGGTCAGTGTGAATCGTTGACAATTTTTTCCAAGGTTAAATATGTAATTGCTCATCAATCTTGTTCAAGGTTAAATGAAGGTCACTGTATAATTTTTTCCAAGGTTAAAGATGTAATTGCTCATCAATCTTGTTCAAGGTTAAATGAAGGTCAATGTCACCTTGAGAATATTTTGCAAAACCAAAAATAAATTAAAAAATAATACATTTGGTTGTAAATTTTGTTCAAGGTCAAACTATTTAGATTTTGATGTGAATTATGATCAAAAAAAATATATTTGAGAGTTATCAGATACAGCTGAAGAAAATGAGGTGGAGTGGGGTGTCTGTTATAAAACCCACAACGGGCATAAAAAAAGCATAGTGGTTAAAACAGAGGTGTTGATGAAAACACCTAATAAATAAATAATTTAAGGTGTAACAAGTAAAGTGACCATGTTGAAGTGTTCAAAATGTGACAAAAGTTTTACTCGAAAAGATAATATGGTTAGACATAATAAAACAGCTTGCAAATATAAACATAATGATGATAATATCAATGAGCAACCATTAAAGAAAAGAAAAATAGCTAGTTTAAAAGTTGATAAAGATGGTGATAAACAATTGGAAATGTGTAGAGAATGCAAGATTTTCATACCCAAAGATAAATTTTTTGCTCATTGTAGAACACTTCAACATAAAAATAACTCATGTGCACCATACTCCAATGGTGTATGTGTGGTAAGAAGTGGTCTTAAATGCAGAATAGCAAGTTATAGAATTGCTTCAGAAACTCAGCAAAAAGACTACAGAAGGTTTTTTTATGAGATAAAACCCAAATGTCTAACATTAGTAAAAGAAAATATAGCAAAACACACCTCAATAAAAATTAATATGGAATTATTTGCAACGTTTCTTCACCAATCAAAAGAAACCCTAGCTGATAAATCATTTAACACAAATAATAAAATAGTGTGTGATGCCTCTGATTTGGATAATATTTATGAGTTTTTTATAGATAAAATAATTTCCCAAGCGAGCGAGTTTATGGAGCGAGATTCTGGTAAGATTACTCATTAGTAAAATAAATAATTTTTGTTTAATAATAATCAGTGAAACATTTTTTAAATATGGTTGTTTAATTAATAATGTTTTAATTTATTTACAGGTTGGACTTTACAACATATATTACACTTGGAAATCAACATCAACAAGTTTCGCCCTATTGGGGGCAATTCATACTTCAAGTTACCCAAATTCATTGAATCTAAACATGCTGTAGTGAATATAAAAAATCAGGATAATGCATGTTTTGCATGGGCTGTTACATCAGCTTTATACTCAGTTTCACTTCATGTAGACAGAGTTTCTTCCTACCCCCATTATTCTACAGTTTTAAATCTTGCAGGTATGGAAATGCCGGTTAAATTGACTGATATATCTAGGTTTGAACAAAACAATAATATTTCAATTAATGTTTATACATTGGAAACCAGATTTGCAAATAAAAAAATTCAATATGAAGTTGTTGGTCCACTTCGCTATTCCAAGAGAAAACTTGACACTCACATAAACTTATTAATCATAAGTGAAGATTGTAAAATTAAAGAAGAAACTCATGAATGTAATAGCGATTGTAATAGAACACATTATTGTTGGATAAAAAATCTTTCAGCTTTGGTTTCCAATCAAATATCAATGTCGAAACGTAGACTTTATTTTTGCGATGGTTGTTTAGTATACTTTATAACAGCAGAAAAACTAATATTTCATCAAAAATATGACTGTGGGCAAGTTTACGCGATAACCCCATCTACAGATTTAAAAACTGATAGATTTGGAAAAACAACACAAGAAAACATGTTAAAGTTCGAAAGTTATGAAAAACAGCTAACAGTTCCCTTTGTAGTGTATGCTGACTTTGAATCAATTTTACAACCAATGGCAGGTTGTGAACCAGATCCATTAAATTCTTTCACAGTCAAAAATATCATACATAAACCATATTCATTTGCATACATAATTAAATGTTCATTCAATGATGATTTAACAAAATTTAAATTATTCCGTGGTTCAAGCGCAGCAGAAGAACTTGTAGCATGTATTGAACGTGATCTTAGAGAGCTTCACAATAATTATTTAAGAGATATAGTCCCAATGACACCACTAACACCTGAAGAAAGAAACATAGTGGAAACATGTGACAAATGTGGAATTTGTGGTAAACCTTTTAACTTATTTGATAAAAAAGTAACCGATCATTGTCACATAACGGGAAAAAAAAGATTTTTAGCTGCACATTCAACTTGTAACTTACAACATCAATTACCAAATTTCATTCCAATAATTTTTCACAATCTAAGTGGTTATGATTGTCACATGTTTATTAAGGAATTGTGTCACCATGGCGATAAAATAGATGTTATTGCAGAAAACAAGGAAAAATATATTTCATTTACAAAATCCATATATGTACATGATTACATGAATTCTGAAGGAAAAATCATAAAAAAATATCTACGTCTAAGATTTATAGATAGCTACAAATTTTTAGCTGCATCCCTGGATGAGTTAAGTAAAGGTTTAGATTCAGACTCCTTTTTAGAAACACACAAACATTTTACATCTGAAGAAGAATTTAGTTTAATGAGACAAAAAGGTGTGTTTCCATATGGATTTATCTCTGACTTAGACAAATTAGACGTTACTAATTTACCCACGAAAAACCAATTCTTCGATGATCTAAATGATCAGCATATTACAGATTTAGAATATGATAGAGGGAAAAAAGTATGGAGTCTATTTAATTGTAAAACTTTAGGAGACTATTCGAATTTATATTTGAAAACTGATGTTTTAATTTTAACTGATGTTTTTGAAGCATTTCGAAGAAATTCTTTAAAGACTTATAACCTAGATCCAGCTCAATATTACACGTTGCCATCATTATCATTTGATTGTATGCTTAGAATGACAGAAGTAGAATTAGAGCTATTGACTGAAATTGACATGATTCATTTCTTTAAAAAAGGGATTCGAGGGGGTGTTAGTCAATGTGTTGATAGAATGCATATAGCAAATAATAAGTACCTTCCAAATTATGATCCAAGTATAAAGTCATCCTTTATAATGTATTTGGATGCAACAAATTTATATGGGCATAGTATGTCACAACCACTACCCACAAAAGGTTTTAAATGGCTCTCACAAGAAGAAATGATAAATTTAAATATTCATAATGTACCAGATGACAGTTCCATAGGATACATTCTTGAAGTAGATGTGTATTATCCAAATGAGTTGCATGAAGCTCATGCTGATTTTCCATTTTTGGTGGAAAATATAATCCCTCCAGATTCATCATCCAAATTCCCCAAACTCATTCCAAATTTGCATGATAAAATAAGGTATATTGTACACTATAAAACTTTAAATCAGGCAGTAAGAAATGGGTTAATAGTCATTCAAACTCATAGAATGTTAAAATTTGAACAATCACCCTGGTTAAAAAAGTATATCGATACTAACACAAAGCTTCGAAACTCTGCTGATACAAAATTTAAAAAAGATTTATACAAGCTTTTTAATAATGCAGTATTCGGAAAAACTATGGAAAATGTTGAGAATCATAAAGATATAAAATTAGTTACAAGTTGGGAGAGTATTCGTAGAAGGGCCGGTGCTCGTGCTCTAATCAGTAGACCCAATTTTAACAATTGCTCGATATTTACCGAAGAATTAATTGCTGTTCATATGAGTAAACTCAAAATTGTATACAATAAACCAATATATTTGGGTTTTTGTATTCTGGATTTGTCTAAAACAGTTTTGTATGACTTTTTTTATAATACTATAAAAAAAGAGTTTCACAATAGTGCAAGTTTAATGTATACAGATACAGATTCTCTAGTACTTAAAATTTACACTGATGATTTCTATAAATTTATGATTGAAAGCCCTGAGAAATTCGATACATCTAATTATAAGAAAGTAAATAGGTTTAATATAAGTAAAAACGAATCTGTTTTGGGTAGAATGAAGGATGAATTTCCTGAAGATCCAATTCTAAGTTTCTATGGAACAGGAGCTAAAGCCTACTAGATAAACTCAGTCTCAACGGAGGTAAAAAAAGCAAAGGGGGTTAAAAAAAGTGTAATCGATAAGCATTTGTCCATTAATGATTATAAAAAAGTTGTTGAAAAAGGTGGTTACTTATTTCGAAAAATGAAATCATTTAAAAGTGATCTACACAATATATACACAGAAACCAGAAACAAAATTGCATTATCTTACCATGATGATAAAAGGTTTGTTATACCTAACACAAGTCATACACTACCCTGGGGGCATCCACATATCAAGTCATATGAAAAATGAAATATTAGTTATGTTTTAATAAGCGTATGGCTTAATTTTAAGTTTTCGAAAATATATAAAAATAAAAAGTATTCTAAAATACAAAAATGTTTTTTTTTTTCATTTTTCTACAACCTTTTTGTGAGTGAGAAATGGCATTTTTGGCAGAACATGAAAATATTTACAGAAAGTGAAATGATGACAGATGTATATAGCCAAATCCTATGAATTCACCCTCAAATTATACAGTCGATGATGGAGCAGTTATTATTGATTGATTTCCAACTGATGAATAGTTGAATTATTAGGATTTAAAAAAATTATCAATAATTTAGTGCATCAAGTTGATGATAGGTGGCGCTATTTCGGAATATATTTAAATAATTGAAAAAATTATGATAGATGGCGCTTTTCAAAATTAAGGGCACCATAATTCTAAAACAGTTTAAGGAAACTAATATTCTATAATTGTTTGCTTAGTGACCTTATTAAATTTAAAACTGAAAATCTCAACACCAGGGGTGTTTGTAAATCTTATCAATAGGTGGCGCTGATGTTGATAGGGTGAGATAAATGGTAGAGGGGGTAAATGGTAGTGGGGGTAAAATTGCTTACTTGGATGCATGATGTGGCGGTAAGCGTTCTTTCTCGTTCTTCTCTTAGTCGAAGCAACAACTCCTCCTTTTTTTCAAAAAGTTTAAGTAATTTTTTTCGAAAATGGCCTCATTTAGTAGTTCAAGTGAAAGTTATGTGAAGATCGAGAATGTGGTGATGATTGCGGATGCATTACCTGATTTGTCCGCGGAATCGCTCGCGAACTTTAATTTGTCCGCGGACGCACTCGCGAACTTTAATTTGTCCGCGGATGCGGTCGCGAGCGGGGATATGGTCGCGGACTTTAACGCGTTCGCGAACTGTAACGTGTCCGCGGATGCGGAAATGGCGACAAATGTGAATGTGGTGGCAGGTGCAAGTGAGGTTGCGGATAACGATTTGGCACCCATGCGTGAGTACATGATTGACTTTAATCAAAAACTAAGTGACGGTGAAAGGCAACAGTTTTTGGAATCACCAAGCATCGCTGCTTGGTCACCCGGAGCTGCAGAAAAATTCCTTAATAATTTGCAGCCGGTTGCGAGTGACTCGGTGGTGGATCTGGTGGAGGAGCAACAGTCAACCATTTTTAATGCCATTGTAGGTGAGGATGGTGTATTGGCCCCAACATCTCCATTCAACGTGGGTGTTTCCGGAGAGAGACCTCTTTCTCCGGAATTAAGTAATCGTCGTGGAAGAGTATCGATGGCAGGGCGGAAGCGGGCGAGTCAATTCCCCGAACTACTGTCGATACTAACAAAACCAACAAAACCCATTGTGAAATCCGAGAAGCAGAGGGTAAACATCATACCCACAAAGAAAGGTAAGAAACCGAAGGTGGTCAAAACGAATCAAGTTAAAGCAAGGCCACCACCACCAAAAGAAAATATGATGACCACACCACCACGTCAAGACCAGATTGAATTGACCACACCACCACGTCAAGAGCGAAATGAATTGACACCACCCAGTCAGGGGGAGGAAGAGGTCCTTAGAATAATTGAGGCTTATAAAAAAAGAAAGTTTTCAGAAATACAATCGTTGGATCAGCAAGCGGAAGAAGAAGAAGCCAAACAAATCAAATTCTCTGAGGACATCAAAAAACTGGAGGACATGGTGAAAAAAGTTTCTGAGAGAAAAAAACAATCAAATTCAAAACTTTTATTGATTTTAAGTGAGAGAGAGAAAAAAAAGACTCGATATGAAACATTTTGTGGAAGTATCATGTTTAATTTTATAATGTGAATATGATGTTGTTGGATGTTATAAACCAACCAGACAGACAGACAGACAGACAGACAGACAGACAGACAGACAGACAGACAGACAGACAGACAGACAGACAGACAGACAGACAGACAGACAGACAGACAGACAGACAGACAGACAGACAGACAGACAGACAGACAGACAGACAGACAGACAGACAGACAGACAGACAGACAGACAGACAGACAGACAGACAGACAGACAGACAGACAGACAGACAGACAGACAGACAGACAGACAGACAGACAGACAGACAGACAGACAGACAGACAGACAGACAGACAGACAGACAGACAGACAGACAGACAGACAGACAGACAGACAGACAGACAGACAGACAGACAGACAGACAGACAGACAGACAGACAGACAGACAGACAGACAGACAGACAGACAGACAGACAGACAGACAGACAGACAGACAGACAGACAGACAGACAGACAGACAGACAGACAGACAGACAGACAGACAGACAGACAGACAGACAGACAGACAGACAGACAGACAGACAGACAGACAGACAGACAGACAGACAGACAGACAGACAGACAGACAGACAGACAGACAGACAGACAGACAGACAGACAGACAGACAGACAGACAGACAGACAGACAGACAGACAGACAGACAGACAGACAGACAGACAGACAGACAGACAGACAGACAGACAGACAGACAGACAGACAGACAGACAGACAGACAGACAGACAGACAGACAGACAGACAGACAGACAGACAGACAGACAGACAGACAGACAGACAGACAGACAGACAGACAGACAGACAGACAGACAGACAGACAGACAGACAGACAGACAGACAGACAGACAGACAGACAGACAGACAGACAGACAGACAGACAGACAGACAGACAGACAGACAGACAGACAGACAGACAGACAGACAGACAGACAGACAGACAGACAGACAGACAGACAGACAGACAGACAGACAGACAGACAGACAGACAGACAGACAGACAGACAGACAGACAGACAGACAGACAGACAGACAGACAGACAGACAGACAGACAGACAGACAGACAGACAGACAGACAGACAGACAGACAGACAGACAGACAGACAGACAGACAGACAGACAGACAGACAGACAGACAGACAGACAGACAGACAGACAGACAGACAGACAGACAGACAGACAGACAGACAGACAGACAGACAGACAGACAGACAGACAGACAGACAGACAGACAGACAGACAGACAGACAGACAGACAGACAGACAGACAGACAGACAGACAGACAGACAGACAGACAGACAGACAGACAGACAGACAGACAGACAGACAGACAGACAGACAGACAGACAGACAGACAGACAGACAGACAGACAGACAGACAGACAGACAGACAGACAGACAGACAGACAGACAGACAGACAGACAGACAGACAGACAGACAGACAGACAGACAGACAGACAGACAGACAGACAGACAGACAGACAGACAGACAGACAGACAGACAGACAGACAGACAGACAGACAGACAGACAGACAGACAGACAGACAGACAGACAGACAGACAGACAGACAGACAGACAGACAGACAGACAGACAGACAGACAGACAGACAGGGGGGGTCCAATAGGTTTTTTTTAGGTATCAATTAAAATTGAGACTTGTAATTTTTTTCATGTCTTAAAATAGACGTTTTTTCTTAATATCTTGTAAAGTAGCGTCTTAATTGAAAATTTTTAAGAGATAAAAATTGTGAAAAAATAGGTTAGCTTTCGATCTGTTAAAATTTTATTGTGATATTAATATTATTTTAACAGTTATGATCAATTTAATTAAAATAGTAACAATTTTAATTGGGCTATTATGTCATTATCTCCTAAAATTAAAGTCCAGCAAAAATTTTTATATGATAAGAAATGTCAACGCATTCTTGATTAATCGATTGAAATAATTATTTTTTGTAATAGCCTTATTAGTTTAGAAGCTAGACCCATTTGTAACTGAATAGACATCTACCCCACTTGACAAAATGTGTTTTTATTTGTTTTATTATGTAAATATCTCCAAAAATTAAACTTTTCCAAAAAATTTTATATGATAAAATTTGTTTGGATATGGTTGTTGAATCGATGGAATGAATTATTTTTGTAATAGCTTTATTAGTTTGGAGACTACACTTATTTTAATTGAATAATTTACCATCTATTCTCCAAGTAAATATGTGTCTTATCAATTTTATTATGTGAATAGGTGTGCAATTGAGTATTCAAATTTGTTATAGCTTAATCATAAGTATAAAAATATAAAAACAAATAGTATTCTATAAAATGTGTTTTATTTAAACTTTATTTAAGAAAAATATATTTATATCTAAATCATTTTAAAATACAAAATTCAAAACATTTATTTTCATTTAAATCATTAAAATACATTCAAAAATATTATAAATAAAATTACATTGAAATTAACCCCTTGTTACAGTACCATTTAGAATATTATAGGAAATTAGGGAATCATGAATAAGTAAAGCATACACTTTTACATCATTTGGAAATTTAGATTTTCTGGTGTTAAATTCCAATTTAATATCCACTGTTGATGAGGTTATTGAATCCTGTTGATGCGAAGCATCAATAACAATTAATGGGTTTTGAATAAAACTATTTAAATCAAGCATTGGTTCATTACATGTTTTTCCATAGTAACTGCTTTGAAAATTTTGATATGCATAGTAGGCAGGACCGCATAATCTTTTTGAAAAATCGAGACTCCACCTCTCATAGGGGAAAACTATCGAATTAATATATAATCTAATATCAGCCAAATCAGCAGAGATAAATTCTGTGGCATCTTTGTCTCTGGCATTGCAATTTTCAGTTTTTTGAAATCCAATAATAATGTATCGTGGTTTTTCCAAATTCGTACTACTTCTTACTGCCCACGTATCAGAAGCTGTGCTCCGAAGAAGAGGCAATTCATATAGGTCCCACATGCGATAGGCAGCTTTGATATTAACATTATTACCACCCTTATTAATTTTAGATAGAATTTTAATCCTTTGACGATCCTCTGGAATTATGTGCCGGATTTTCCATTCGATTTTATCTATGGAGATTTCCGCATCAACTTCACCAATATAACAATTATTGAAGGTGTGAGCTATTACGAGAATCAGTTCTTGTTTTTGATTAAAAATGCCCCTTCTATAGTCCTCTGCAAATCCCATCAAGTATTTTAATGGGAGTCTTCCACTAAATACATGACTTGTTTTGTCCAATATGCATTGATTGGCTTCTGTTAAACCCCAACCGTATGTTGAAAGAAGCTTTTCTTGACTACTTCCAAATGAAACAATGGTTTTTAGTGCCGAAGTAATTCCTGGTTTTCGAACAACGCAAATTTGTTCACCACCCATTTCATACCGAATTTCTTCGAATAAAAAAGCAAGAGCATTATTTGATAAGTAGCATCTTTTAGATGCATCACTTGGTGTAAACTTTCCTTCTATATAAATATAACTTTCGGAAACATCCAAAATTAGATCTTGAAATTGAATTGGGATACGAATTTTATCTGAGTTTTTAAAAGATGGTGTTCCATAGGGTTTATAACTATGCTCTTCCAGACTTATAATTGAATTCTCAAAAATTGGTTCATTAAATGCTTCTAACTTTTCACTAGTTGAAATCATTTTAAACAGTTTTTTTTTAAATGTAAACCAAGTGATTTCAAAAACACTTTTTCTTCTGTGGACAATTTAGATCTTTCTCTTGACAAGTCTTTAACATGAATGGTTTTTCTACTGCTTCGGCATCGGTTTTTATTTGGAATATAAGTCTTAACATCTTTTTTTTGCGACACTGGATAGCTGTGATGATCAAAACAATAACCCATTTTCGTTATAACCTTTTAAGCTCTAATTTAACAATTATTTTTTCTCCTTGAAAATTAATGAGCTTTCCTCTATCATCCACGATCCTTAGTGTAATGTTGTCGATAAACTGACGACCCTCTGGTTGAATTGGCATATAAATGATATTTGTTGGTTCTTTAGTTAGCTTATACCCAGGTTCCACATCAATGTCAAATTCATAAATAGAGTGCGCCTGTTCTGAATTTAAATATGCACCGGTTGTTATATTGCAATCTACTCTTATAATGCGAACTTTTGTAATATCAACTATTGTTGAAGATTCATGAATCTCATTGGGCTTTAGTCGATCTTCATTTGCAAATCCCAACAACTGTCCAATTGAGTTGTAGTGCTTAAAGTGAAGTACATACTTTGACTTAATTTCGCATTTCAAAGTGCTATTGTTTGCACGTAAGCTAAAAATATTTTCATCTAGATCTTTTGCACCTTTTTGAAGAGCTTTGGGCATTGCATCATGTATTTGGGTTATTTCGTATGCACCAGGAGGTATTTTTAACATTACTGGCCCTCCCCAGTTTGGCTTACTAAATCCAAACCAATTGTTAGTTTCATCTATGTTAAAAATTGAATTATATGAATAAAATCCTATAAGACCCAGTCCATATTTTTCTCTGTTGTTTGTCTCTATAGGAGGATAGAAGTTGGCACTTAAAATACTTGAATAACCACTTAATGTAAAAGTATAAGACATTTTTTTTACTGTGTCTTACAACAACTGGATATAATGTCACAATCTACAATTTCCTCAGATTTAGACACTTTTGAACCGTTTGCATTACATATACAACAAAATATTTTTTTTGGTGGTGGACCATCAATTTGATTGTTAGAGTTGTTTGTAGAGTAATGGTCGTAGCAATACTGATATTTTAAAATATCAATGTCTTCTTTAACTTCTTCTGGCAACTTCTCCCACACCAAAGCTATTTCGTTTGGTGCACATGCTATCATTACTTCTTTAGGTAAACCACATAGTTCGTCACTTGTCATCGGTAGCAAACTTTTTGCATTGCTAAATGCTTTTAGTGATTTATACATTTTTTTTAGTTTTGCATACTCACTTTCGGAATTATTTCGATTCATTTTTTAAAATTACTACTAAAATAAGTTATTTTTTAAGAGAAACTGTAGACACAGCTGACCACAATATACTGTATTAAATTTTTGTTGGTTTTTATATGTATACCAAATTTCTATGGCATAATTACATCCTTTATACATGTATTCTATGAATTCCAAAGGTGGGGGTAAGTTTCCAAAACTATCATAATAAATTACTTTTCTAGCTTTCTTTCTGTAGGCAACCCAATGTGTTCCTGGTCCATTTACACTGTCTAAGTTTATGATGGCCGATTCAGTTATGCGAGGTCCACTTTTAGGAAGACTATCTCTCATAAATACACCAACGAAATTTGCAATTTGATATTGTTTTGCATATCTTTCCAAATCAATATTTGATAATGCCCTTGCTGGTAAGGGCTTTACTAGTTTTTTGGATTTGTTAAATAAAGTCCTAACCCAGTTCGATACGGTTTTAAGTATAAACCTCCCCCTTTTTTACTTTCTACAAGCATTTGAGAGTTTTTAACACCAGCAACACTATTTTTAAGATGATTAACGGTTTTTATTGCTTTAACTATACCAGCAGCGCCACCCGCTAATGATCCTAGGGCGGATAACCCCGCAAAAATTGGTATAAGAGGTAAAATACCCCCCATTTTAGGAATGGGAATTACTCTTGGGGTTTTAATCTTCTTTTTTCCACCAGAAGCTTTTAAATGCTTACGCGCTGCGATCAAAGCAATTTTTGAAATTTTTGAAATATCTTGAAATTTCCCCTTATTTTGATTCAAGATCGATTTAATTTTTGTTTGAACGTTTCGACATATCGCAGACCCAAAAGCCACCTTTCGAGTTTTCGATTTTATCTTTTTTAACCCCATTCCAATTCTTCGCTTAACTTTCATTGAATTTGTAACAAAGTAAGCAGCAGCCTTCTCTTTTATTCCAGCGTCTTTTGATTTAACAACTTGCCACGCACTTTCTTCTAGTTCGCGATCAGATTTGTGTCTTTTTTCTAAATTATCCAAATTAATAGAGTAACTAATATCGTGTTTTTTGCAGGCTCTATCTAGTGCATTTATTCCAGGATCACCTCTCGCTAATCTTGTCTTTAGTTTAGTTCCAGGACCACAATATTGATAACCCGGGATGTGTAATTCTACAGGAAGTTTATTTAAAAGTGAATTTAATACGCCTCGCCCCTTTTTTACTGAACTTTTTCTGTTGATAGATGACATCGAACTGATTTTGATATAAATACAAGTCAGCTTAAATACTAAAAGATAGTTCATATAAAAATGCGCATAGTGCAGCAACAAGACAGAATCTCAATTATAAATTGGGATGAAAAGACGGGTTGTGGTATTACATATCAACGTCATGGATCTTTACTACCCAATTCCATACGTGGATTAATAATTGGGCCATCAAATTGTGGTAAAACCAATGTGCTTATCACTCTTATTACACACCCACTAGGATTAAAATTTGAAAATGTATATATATACTTCAAATCATTGTTTCAATCAAAATATGAATTTTTAAAGCAAATTTTATCGCCAATTGAGGGGCTTGGATACTACACATTTAATGATACATCCTGCGTTATACCACCATCTGAGGCAAAACCAAATTCGATATTTATTTTCGATGATGTAATTTGCGATGGTCAGAGTGTAATAAAATCATACTACAGTATGGGGAGGCATAAAAATATAGATTGTTTTTACCTAGCACAGACTTACTCTAGAGTACCAAAACAGCTAGTTCGAGATAATTCAAATTTCATAATAGTATTTAAACAAGATGAAATGAATCTGCGACATATTTTTTCAGATCACGTTTCTCCAGACTTTACTTTTACTAAGTTTCAAGAAATCTGTGGAAAATGTTGGGACGATAAATATGGTTTTCTAGTTATTGTTAAAGATGCAGATTTAAACAATGGCAGATATAGAAAAGGATTTGATAGTTACATATATGTTTAATAAATGTGTAGCAACAACTTTAGTTGCTTTTAGAACGAACAACTGCAAACATCTTATTTGTAAATATGTCAAATTCGATCGATCGATCGATCGATTTAAAACGTGATCTTGTTGCTATGACTGATGCAGTAAGAACAAAATTTAAATTTTTAAAAAATGAAGAGTCGCAAAATCAAACAAATCTTGAGAAATTTTATGAACCCATCTCAAAACCATTATCAAAAATTTCAGAAAATTTTAAAAATGCAGCAATTGTAAAAAGGACAAGTAGTAATATAGCAACACCTTTGATAGCTGTGGAAGCAAAAAAAGCAAAGAGAGTTGCAGCCAATGTTATGGTTGATGATTCGGAAGATGGTGATGGTGGAAATAAATCACATCATGGATCTTACCTCTCAGCTTCACCACCCTTGCCGGATACACCAATATCCTCATACTCTAATCAAAGTCAAAAATCATTTAATGCAGATGCAAGTTCTCATTTATCACCTAAAAAGAGTGTCAACAATGAAGCTATGGATGAATCACTGAGACAAGATATTGGGGAAGATTTAAATTCTATATCTACAATCTATATGGAGGGGCTTAAATCAAACCCATCTATCTATGACACCATATATGGTGTTAGGTACAATTCCAACAATGATAATTTTCAGATAGGTAATGCTACAATAAAATTTCCAGATAAACTAATAACTCTTTGGCGTAAAAAAAATATGATTGGGGCATTTTCTGCTCATCGTGATTTATACGATTTGTTATTTTTTAAAAAACCAAGTATGTCAAACATTGGCGACATTAGCCCAAAAGCACTCAGCGATTATAAGCAAATACTTAATTTGTCAAATGCCTATTACAATGAATATAATAAAATATATGGGGTAAATACCAGCCGATCTGTAAAATTTACAAATTTTATAAAACCACTTCTAACACCGAAACATGGCAGAAGTAAAGAAGGTTCTGGTATTACCAGAAATAAAATTTCAAATCTCAAAAAATTCAATAATAATAAAGTAAACTATGTATATTGGAATACTGCTAAAGAATTAGTTAGTCGCTTGCGATTATTATGGAGTTCAAAAATGGCTGGGCATACTGGTCATGATGGTGAAATTTTGTCTATAATTGAAGAATTAAGAGAAGAAGGGGTTATATATTAGGACTCACTTTTTGATTGTAGCATATATTGTTCAGTTACTATCTAACATGGGAGGTGTAAAGAACACGATTGACAAGTTTGGTCGTATAAAAAAAACTTCCAAAATTACATATATAAAAGGATTGAAGGGTAATGGTTTTAAGTTGACCGCTAAAAATGATTTCGACATTGAGAACAAACGTTTATGTAATATAGCAGATGCTGTAGATCATAAAGACGCTATCAATCTAGAATTTCTGGAAAATCGTATAAACAAACTAGTTGAAGAACTAAAGCTAGCTATAGCAGAATCTGTTGATGCAGTAAGAACCAATTTAGAAAAAATAAAAACGCAACAATCGACAAGTGGTAAACTATTGTTAAATTTACATGGGAGATTGAGTGCCATAGAAAGAAAAGTTTTGAAACATCAGCCACTTGAATCCGCTTTGTAACCAATAATTTGGTCAGATGGACGCATAGAATATCATACACCCATTTGAATTGAAAAAATAAAGTATTTATTTTAACGATGGCTAGTGAGCAAAAAGTTCAAGTGGTTAATGAGCTATATAAACCTGCAAGAAAAAATTTCCTGCGAAGAAAAACCTTAATAAAAGGTTTTAAGGATCTATGGCAGATTGATTTAGCTGAAATACAACAATTATCAAAATATAATTTGGGGTATAGATACATTTTAGTATGCATAAATTGCTTTTCTAAATTTGTCTGGGCTAGACCAATAAAAAATAAAACAGGACTTGAAATATGTGCAGCAATGCGGGATGTTTTTAAGCAAGCTGGTTATTACCCCCATAACATACAATCTGATCAAGGAACGGAATTTTTTAATAAACACTTCCAAGCACTTATGAAAAAGAAGTCTGTAAATCACTATCACACATATAGTGTAAAGAAGGCAGCCATTGTGGAAAGAGTAATCAAAACTTTAAAAACAAATCTTTATACAAATCTTTATAAAGAATTCTCTACATTAGGAAGCTATAAGTGGTTTCATATTTTACAGGATGTTGTTGATAAATATAATAAAACAATTCACACAACTATTAAAATGAGACCAATTGATGTGAAACCCACCACTAGAATTACCGCATTTGAAAATATAAAAATGGTACCTAAAAAAATTAAATTCAAAGTTGGAGACGTAGTTCGTATAAGCAAATATAAGTCAATTTTTGAAAAAGGGTACACACCATCGTGGTCAGCGGAACAATTTAAAATTGTAAAAGTAAATATAACGAATCCACCCACTTATGAAATAGAAAGTTTTGACGGAGAACCTATACTTGGTGCTTTTTATGAAATGGAGCTACAGAAAACCAGCGTGCCATCAATATATTTAGTGGAGAAAATTATTAAGAAAAGGAAGTGTAATAAACTGGAGCAATACTTTGTTAAGTGGTTAGGTTTTACAGATAGACATAATTCATGGATAAATAAGTCGGATATCGTTTAAAAAAATATTTGAATTTTAATATATTTTTTAAAATTCACATCAAATGAAAATCAATATAGATTTTTTACACTTCCTTAATTTTTATAATATATTTATTTTGTGTTTTATACTAATATTGTTACTTTATTATAAAATTTTGTAAAAAAATAAGATAAAAATAATATTGCAATAAAACAAATCCAATTAAAAAATAGTTTTTCATTTCTTATTATAATATATTTTATTACAGCTTTTATCAATTTAAAACTACATCCATACTACAATCCATAAACTAATTATAAATACACATTTTTGATAAATGTCTTATATTTAATCATCGTTCTCACTGAATCCACTATCATCATCTTCATCTTCATCGAGCGGTGGATAGAGTAGCTCCAGTGGAATGTCTTCCAATGGCCTCAGAAGGTACAACAAATTCAGCCATCTCATATTTTTACAAAACTCTTGAAGTGTTTGGTTACCCATAAAAAACATTTGGCATTGAATGACACCATCCATAAAATTATTTGCTCTAGCTACATCTCTTAGTGAAGGGTCACCCTCCATCAGTTCGTCCGACTTCTCAAACAACCAAAATCGTAAATCGTGAATTTGTTCTTCCAAACGATTCATATTTTTAATACTTTAAGAATTATATTTTAACACACAATAATTTTAAGATAATTTAGTATATTCCAAATTCAAATATGGATTTACGTTTTGCACCGATGTATGTGGGTTCACTTTGCCCCAGATAGGTTAGAGTATATTTTTGATTACTTTTATTAACTAGATCGATAAAATCATCATCTATTGATTTAAGCACACGTTTTGGTAAAAACGTTTTAAATACATCAGCATCTTCAGCCAATGTTATTAAAACAGATTTTCCATAACGGGTATCAATGGTGCACATTTCTTTAATAACATATGTGGTATTAACTTTTAATGAATCTAAAGATTTTAATTGAAGTTTTGCTTCATTGTTTATTTCGAAATTTATTTGTTCAAGTTTGATTTTTGAAATATCCATATTATTACCTTTAAATTATTGTTTTTCCACAAATTAAACTATTTTTTCTTTATTTTTATTTTAGAGAGTGATTTGACACGTTGAGATACAGAAATCTACTAATACTTCAAGTGGGTTTGTTTTTCCTTTTTATATGTTTAAATACAATTATTAGGGTGGGGATAATGTAAATCTTTTAAAAGTGTAAAACAAATCAGAGTCAAAGATAGAGGTATTTTTTGTGCTTAAGGTCAGACAAGGTCAAGGTTGTTCAGGGTCAAAAATACTACTCGAACTATTCGTCTCTATATATAAAAAACGCAACGATCGTCAAGGTCATTCAAGGTCAACATAATGACCTTCACAACTTTTCAAGGTCAAATATACTACTCAAACTATTCGTCTCTACATAAAACAAGGCAACGACCGTCAAGGTCATTCCCTCCTCAAAAGTGGTCCAGCACCCGCTTAAACCTACTACTCAAAACTATAGCTTTTACAATATTTTTTGCAAAAAAGTTATTCTCAACATTGCCCGTTTTTTAATCTAATTAATAAAAATGTAAATGCTGTTCGCTTTACTTGGCCGGCCCCTATATTAATCCTTTAAACTCTATTGCCTACTGTCTCCAGGTACTTTATTATTGAGCTTTCAAGGGTCATCTTGGACATACTTATCTTATTTTTGTCGCGACATTTTTATATTACCTTCTAAGTTACATTTACTAATAACTATACAAAAGAGAAACAATCTTGGTAAGAAAGTATGAGAAAAACTTATTGTTTTAGTTTCAAATAATATATACGAGCTGACTAAAATTTCCCAAATTATATTAAGATATTTAATTTTATTGTGCTTTAAGAGCAATATGTATTACATTATGAAAGCTTAAGTATAGACCAGAAGAAAAAATGCTATCTATTTAGATATAAGTTTAACTGCTCTAATTTCGTCACCTTAAGGGACTCTTTAAAGATTTTTTTAATTTAAGTTTCTAATATTTAATGTACAGGGTGTCCCAAATTGGGCACTTTTACAGGGTTTAAGGTACTTCTAGGGGAGACAGAGAAAAACTGACCACGCATTGCGAGGCTCAAATTCCAAGAGAAGACTTATAGTGAAAACCGCATTTTGAAATATCGTCTCGTCTTTGAGCTACGGGGGCTTTTTGAAAAGTCTGCATTTTGGAGGGGGGTCTATAACTTCGTTATTATTGGAAATATTGATTTAGAGTAAATTGCAATTTTATAGACTTTGTCAGGAGGAATTCACTCGCCAAATTAAATTTTAACTGTCACTTTTAGTTTTTGAGATATGACATAAAGTTGCATTTTTTCTTATAGAATGGCCTATATTTTAATTAATTTTTGAATTCGTCATTGAATTCTTTTCAAAATGATGTATCATATGTCATAGTTTGATCAAGCGGTTTCGGAGATAATTAAAGTTTTGCATTTTTGTCTAATGTGCGTTGAATGACGTCATGCGCCATTACGTGAAAGCCTTGCGGTCAAATGCTACTTCAATGCTCCTATAGTTTTGTTGTCTTATACTATGCAAATCAAGTTGGTCTTGCGTCTTGGCGTTTTGTCATTGTTTTCAATTGTTTAAACAATTTGACATTACGCTTTGATATGAAATTATTTTGCACAAAAGCGTTTTAATTTTATTTTGAAATATGTATCACTTTTGTTACTTTTTATAACTAGGCTTTGAGGGCCGTCAGCTGAATTATAATTTTTGCAAACCAGGCTTACTATATTTTTGACTGTGTAAAATAATAAAAATACTGGAGTGCCTTGACCTGCCTCAGCAGGAAATCATAGCGCACTAGAAACAAGTGAAAAAGCTGAATATCTCCTAAACCGCTCAATGAAACTATGACATATGATACATCATTTTGAAAAGAATTCAATGACAAATTCGAAAATTAATTAAAATATAGGCCATTCCATAAAAAAAAATGCAACTTTATGTCATATCTCAAAAACTAAAAGTGACAGTTAAAAAATAATTTAGCGGGTGAATTCCTCGTGACAAAGTCTATAAAACTGCAATTTACTCTAAATCAAAATTTCCACTAATAACGAAGTTATAGACCTTCAAAAATGCAGACTTTTCAAAAAAACCCCGTAGCTCAAAGACGAGACGATATTTCAAAATGCGGTTTTCACTATAAGTCTTCCCTTGAAATTTGAGCCTCGCAATGCGTGGTCAGTTTTTCTCTGTCTCCCCTAGAAGTACCTTAAACCCCCTAAAAGTGCCCAATTTGGGACACCCTGTAGGTACATATAAATTGGGCAAAATAATTAAATATCTTTTAAGTTAAACATAAAAAATAAAATGTTGTCCTCAGCGGCTAAGCGTGCCTGCCGGAAGGGGCGAAGGGGGGGGGGGGCGACAGCTAAACAGAGCGCCCATCAACAATCTTGCGACCAAAAAAAAAAAAAAAAAAGGCATCATGTATTTAGTTTCCTTTGCCGCCCTCTCAATTTGCTGTTGCCGGCCCTGCTACTTAATAAAGCTTAGGGCGCTTCGGGCACCCATGGGGCGCCAGTACCCTCGGACCGGGGGGGCGACAACCCCCCCCCCACCACGCTACGCCACTGCCATAGAGATACGAAAAAACGACACCCTGAGTTAAGATTCGGAAAAACGTCATTTAGCGAAATTAAGGGTAGGGAATCCCATAAGACCAAAATGACCAAATTTTGAAAATTCATATTTCAAAAACTATACAGTTTATCAACAAAAGCACCGAGTTGCAGTATTGTGGGACCATAGAGATACGAAAAAACGACACCCTGAGTTAAGATTCGGAAAAACGTCATTTAGCGAAATTTAGGGTAGGGAATCCCATAAGACCAAAATGACCAAACTTTGAAAATTCATATTTCAAAAACTATACAGTTTATCAACAAAAGCACCAAGTTGCAGTATTGTGGGACTATAGAGATACAAAAAAACCACACCCTGAATTAAGATTCGGAAAAACATCATTTAGCGAAATTTAGGGTAGGGAATCCCATAAGACCAAACTTTTAAAATTCATATTTCAAAAACTTTACAGTTTATCAACAAAAGCACCGAGTTGCAGTATTGTGGGACTATAGAGACACCAAAAAACCACACCCTGAGTTAAGATTCGGAGAAACCTCATTTAGCGAAATTTAGGGTAGGGAATCCCATAAGACCAAAATGACCAAACTTTGAAAATTCATATTTCAAAAACTATACAGTTTATCAACAAAAGCACCAAGTTGCAGAATTGTTGGACCATAGAGATACCAAAAAACCACACCCTAAGTTAAGGTTCAAAAAAACGTCATTTAGCGAAATTTAGGATAGGGAATCCCATAAGACCAAACTTTTAAAATTCATATTTCAAAAACTTTACAGTTTATCAACAAAAGCACCGAGTTGCAGTATTGTGGGACCATAGAGATACCAAAAAACCACACCCTGAGTTAAGATTCGGAGAAACCTCATTTAGCGAAATTTAGGGTAGCGAATCCCATAAGACCAAAATGACCAAACTTTGAAAATTCATATTTCAAAAACTATACAGTTTATCAACAAAAGCACCGAGTTGCTGTATTGTGGGACCATAGAGTTACCAAAAAACCACACCCTGAGTTAAGGTTCGGAAAAACGTCATTTAGCGAAATTTAGGATAGGGAATCCCATAAGACCAAACTTTAAAAATTCATATTTCAAAAACTATACAGTTTATCAACAAAAGCATCAAGTTGCAGTATTGTGGGACCATAGAGATACAAAAAAACCACACCCTGAATTAAGATTCGGAAAAACATCATTTAGCGAAATTTAGGGTAGGGAATCCCATAAGACCAAAATGACCAAACTTTAAAAATTCATATTTCAAAAACTATACAGTTTATCAACAAAAGCACCGAGTTGCAGTATTGTTGGACCACAGAGATACGAAAAAACCACACCTTGAATTAAGATTCGGAAAAACGTCATTTAGCGAAATTTAGGATAGGGAATCCCATAAGACCAAACTTTTAAAATTCATATTTCAAAAACTTTACAGTTTATCAACAAAAGCACCGAGTTGCAGTATTGTGGGACCATAGAGATACCAAAAAACCACACCCTGAGTTAAGATTCGGAGAAACCTCATTTAGCGAAATTTAGGGTAGCGAATCCCATAAGACCAAAATGACCAAACTTTGAAAATTCATATTTCAAAAACTATACAGTTTATCAACAAAAGCACCAAGTTGCAGTATTGTTGGACCATAGAGATACGAAAAAGCAAACCTTGAATTAAGATTCGGAAAAACGTCATTTAGCGAAATTTAGGGTAGGGAATCCCATAAGACCAAAATGACCAAACTTTAAAAATTCATATTTCAAAAACTATACAGTTTATCAACAAAAGCACCGAGTTGCAGTATTGTTGGACCACAGAGATACGAAAAAACCACACCTTGAATTAAGATTCGGAAAAACGTCATTTAGCGAAATTTAGGGTAGGGAATCCCATAAAACCAAAATGACCAAACTTTAAAAATTCATATTTCAAAAACTATACAGTTTATCAACAAAAGCACCGAGTTGCTGTATTGTGAGACCATAGAGATACCAAAAAACTACACCCTGAGTTAAGGTTCGGAAAAACGTCATTTAGCGAAATTTAGGATAGGGAATCCCATAAGACCAAACTTTTAAAATTCATATTTCAAAAACTTTACAGTTTATCAACAAAAGCACCGAGTTGCAGTATTGTGGGACTATAGAGATACCAAAAAACCAGACCCTGAGTTAAGATTCGGAGAAACCTCATTTAGCGAAATTTAGGGTAGGGAATCCCATAAGACCAAAATGACCAAACTTTGAAAATTCATATTTCAAAAACCTATACAGTTTATCAACAAAAGCACCGAGTTGCAGTATTGTGGGACCATAGAGATACGAAAAAACGACACCCTGAGTTAAGATTCGGAAAAACGTCATTTAGCGCAAGTTCGGGTGGGGAATCCCATAAGACCAAAATAACCAAACTTTGAAAATTCATATTTCAAAAACTATACAGTTTATCAACAAAAGCACCGAGTTGCAGTATTGTGGGACCATAGAGATACGAAAAAACGACACCCTGAGTTAAGATTCGGAAAAACGTCATTTAGCGCAATTTAGGGTAGGGAATCCCACAAGACCAAAATGACCAAACTTTGAAAATTCATTCATATTTCAAAAACTATACAGTTTATCAACAAAAGCACCAAGTTGCAGATTTGTTGGACCATAGAGATACGAAAAAACGACACCCTGAGTTAAGATTCGGAAAAACGTCATTTAGCGAAATTTAGGGTAGGGAATCCCATAAGACCAAAATGACCAAACTTTGAAAATTCATATATTTCAAAAACTATACAGTTTATCAACAAAAGCACCGAGTTGCAGTATTGTTGGACCATAGAGATTCGAAAAAACCACACCTTGAATTAAGATTCGGAAAAACGTCATTTAGAGAAATTTAGGGCAAGGAATCCCATAAGACCAAAATGACCAAACTTTGAAAATTCATATTTCAAAAACTATACAGTTTATCAACAAAAGCACCGAGTTGCAATATTGTGGGATTATAGAGATACCAAAAAACCACACCCTGAGTTAAGATTTGGAGAAACGTCATTTAGCGAAATTTAGGGTAGGGATTCCCATAAGACCAAAATGACCAAATTTTGAAAATTCATATTTCAAAAACTATACAGTTTATCAACAAAAGCACCGTGTACGTGCAAGACAAATAATACTTAGTTAATTTTCCTAAATATTAATTATTCCGTTGCACTGAGCCATACAGGTTGTCACGTGACACCGCAAAGTGCGCGGATAGACAGTGCGCAACCCACCGGCGCGATGACGAGACAGAGATCATCGTAGCCTCCATATTGAAACCGGCGTGTTTACTCGGTTTTTCCAAAACTACAATTCAATCAATTACAATTAGTGCCAATCAATTCTAAAATCATTCCAATCCGTTACCTCAACTCCTCACAGTGATTTCGATCAACTCAAGAACTCTGGTAGAAGCCTGGGCGCCCAGTGAATGGAATTTGTACCGCCGAGAAAAAACCAAGGTAGGTGTCAATCGACATTTTGTATGGTTCTCGCGTTATTTTTCATTTTTATCCTTAATGCGTAAAAGTTTAACCAGTGCCTAAAGCTATCGAACGGGTGTATGTCTTGCGCATACATTTTTATGGTCCTTCTATCCAAATATTCAAAAAAAATACAACAAAAATCAAAATTCATTTTTCTTAAACCAAAAATCTAAAAATTTTAAGACGCCATTAAGGACCAACCCAAAAGGGGCAGGCTTTATCAGTGACGAAGCGACACGCCTTTTCTAACACATGTTTAAAAATTTTATCGATTTCTGCAGTTGAAATTTAAAGGTCGCGGTCGACAAAAACAACTGTTTTTTGTTTACCTACGAACGAAGGTACAAAATAAAATAAAATAATAAGAAATTCTGAAAAACGTTTTAGTGTTCAGTGATAATATTTATTACTAATTAATCAATTAAAATGACTAAAACCGGCCTGGATAAGGCAGTGCAAAAACGTACAGTTTATGTTGCGAGGATTACCGAGACATACACTGCAGCCATAAAGGCCCAGACTGATTCAAATGTAAAATCTATTTTCAAAACAAGGTATGAGAACTTGGAAGAATTTTATGATGAGTTTAAAAAACTGCACAATGACGTTATTAGCCTAGTGGAGAACGATAACGAATATAAAGTGCAAGACAAGGTGCGAGAAGATACAGACAATTTTTATTTTCAAACTAAAAGTATTTTCAATCAACTTTTTCCAGAACAAAATATTTTACAAGGCAATTTTGTATCTCTTCAAAATCAAACAAACAGTCATGAATACAAGGATCTATTAAAATTAGATGTCCCTTGTTACGATGGCACTTTATTAAAGTGGGTCACTTTTTATGATATGTTTTGCTCATTAGTGCACAACACTAATATGCCTCCAGTAAGGAAATTTAGACATTTAATTTCATATTTAAGAGGTGAACCACTCAGTTTAATAAAACACTTGCCTATTAATGATAATAATTACAATATTGCTTTTCAAACACTAGTAGATCGATACCAAAACAAAAGACTTTTGGCAACAAGCTACTGGAACACCGTAAATAGTACGGTTCCCTTAAAAAATAATTGCTCTTCCAAGGATCTTAGAACTTTACTCGATAGTTTTAATGAAAATATCTCTGCTTTAGAGTTATTAGGTTTTCCAACTCAACATTGGGATTTCATACTTTTCAACATGCTTCTTTCGCGTTTAACTACCTCAATACGAACTTCTTTTGAGATAGAATATAGTAAAATGGAGCTTCCTACCTACGAAAACCTTACAGAGTTCCTCAAAAATCATTGTAGGGCCTTAGAATCAGTTCAACTCATGCAAAATATTTCTTATTCAACTATGCAATCAGACAATTTACAAAATTCAAATCCAAAACCACCTAAGCGACAATTCAATTCAAATAATAATTACAACAGTTACTCAAAACCATATCAACCACAAGTTTACGTGGCAAATACAACTCAAAATCCTCAAAACTCAAAAATAACTTCATTTAGCAATAATTCGCAATTCCAACCAAATCATTCTAAATTCTTTAATTCAAATCAACAACCAAATCAATCTAGTTTTAGTTTCACTCCAGAAACTCAAAACAACTCAAATTCAAATACAAATCAATTCAACTCAAATTCAAATACAAATCAATTCAACTCAAATTCAAATAGACAACAACAATTAAATAATTCGAATTTACAATTTAATTCGAATCTGTTTCAAAATAAATACAAATGTCGTTTATGTACAAATAAACAATTTCACAATCTTTCACAGTGCCAGGTATTTTTATCAAAAACTATACAGGAGCGTAATGCCTACGTTAGGCAAAATAATGCGTGTAGCAATTGTTTAAGATCACATCCCTTAAATTTATGTCAATCAACTTTTTCTTGCCGTATCTGTGGCCAGCGTCACCATACAAGTATTTGTAATAACTCGCAAACTACTCAATCGAATTCACAAAACGCGTATTTTACAAATGTACAACCAACCCCAAACTTAAATCAAAATTCAATTCAATCTTCCCAAAACCCCAATCAAACACAAAATGAAACACCCAATGAGGGCATTGATTACATTAATTGTGGGTACACCTCACTCACTACTCAAAAACCTCAAAGTACTATTTTACTTTCTACAACAAAAGTAGACATCCTAGATAGTCGTGGATACTATCAAACTATACGGGTTGTCCTCGACAATGCGTCAGAGGCCAATTTTATTTCTGAAAATTGTCTTAATCGCCTAGGATTATCTAGGAAAAAATTCATAGTCCCCATACGAGGCATCAATCAATCTACTTCAACCACCAATGGCATAACAAATTGCACAATTAAGCCTGTTGGCCGAAATAATCCAACGCTTTCTCTTGATGTCTATGTTTTGCCAAAGGTAAGTGCAAATTTGCCATCTTTTCAAGTTAATCCTCACAATTGGCATCATATCTCCAATTTAAATTTAGGAGATAATACTTTCAATATTCCCGCACCTGTAGACATGCTTTTAGGAGCACATGTTTATTCTCAAATAATTCAACCTAACATTATTCCTGGAGAACCGGGGCAGCCAATAGCACTTGAAACCTTGTTCGGCTGGGTGCTCCTGGGAAATACGGAAATATCAAATCAACCTACATACAATTCAACTTCATATTCATGTCACTTTACTTCTTTACAAAATAATTCACTAGATCAAACGATGATCAAGTTTTGGGAAGTTGAGTCTCTCCCAACAAAGAAGTTCCTCTCTCCTGATGAGGAAAAATGTGAATCATTTTATCAAAAAACTGTCACGAGAGATAGTTCGGGACGTTTTCAAGTTTCATTGCCATTTCGTCACTCTAGACCTATTTTAGGAGATACCTACTCACATGCTTACAAATGTTTTTTATCTCTTGAGTCTAGACTGATAAAAAATCCCGAACTATATTCACAGTATTCCGAATTTATGAATAACTACTTAAAAAACGATCATATGAGTTTAATTCGAGAATCAGAATCAAAAAATCAATTCATAAATTATTTACCCCACCACTGCGTTGTACGCCCCGATAAATCAAGTTCACGCGTTCGAGTAGTTTTTAATGGCTCGGCAACAGCGGGTTCAAAGGGTATATCCCTTAATTCTACCCTTCTCCCAGGGCCCAAATTACAAACTGACATCAACTCAATTCTGTTAAAATTCCGATTTCATGAAATAATCATGCTCTCGGATATTACACAAATGTTTTTACAAATAAAATTAGCTCCGGAAGATCGTGATTATCAACGTCTTCTGTGGCGTTTCACTTCAAGCGATCCTATTCAAGAATACAGACTTAATACTGTCACGTTTGGTATCACATCTAGTCCTTTTTTGGCCATCAGAACTATTCAAGAGTTAGCCAAAATCCAAGAAAAAAACTACCCAGAAGCTTCTAGGGTGCTCCTAGAAGACATTTTTGTCGATGATATCTGCGCAGGCGCAAACTCTATAGAGTCGGCTCTAGCTCTACAGCGAGATTTAATCGCTCTTCTAAAATCAGGCTGTTTTGAGCTTAAAAAATGGGCTAGTAATCACCCAAAACTACTATCCTCTCTATCACCAGACGAATGCCAAATTCCCTTTTCTTTTGACAAGGAAAATCCTATATCCATAAAGGTTCTTGGACTCCAGTGGGACCCAAAATCAGACAATATGTTTTTCTCTTGTCAGCCATCGGAAAAACGATGCACAAAAAGAAATATTCTAAGCGCTATTGCTTCTATTTTTGATCCTTTAGGGATGCTTTCTCCCATTTCATTTTTTGCAAAATGTCTTATGCAAAAATTATGGATTTCCAAGATAGGATGGGACGATCCCGTGGACAAATCTATTCTTCAGCATTGGACACAATTTCAAAATGAACTTAAGTGCTTATCAGATATTAAATTTTCTAGGCACATTTTTTCTAAAGATATAATATCTTGTCAACTGCATGCTTTTTCGGACGCATCAGAATTAGGCTACGCAGCTTGCGTTTATTTACGTATCGAGCTGTCAGATCAAAGCATAAAAACTTCCTTAATTATGGGCAAATCAAGGGTCAGTCCCTTAAAAACTATTAGTCTCCCGAGACTAGAACTTTTAGGTACTGTTCTTCTTACTGAACTTCTTAGTTTTGTTATAAAAACTTATTCCCCTTTAATTTCAATAGATAAAACTTACGCTTATACAGATTCTCAAGTCGTCCTCTTTTGGCTTTGTAGCTCACCTCATAGATGGCGCTCTTTTGTTGCTAACAGAGTTAGCCAAGTACAAGAAAAACTCTCTAATGTAAACTGGTATCATGTAAAATCACAAGAAAACCCTGCGGATGTCGCCAGTCGTGGCACAACTCCTTCTAATTTTATAAACCACCCCTTGTGGTTTACAGGGCCTTCCTGGCTTAGTCAACCATGTACTACATGGGACTTAAAAAATCCCGCATTACTCCAAAACTCAGAAACCGATTTTCAGCAAATTTTAAATGAAGAAAAGCCTGAAAAAATAACACTTACTACAAACATCGATTATCATATTCTAGACTTCCTTGTAAATAAATATTCATCCCTTTTTCACATTCAAAAATTAATTTGTCAGATTCGACGAATATTTTATAATTTTAAAAACAAAAAGGAACCACTTACAGGTCCTATTTCTATTTTTGAAATTCAGTATGCTTTAACACTCTTGGTTCGAAGAAGCCAAGAATTACATTTCTCTGACCTCCTAAAACAACTAAAAAACAACGAACTTTTACCCAAAGCTTTTCGAAAAATTGCACCCTTTTTGGACACTACCGGACTGATAAGGGTAGGTGGTCGTCTTAGGCATACGAATTCTATACCTTTTGATGCAAAACATCCTCTATTGCTTCCCAGATCAGGCAGGTTGTCTGACCTCATCATTGAACATATTCATAAGGTAAATAGCCATCCAGGGCTAAATACAGTTCAGTACTTACTAAGACAACAATTCTGGATCTTAGCATCCCGCAGAGCTATTCAGTCAGTTTTATCTCGATGCATAAGATGTTATCGCCTTAGACCAAAGGCTTACATCCCTTATCAAGGTGACTTACCTTATTTTAGAATTTCACAACTAAAGTGCTTTTCTCATGCAACTTTGGACTATCCTGGTCCTATAAAAATTTCACCAGGTCGTTGGTACCGGGGTACCAAAGAATTAAAAGCCTATATCTGCATTTTCGTGTGCGCAAGTACGCGCGCTATCCACACAGAAGTTGCGTCAGACCTTACTTCTGAATGCTTTATAGCCGCATTCAGAAGGTTTGTAGCTAGAAGGGGTCGTTGTAATTTTTTATACAGCGACAGAGGCTCCAATTTTCAAGGAGCAAACTCTAAGCTTAAAAAGCTCTTCGAAGCTTCCTCTGAACATCTTCAGATCAAATGGCATTTTTTCCTAGTGCTAGTCCTCATTTCAATGGCTTATCAGAGGCTGGTGTTAAATCAGTAAAAACACATCTTTACCGAGTGATCGGAAATCAGAAGCTTACATACGAAGAACTAAATACTTTGCTTGTGCAGATCGAGGCATTGCTAAATAGTCGCCCAATCTCTGCGCAATCATCCGATCCCAATGATTTTTGTCCACTCACTCCCGGACATTTCCTTACCATGGAACCTTTAAACTCTGTCCCAGACCCAGACTTATCACAATTAAAACTAAACACTCTTTCTCGGTGGCAACTTGTTCAGCGATTGAACACTGATTTTTGGTCCCGATGGAAAGAGGAGTACCTACATACTCTACAGCAGAGGTCCAAGTGGACAGAAAAACCTACTAAAGTCGAGTTAAATACTTTAGTAGTCATAAAAAATGAAAACAAACCACCCTTGCAGTGGTCTTTAGGCAGGATTGTAGAATTGCATCCTGGTTCAGATGGACATGTTAGAGTTGTCACGATTAGGACTCAACAAGGGCTATTTAAACGTCCAATTGTTAAATTGTGCCCTTTGCCTTTTAACTGAACACTCAAGCAATGTTCATTCTATGTCAGTGTCGTCATAGAATTATTCTTTTTTTTTAAATTTTATTCCTTTTCGGGAAATATTTTTTTTGTTTTATCGCGGCAAATTTTTAATTTTTTTTTTGGAAATAATAATTGTTATTCCCTAGTTATAATACTTATTATTTTTCCTGGTTCTAAAATAGTATTTTAGGGCGGCCGGGAAAATGTACGTGCAAGACAAATAATACTTAGTTAATTTTCCTAAATATTAATTATTCCGTTGCACTGAGCCATACAGGTTGTCACGTGACACCGCAAAGTGCGCGGATAGACAGTGCGCAACCCACCGGCGCGATGACGAGACAGAGATCATCGTAGCCTCCATATTGAAACCGGCGTGTTTACTCGGTTTTTCCAAAACTACAATTCAATCAATTACAATTAGTGCCAATCAATTCTAAAATCATTCCAATCCGTTACCTCAACTCCTCACAGTGATTTCGATCAACTCAAGAACTCTGGTAGAAGCCTGGGCGCCCAGTGAATGGAATTTGTACCGCCGAGAAAAAACCAAGGTAGGTGTCAATCGACATTTTGTATGGTTCTCGCGTTATTTTTCATTTTTATCCTTAATGCGTAAAAGTTTAACCAGTGCCTAAAGCTATCGAACGGGTGTATGTCTTGCGCATACACACCGAGTTGCAATATTGTGGGACCATAGAGATACCAAAAAACCACACCCTGAGTTAAGATTCGAAAAAACGTCATTTAGCGAAATTTAGGGTAGGGAATCCCATAAGACCAAAATGACCAAACTTTGAAAATTCATATTTCAAAAACTATACAGTTTATCAACAAAATCACCGAGTTGCAATATTGTGGGACCATAGAGATACCAAAAAACCACACCCTGAGTTAAGATTCGGAAAAACGTCATTTAGCGAAATTTAGGGTAGGGAATCCCATAAGACCAAAATGACCAAACTTTGAAAATTCATATTTCAAAAACTATACAGTTTATCAACAAAAGCACCGAGTTGCAGTATTGTGGGACCATAGAGATGTATTATTTGGGTGCATTTTGATAGCCCGCACAGCAATGGCTAGCAAAGGTATTGTTTTCGGGAAAAATTTTTTTTGAGATAACGTTAAAAATGGGTTATTTGGATGTATTTTGACCTACCCTAGCAGTATCGTCGTGATGTCTGTGTGTGTGTGTGTGTGTGTGTGTGTGTGTGTGTGTGTGTGTGTGTGTGTGTGTCTGTGTGTGCTCCAAACATATTTTCATGAAAGGTTTAAGTAAAATAGTATTTAATACTGTAACGAGCTGATTAGATTTTGGTCGAAATTCAAAATGCTAACTTTTTAACGGAGCGTCGCATCAATATGCAGTTTTCGGAATATAGTAGCGCACATTTTTTTAAAAAATTTGTGTTATAACCACAAACTTGGTTGGAGCTTTCGTTTCGGAGATATTTACAAAAAACTGTTTTGAAGGTTGATATAGCATGGAGTATGGAGTTTATTTGGAGTGTGCTAATGGGTTAGGAAGGTATCAGATCCGTCATAGATCCATTTTTTTTAATACGTGCTACGTGAAAATGCAGAATTCAGTACAGCTTCTTTATAAATAACACAATTTTGCCAAATTTTGAGATTATCTTCCGGATGATTTAAATTTAAAGTTTTTCAATACCTATCTCTCTCTATCTATCTCTCTCCCACTCTTAATCTTTTATACTAAGCTATTATCTACAAACTTACCTTCTGGGTTTGGGTCTCAGGATCTTATGGTTAGCGTCAGTAATACACAAATGTGGATTTAGAGGTCCCCATCGATGGTCATCCAAAAAAGCTTGAGAACTTCCAGGCTTTAAGAGAGCTACTTCCCAACCTGCAGGCGATTTAGTGGGCATACCATTTAGCGCTGGATGAGTCTTATTTGAATCAGTATCAGGAGTAGCCATGGTGCCAATAAGTCATTTCTAAAATTATAAGTTTTGTTAGTTAAGTTTAAAATTTAAAAAAGGTTTGTAAGAAATAAAGTGAATTGGCACATCAAAACTTTTTTCTATTTCTTGTTTAGTCAAAATAATTAATAAAGGAGCTAATAACTTTCTTGGGTATAACTACGTCTGGCGCATGGCAGAAAAGGCACAAGAGGTGCCCCACTGGCCCGACCTTAGAACCGACCCAGCAATTTCCTACTAGTGGGCTACACGTGAAATCTTAGTAACGCGCTAAATTGCTCCCTAAAGAAAAACATACCTTCCAAACCCTTACTTTTGAAAAAAAAAGAAAAACGGTTTTTTGATCCTTTTTTTTTAATTAGAGTTATTTGGTGTACCTATTAGCACCTGAATAAGGTAGAAGCACCGACGGAGGATATTTAGAGCCTCAAGCGTTTGATTTGATGCCCCGAAATGCTCACCTGCAATCCATTTAAAAAAAGAGGAAGAGCTGCCGAGCGCTTCGGGGCGTCAAATCAGACGCTATAACTACCTTAATCATATGCTCCTAGTTACTCCTAGTCGCGCTGAGTGGTATAATTTTAAGTGAACTAATAATATATATATATATATATATATATATATATATATACCGGGTGGGCCAAAAAAAACAGGACAATTTTTTTTATTAAAATTTTTGAACTATACCATCGATTTTAATAGGACAAACTGCATTTGGCAGAGAATTAATCAGAGTTTTGACCAAATATATTTTTTTGTTTCTTGTGTTGCGGAACATGTTTTAATTACTTTTTTAAATCAGTAAAAAAGCCGCATTCTCGCCACGCACAACAAGGTACAAATTACAAAATCGGTTATGTGGTTCTAAAAAAAAATGTTTTTGTTTCAACCATTGCTCTGAATATTATACGATTACCTTGCCAATCATGTCTGCATTTATTTCCTTATAAATTCATTACTAGTGAACCGATTTTAATGAAAAAAAGCAATCCTAGTGATAATTAATTGCGTTTTAAAGATCATGAACAAAATTTATCGCCATCTTAATATTTAAGATGGCGGACAGAATCATACTTGATGCTTCAAAATGGCGTGTTTATTCTTATATTCTGAAAATGTTTTAGTTTTTTTTTAATGTATAGAAAAGCACTACTTTTCCCCCGCACAACGAGGTACCACATAGTAAAATTGGTATGGTAGTTCTAAAGAAATCTGTATTTGTTTCAGCCATTGTTTTACAGATTATACTATTGCATGACCAATCCTGTCTGCATTCATTTCCTTATAAACTTATTATTACGAAACCGATCTTAGTGAAATAAAAAAAATCATGGTTAGAATTGATTGTTCTTTAAAGATTTTAATCGAAATTTGCCGCCATCTTAATATTTAAGATGTCGGACATAATCATACTTGACCCTTCAAAGAAGCGTTTTTATTCTTATTTTCCGAAAATGTTTTTTTTTTATTTAAAGAAAAGCACTACTTTTCGTCCACTTAACAAGGTACAAATTACTAAAATCGGTGAAGTGGTTCTTACAAAATCTGATTTTGTTTTAACCATTGTTTTACAAATTATACGATTGAATTGCATCAAGTATGATTTTTTCAAACATCTTAAATTCTAAGATGTAGAAAAATTTTAATTACAATCTTTAAAGAGCAATCAATTGTCACCATGATATTTTTATATAACTTAAATCGGTTTAGTAATAACGAATTTATAAGGCAATGCATGCAGACAGGATTGGCAATGCAATCGTATAATCTGTAAAACAATGGTTAAAACAAAAATAGATTTTTTGAGAACCATCACACCGATTTTACTAATTTCTACCTTGTTGTGTGGAGGAAAAGTAGTGCTTTTCTCTTTCGTCAAGTTTAAAAAAAAAACTATAACATTTTCGAAAAATAAGAATAAACACGCCATTTTAAAGAATCATGTATGATTTTGTCAACCATCTTAAATTTTAAGATGGCGATTAACTTTGATAACGATATTTAAAAAGAAATCAATTCTAACCAGGATATATACGAAAACACTCTGTACATACATGTGTTCGTAACATTTGGCCAACAAGAAAGCAAGACAGCCGCCTCTACAAGATAGAAGGGTGGTAATGGGAATAAATATGGGCAGTAATAGGTGATACCCAGTGGCGTGCCGTATAGGGCCCCCCCCCACCTCTGCGCTTGGCGCCCCTGTCGTCCTTTGAGAAAAAAATAGAAATAATAGTGTTATTATTTTAAAAAAAGGTTTGTAATTTATTTGACTCCCATACCTATATTTGCACCCCTTAAAGTCTTCGCCCCCCCCCCCCCGCCCTTTTATCCACGACACGCTACTGGTGATACCTTTCTGGGGGCGGGCGGTAATGGGAAAAACGGATAGTTTTGAAAAAAACAATTATATTTAAAATAAAAATGAGTATGCTGTATGAAATTTTTCACATCAATTTATGTGAAAAAACGAATAGAAAAAATAGAAAAAAAATACCACTTGAAGCGATTTCGATCTGAGAATTGGTTTAATTTAAATCGTGCACCAATTTTTAAGGGGTGGTAGAAAAGTTTAAAAGAAGTATTTTTTTCTTATTACATGAAATTTTGTTTGTAAGATAAAGATTTTTAAATTTCTTTGCTATATTTCCTTAAATATATGTACAAAAATCTTTCTTGATTTTTTTTATAAATTTAAAAGCTCATAAAAAAGTTAAATCTGAGGGCACGGCAGTGCCTCGCCAAGTTCGCGCGCCGTTACCATCTTTTCTTGAAACATTTCAGCCGATATTTGACCTACCTAAAACTCTACTTCGGAATGAGCTACGAATCTCAAACTGCACAGTCGTAGATCTCCATGGAGTTAACAACCCCTCCAAGTTTCATGGAATTCCATGAAGTAGTAAAGTAGTTACGAAATTTCAAAAAACGTCGAAATTGCCACTCACTCACTCACTCACTCACTCATGTATAGATTATCAATATTCTACTGTACTTCCAGACATGCTACAAAGCTGAAATTTGGCAGACTGATAGAAATTATGACCAAACCCCTGGAAAAAATCAAAAAACCCCAAAATTTTAATTTACTCGCTTCCCCTATACATTTAAAGTTATGTAAAAGTAGCATCGCCCACTTCCAGAAATGCTAGAGAGTTGAGCTTTGGCAGACTGATAGGAACTAAGATAAAACTATAGGAAAAAATTAAAAATCCCCAAAATTCTAATTTACTTCCCTCCCCTATAAATGTAAAGTTAAGTTCAAGTAACTATACGAAGGGTCAAAATCTAAAATTAAAATTGGAAATCGACTTTCAAAAGAATTCCTGGTAACAAAAGGCTTAAGACAGAGATGTTGTATCTCTCCAACTCTTTTTAAAATATATATCGCAGTAGCTCTAAAAAACTGGAAACGTAAAGTGCACGGCATGGGAATACAACTTAACGACCGATTTACCATATACACACTACAGTTTGCTGACGACCAAGTAATTGTGGCTAATGATAAAGAAGAGATGGAGTATATGATGAGAAAATTAACAGAAGAATACCAAAAGTGGGGATTAACAGTGAACGTGGACAAGACACAGTACTTATGTATTGGAAACGAATCCAGTGAGTTAGTACTAGAAAATGGACAAACAATATCTCCATGCAATGAGTATGTATACTTGGGTGTCACATTTGATAAGACAGCGTAAAAAGCAAAAAAAGTTATTGGATGTCTTAACAGTATTTTATGGAGCAGAGAGATAAAAAAGAATGCACGCTGTTGTATGGAATAGAGACTTGTCGCGTAACAGAAAAGTACAAAACGAAAATGGAAAGTGTCGAAATGGATGCAATAAGAAGATCAATGAGAATATCTAGAATAGATCACATAAGAAATTATATCATAAAAGAAAGAATGGGAATAGAGGGAAGCATAACGGATGACATGACTAGAAGGCAACTGATATGGTACGGCCATGTACAACGGATGAACGACGAAAGATTACCAAAGCAGGTCCTAGAATGGCAACCAATAGGGCGCAGGAAAAAAAGGCGTCCTAAACTAGAATGGCAACAGTCAATCCAAAGATCAATGAGTCAAAAAAATCTGACTGAGAATGATTGTCAGGATCGAAGGAGGTGGAGAATAGGCGTCGGACAACGTAGAAAAACGTTCTAAACCGACATAGTAGTAGTATGTAAAAGTAACATTACCCACTTCCAGTTACGCTAGAGAGCTGAGCATTGGAAGACTGATAGGAACTATGATAAAACTATAGGACAAAATTTAAAAACACGACAATTTTAATTTATTTTCCTCCCCTATACATGTAAAGTTATGTAAAATAACATTGTGCACTTTCAGAAACGCTAGAGAGCTGAGCTTTGGGAGGCTGATAGGAACTACGATAAAACCACAAAAAAATTAAAAAACCTCAAAAATTTAAGTAAGGCATTGCAAAAGGTTTGACGATATTCCGCATATTTTACTACTTTAAAAATTAAGTATTATCCAATTCCTTTAAAAAAGAAGTGAAATACGGCTGTAAATGACTCTTAGGCACAATGCTAAATTGAACATAAAGAAGTTTGGCTGTAATAGCAAAGTTTAAAAAAAATTTCCAAACTAGTAAAGAACCTTTTATTTTGAAATTTGTATTGGAGAACTTGGCTTTACTTTTATCTCAATTCTTTTAACGGACTGCCATTTTCGCGTACTTGGCTTTTTTTTACATGAAATGTTTTTGTTATGATAAGAAATTCTTGAACTAATACCGTTTGCAAAAATCATTTGGCTGGTTACTGTATCTCCTTAACCTATATTTTTTTGAAAAAAACAGTAGATCATTTTTTGATAACAATGAATCACAAAATTATTTTACACGAAACTTCAAACTTGACAAATCCAACTTGGAAACAAAACATTTTGAACAACGATTACTCAAATTTTTGTCTACATTTTGACCTTTCTCACCATCCCTTAAAGTTTGAAGCATTATTTAAATTACAACCTGTTTAAATATACAGTCGAACCTCTATAACTCGAACTCAAAGGGACAACCAAAACAGTTCGAGTTATGGAGAGTTCGAGTTATAGAAATTCAAATTAAACTGGTTAAAATACATATAAAAAGAGCAGGGACCACTTAAAAGGTTCGAGTTAGAGAGGTTCGACTGTATATTTTTATTTTAGAAAAATATTTTCAATCTACTCACCTATTAGAGTACCTATGTAATCCTAATCCCTGATTACAATTTATTATATTAATATAAACAGCACTCTGTACGTTATAGGTAAAACATACACTGTTTCATCACAATTAAAAGAAAATTTAAAAATTGTATCAATTTAAGTTAGCACACTGCTGCTTCACTGAGTTTCATACTTTGTTTTCTTCTTCAGTAAATAATGTAAGTATATTTTAAATACACTTTAATGTTTCAAAGTTATTTATATATTTGATTTACAGATTTAAAAATAAGTTAATTAATTGAAATTTTAAGTGAAGTATGTATTAAGTACTCTCTAGTAAAAATCAAAGAATTTTAACATATAAAACAAAAACATTGGCCACAACGATTCGGAACCACGAGTAATCTCAAGAGTACGTAAAGCGCAGAGGGCGAGAAGTACGGTCTTTTGGCTGCTGACCGCGAGAAGGTCAAAGTCAAAGAAGTGGACAGATCAGGTACAGCCTCGATACGGAGATATTTGGGACAATATTCTATACTATTCGTCATTTTATTATCAGTATTATGTACAGAACGTACAGGGTGGGCCAAAGACGATGGTATGTAATACTCTAATTTATTGAGATCTAGTTGTGCAGGTGCAGTAGCGTGTAAGATAAGTGGGATAGTCTAGAAACAAATTTCAGCCCCTAGGGGCCATAAAGATAATTTTTTGTCACAGCTAATGGCTCAATACCCGAAGTCGGATATAGGTATGTATATTGCCACAAAAATGAGCTTTTTCTTAAATTTTCAACGATTTCATTTAATAAAATTGGTTGAACTTTAAAAATTATAACCCCTATGTAGGAAAATTCTTGTATTTTGTGAGATGTGACCGACCCAATAAAATATCTTGAACGAGTGATTTTCTGATTTTGCCGTGGGCTCAAAATAAACCCCTTACAGTCCCTAGGAGCCGGGGGCACAGTATCTAAAATTACGAAGTGGTTAACCGCAACCGTTCGGTGCAAATTTGCCGATATAGGGCAGATTATAAGTCAATTAGGCTTTTTTTTATCTTAAATTACATTTTTGTCCCTACTGAGGGGGCCTCGTTACCAGCTTCGATTTTTTTTTATATGGCAGACCTGTGAATAATGTGCTATAAAGCCCGGTTCCCACCTAGGACTTTCTCGTGTGTGCCCGCGCACGCGTCACATGACTGTCGTAACATTTCATATTGAGATCGTGTGACGCGTGAGCGGGCACCCACGAGAAAGTCGTAGGTGGGAATCAGGTATAAGGCATAATCTAAAAACACATTTAGCCTCCTTGCGCCCCCTAGGTAAAAAATATATAATTTTTTTTGACCGCCAAAAAATTAGTACGTGAAGGCCGATGTGCTTTACAAGTTTAATTACTAAAGTTTAAACCGAGGGGTGGCTCGGTATTTCCTTTTGGTGTACATGCTAGGGGAAATACCAGGAAATACCAGGAAATACTTGGGAAGTACTGGGAAATACTTGGGAAGTACTGGGAAATACTAGGAAGTACAAGGAAATACTAGGAAATGCCAGGAAATACTAGGAAATACCGGAAAGTACTTGGGAAATACTAGGAAGTACTGGGAAATACTAGGAAATACCATTGAAATTAGAGAAAATACTGGGAAATACCAGGAAATACCTTGGGTATTTTTTGGGTGTACACAAATCGGCGATCGAGCCACCGCTCGGTTTAAACCGTTCAGAATTGAAAAAATATTTTGACACCCTAACCTTACTTTTTGACTGAGACAATTTTAGGTCTGTTAACAGGTCAGGCAGTGTTGGTGGGATCATTAGTATTCGATTAAAAGTTGCAAAATCTTCATCAAAAATCCCACGGATGCCAAATGAAGTATGGCCTCGGACTACAGAGGGTGTCCCTGATAAAAGCAACTACATGGGGATTTCGGAAATGGTAAGAGATACGAGTTTGTTTAAATGAGAAAAAAGTTGCGCTATTCTAAGCCCAATCAGTTGCTGTACCAATATTAAAGATATCTGTAGGGGTTACTAAAATATCGGGCAAAAAAAAAATTGAAATATTGCCGCCATCTTGCAAACAAATTTAATGAAATTTGGTAGTTTTGTATAAGCAACTACGGCCAATTGAGTGACGTTAACAAATTTTTTCTAGGCCTTCTAGTTTTTTGAAACCATAGACACCTTTGTTATTTCTTATGACCGCCATATTAAATTTATACGTCAATAAATAGAGCATCAAAAGAGCTTTTCAACCATGTTTAATAAGGTTATCTTTGAATTTATTAAAAAAATAGTTTTTCACTTGGTTGACTGTGAAACAAATGCCGCAGTTATGTTTGTTGTTATACCTACGTAACTACCTTTCAAAACTTTTCCATTTATTTAATTTATATGCAAATCTTTAAGGCCCTTATTTTTTAATTTTTCTCTGGCTAAGAAATAATACAATTTCTTAAAATCTATCTTTTATTTCTGAAACAAAAGTTTGCATTTACAGTTAATTTAAAATAAAACGAAAAACCGATAACAAAGCATTGAATTAAATAAGCAAATGTTCGGAAATTCCACCGTTGTTATTCATGCAAATCCTGCACCGATATTTTAAAAACCCCTGTAGATATTTTTAATTTTGATACGACATCTAATTCGGCTTAGGATAGCGCAACTTTTTTCTTTTTTAAACAAACTCGTATCTCTTACCGTTTCCGAAATTCCCATGTAGTTGCTTTTATTTGGGACATCCTGCATATGTATAATTTTATTTTTTTACTTTATTTAAACTATTTTAAAATGATCAAAATCAAAAATAAATTAAAAATAAAGAGGCATCTAAAATTACCGGGAAATTTTTCGCTGATTTCAAAAATTAAATTAAAAGAGGGTCATTTCAGAAGAAAAAACTTACAAAATCTAAAAGTTACATATTCAATTCAGTAAAACAGTTGGGTTCTTTATGAAAAAAACTATAAAAAAGCAACTAAAACCAAAATGATAATTTTCATAAATAAACTAGTTAAAGCCCCCCTCCCTAAATGCAGACTTTTTAATATCCCCTTATAGCTGAAAAAATACAAGGTCTACCAAAACGCTGATTTGGTTTTTGACTAAAACCACTAGTAGTAGTAGTAGTGGTGGGGAGACCATTTTTTGTCTAGCGACTAGGCACACGGCGCGCCCTTTTCGCAAACCCCGATTTGTCCGTACATCATATATCAAACTGATGCACGTGCTCCTTAGGATGCAAGTTTTCTTTCACTAAGAGGACTTAATTTTGCCTGACACCTCTTTACAACAACAACAACCTTGCGAGAGAGCGCCCACGGATAAGGATCCCCTTCCAAAAGATTGGATGAAAATCCCCATCCGCTTGCCAACCTCACCCCCACTCGCTATCACTTCGAGTGGTCCTCTCTCCAACTTATCCTACTGCCGAGTAGCCAAAGTTGTATTGACACCTCTTTGACGATGGCAGGGATCTTTATACTGCGTAGCAAGTATACACAGTGGCCCCCGCTTTTACACCACTTCCGAAAGGTGGTCCTGCTACATGTTAGACCAGGGCAATCAAAATGGACGGGCCACGATCCTCCACTTATTTGACGTCACATCCGGGGCTGATTTTTTTTGATGGATACGTTACGACACAGCTGATTGTCTTTAAAATATTGAAGTTGGAATGACGGTTCATGAATATTTGATTTTTTTTTAAATAAAGCCGTTTTTGAGATTGTTTTTACTTTATTCTGGCAGAACAATTTTTTTTAAATGTATGGTTATCCCTAATTTTTCATAGCCGCTTCATTAGCTCACACAAAAATTAAGTTTAAAGCAGAAGCGAATGTGACAATCACAGATGACAAAGTCAAATACATGTCATATATAACAGTTGGCATGTGGTACATGGCGGGTAATGTGAATTCAAAATAAGGAATGCTAAATCTTGAAGATTTTAACCTTTTAATCATGTTGCTTCCTTACAAAACTTTGGTGGAATATCGGGATGGTGTCTGAGAATATTTCACTGAAATTTTGCGGAAATCTGTAGTGCCATTTTGAAAATATCATAAAAAAACGTCTGACCTCCTAAAATTCAGCCCCGGGAGAACAGCTGATTTTTTCAGGGTCGTCTGATTTTTGTGTTGGCCTTGGTTAGACTTGCATCTATCTAACATGGCTATCGTCCCAGCAGAACTTGGTTATAGACGACAGCCTTCTTTCCTTTGCAGCGCAACAGTCGTGGTCGTCGTGAGTTGACTACTGTAGGAGAGTTATGCTGGCGCCGTCCTGGTTCCGACTATATAGCACTTATAGCAGGCTCCTGGGTAATTATCCCTGGTTCCTCGGCTGGCTGCGTGTCGTCTCCTGGACTACATCTGCGTATATTCTCGATGTTCAATGTCGACTTATATTTTTTTGCTTGCATTGCATCGCATGCTTATTCGATGACGGCTGTTGAACGCTGAAAAGGAACTCGGCGACAGGGCGACAGAATTTTTTTTTTGTTTTTGCGTCGTTTGAGACGCGAGCCTGGTACCTTCTGCATGTGAAGCCGACGACCATACCACGGCACTACCCTGCCGCCTGACTAAAACGACTAAAGAACATCGAATCTGACCAAACTGTACAACTGATGTACTTTAGCTCAAACATATTTTTTTGCGAGAATAACCAAGTATGCAGACATATACATATACAGATAATAATTTTTATTTTTTGTTATACTGGGACTTTTAAATAAATTTTAGGCCTATACAAATGCCTGGATACCCGAAAAGGACGTTTTAAAAACGCCCTAGTCCAGACATTTTAAAATATACTTTTTAGATCTCTTAGGGTCCTAACTTTGGCGTAACTAAAAATTAGGTTTTTAAAATGTCATAAAAAGGACGTTATAAAAACGCGCCAGGCAGGACGTTTTTAAAATGTACTTTTTTGATCTTTTAGGGCCCTAACTCTTGCGTACCTAAAAAGTACGTTTTTAAAACGTCTCAAAAACGTTTATAATACGTCCCGAAAAGTACGTTTTTAAAACGCCTCGAAAAGTACGTTAAGAAAACGTCCCAAAAAGTAAGTTTTTAAAACGTCCCCAAAAGTACTTTTACACTTTACTTTACTTTACTTTTTTTAAATCTCGCCTGAACGTTTTTTAAACGTCCCCTGAAACGTTTTTTAAGGGTTCCTTAAAAGGTTTTTTAAACGTCCTTGGAAGGTTTTTTGTACTTCCTCGAAACAGTCTGGAACGTTTTTGAACGTCACTGAAACGTGTCATCGTACAGGCCAATATCTTTGCTGCCAATTATATCCAAGCTCTATATGAAAAATTATTGCTTAAAAGAATAAAACCCATCATAGAAAGACAAGAAATTATTCCATCTCATCAATTTGGTTTTCGAGACAAGCATTCCACGATAGATCAAGTACACAGAATTACTAATATAATAGAAAAAGCACTAGAAGAGGGAAAAGTTTGTTCTGCAGTTTTTCTAGATGTAGCACAAGCATTTGACAAAGTGTGGCATGAAGGCCTTAATTTTAAACTAAAACAGTTTCTGCCAAAACAATATTCGGATATTTTGGAATCATACATATCTGATAGACATTTTAGAGTAAAACAGGAAGACTCATACTCAAATTTGAGAGAAATTCAAGCAGGCGTGCCCCAGGGTAGCGTACTAGGCCCATATCTATACTTATTATTCGCTTGTGATATCCCAAAGCCAGAAAATTGTCACTTAGAAACATTTGCCGATGATACTGGTTTATTGACGGTAGAAAAATCTATTGAAAAATGCATAGAAAAACTTCAGGATGCAGTCACCCAAGTTCACAGTTGGACCACAAAGTGGCGAATAAAATTAAATGAAACCAAATCAATTCATCTTGATTTTACAAACAAAAATATAAATCACATACAAATAACAATTAACAACATTCCAGTACCATATTCGAATCAGGCAAAATATCTAGGTATGGCACTTGATGCCAAATTGCGCTGGAAAGCACATGTTAAGAAAAAAAAAGAAGAACTTGAGATAAGGTATAGAAAAATGAACTGGCTAATTGGAAGGAAGTCCAATTTAACAATTCATAATAAGTTACTGCTTTATAGACAAATACTGAAACCAGTATGGACATATGGTATTCAACTATGGGGTTGTGCTAAAGAGAGTAACATTCTAGTCGTACAGAGATTTCAAAATAAAGTATTAAGAAACATTGTGAATGCACCTTGGTACGTTCGAAATAGTGACCTTCATCGAGATCTAAAAATCGAAACTGTAGCAGAGACTATAAAAAAGTACGCAAAAAGCCATGAAGATAGACTCCATCGGCATGTGAATGTGGAAGCAATTCAGCTTCTAGACAATACTATGCTAGTTCGAGGACTAAAAAGAGTGAAGCCGTTTGAGCTAGTAAACTAAGTGAATTACATAAAACAAAATAATGCTATAAACACAACACAATTGTGAGTTACAGACTAAACAAAGCGGGGAGAACTGTTGAGTGAACCCTAAGTTTAAATCTGACTTTTCTAGTAAATTAAGTTAAAACAAAATTGCTAATTAGTCTTACTGACTAGATTGTAATACAATAAACACAGTGTGTTTGACAAATAAAAAAAATAAAAAAACTGAAACGTTTATCAAACGTCCCCAAATTTTGCGGAAGGTATAAAAAATTTAATTTGACAAACGTTCTTTTTAAAGACCCACAAAAACGTTCCAGGGACCTTCCAGGGACCTCTATTGGCCTCAGAGGGACCTAGGCCTACGTTTTTAAACCGTCCCCTAGGTACGAAATGAACGATTTAAAAGCGTCGGTTGCAAGGATATTTAGATTTATTCAGTGACCCACTCTGTAAAGAGTAAGTTTTTTTAATCTTTTTCACTTTTCACTTCACTAAATAAACTTCATTAAAACAAACCGGCTTACTCGTTGTAGCGTTCGTTGGTTATAGTTTCAAATCGCCCCACCCTTCGATGTACATATAATGTTATTACACTTTAGTATTTTAGGCATAAACTAGTTGGTTAAATCACGATACAAATAACATGGTATGCTGGTATAGTTTTTGCAGTCAGTTGAACAAAGGTTAAAGCCGACCATCGGCATATCCTTTAAAGAAAGTGACATGGGAGGCAGTAGATATACTCATGGAAATTATTTTAGTTAATTATGGCGTAAACTAAAGAAATAAAAATAGATAATAAAACTTTCTATTCCTACACCTACAGAAACGACACTGATTTATTTTCTAACTCTGCATACTGCCGACTAAAGGGGTCCCGAAAAGCACACCCGAAAGCAATTAAAAGCGCATCTCAAAAAATCTGCCAATCAGGTGCTGTCTATCCACCTGTGCTGGGTAGGTCAGAAAACAAATACTTTGTCCTCGGACCGCAAAGAGCCGCGCCTTTTCTCTGTCGGTAGGGTTGAAATTATACCAGGAAGATTTTATATGAATTTGGATAACTTTTGAAGGGCAGATTGAAGCAAACCAAATTTCGTGAAAATCGGGCAAGCGGTTTTTGCGCGTTGGTCGTTACAGACAGACATACAGGCAGACAGACAAGACAGACATACAGACAGACGGCGCAACAAAAAAGTTTCGAAATCATCTGAAACGCAAAGATATATAAAAAATTTTGAAATCGGAGCAACTTTTTTTTTCTCGAAAAAATTAGGATCACCAAAGCTCACACTATAGTATAGTAGTACTGTGAGCTAAAATATCTTTAGTCTTTATTTTTATACTAATTTAAAAAACAATTTTTTTTTATCATTAAAACAAATTTCCGCAAGGTTTAAAGTGCGGAAAAAAAGTGTTCTACAAGTGCTTTTTACTAATTAGAATATAAATAAATTAATGTAAAATTTGCATGGGCGCACCCAGGGGGGGGGCCTTAGATTTTTTAATATATTTTCTACATATTTGATGATAAAACACGAAAAATACCTTAAAATTTGACATCAGGAGGCTTCGGGCCCCCCCCCCAACCCCAAGCAGTGGCGTAGTTGCGAAAAGACATGATGACCTTTTTTTTTTTTTGTTTTTTTTTTTTTGGTCGCAAGTTTTTTGAGGGCGCCCTTTGTAGCTGCCGGGCCCCCCCCCAAGACACATTCCTGGGTGCGCCACTGAAATTTGGAAATAAATAATTTTATTAATATGTTTATTCAAGTTTCAAAATAACACTAAAAAAACACTTCTAGAAAACCTTTCTTCTGCTTTTGCCTTAAGGCCGCTTGGCATGGCGCGCTGCAAATATTTGCAAGCAAAAAATTTCGGTCAAATTTTTGCCTGCAAAAAATCTTCTTTTATTTGACATTGTGCTTGGCCATGCATTGATTCCCCAGAATAGGTAAAAATTCCCCAGTTTGCATGCAAGTACAGTTTGCATGCAAAAAAATGGCACCGGACCGATAAAAATGGATTGCCTGCAACAATCAGCTGGATTTGTACTGCGCATGCACCTGGGCAAAATTTCATGCATTTGCCTGCAAATTTTATTGTCATGCACCATGTCAAGCGGCCTTTAGTAAGGCGCTGGTAAGCGCTCATCTTAGGCAAGCCAATTGCCTATGTCAATTGAAGGGAGTGAGCAGAAAAGTACTACCAATTTCCGCACTACAACTCATCCAAAAGCTGGTGCTAGTGTTTTTCGCATGTGAATAGACAAAACAAGTGACAGGTAATATTGATTTTGATAAAAGCTTGATCATCAGATGACAGGGGGCGAACATTTTATAGTGTGCATTGGGCGCCAACCCACTAAGCACAAAATCGTAAAAAAAGTTAGATAATGTTAATTTTTTTTTCTAGCACAAATTTGTGTTAAAATTAAGTCAACTTTTGACGTTAAAAAAACATGTTGAAAATCCTAACGAAAATTTCATGTAAAAGTATTACCAAAAATATATTTCTTAAGAACGTTAAGAAACCAATATTTAAAAAACCATAATTTTATTAACATTAAAAATAATACCATCAATATATGGTTATTTTTATAATGTTTTTCCTAGATCTCATTTCTAACGTTGAAGCTAATAAATGTTTTGTTTTTTAAACATTAAAAAAATTATACTACAGAGGGCTGCCGCATAGTTACACTACCAGAACGGGCCATCACCATTTTTAGTTGCTTTTCGCTGCGAGTTCATACGAGTCGGTAGCAGATATGCTTTGTGCAATTTTGGTTAAAATATTTACCTTTAGAAGAAACAAACATGGCAAATTAAAAGCACAATTATTAATAATGATAGTGAATAAATATTTGGATATGAATATACACCAGTTGTGTGGAAAAGATGGTATAGTTAAAGAATAACAAATATGTATGCAATGGTTTAAATGAAGCATCACAAAATTAGGTAAGAAAAGTAAACAAAAGAAAAAAAATGGTGTTGTATGGAATATCGCATACCTACGTTACAGTTAATCAGACAGGGAATGCGACAATTCACCGCGAATGATTAGCCGCCGGACCTTAAGCCGCGTATTCATTTGAGGCAGAATTCGCAAGCCTCGCAGCCCCATCCGATCAGAGTGCGAATTTGAAACGAGCATTCAGTTGAATATTGTTTGCCTTGTATTCACTTGAGCATTAATGAGAACGAGAGCGAGGCACTTACTACAAAATTATTGTTTACATATAATTTTAAATTTTATTTTCAGAAGCTACGGATCCGAATTTCCTTTACTGAGTGTCGAGTTCACGAAAACCTCAACGGACTTTTCCAAAATAGAAGAATTTTATTTACATTATTTAAGTTACCTTATCTTTAGAGATATTTGAAAAATATATATTTTTTCATTGTTAAAAAAACATTTAATTTTCACTGTTAAAAATCAATGTTTTTTTAACGTTTGAAAAACACTTTAAAAAAACGTTATAAAAACATAAGATTATTTTTCTAACGTCAGAAAACGGGTTATTAAGCTTCTTTTTCACTATGAATATGACGTTCGAACTAACATCCAACCTAACGTTATGTTTTTAAATCAAACATTATTTTGACATTAAAATGTTTTTGTATATAGTGGGAAAAAAACCTCGCCAAGACTGTGCTTCCGTAATAGCTCTTTTTAACAAGCGTGCGAATAATCTGTTTTTCGCCACTTAGTAGTGGCATATAAAAAAAGGGAAATTTACGCCACAAAGTATTGTGTTTTCGCCTTTGGTAAATTAATAATAATTAAATAAAAATAAAAGGTATCAAAACATATTATAAAAATTACTGTTTTAAAAATATTTTTTTTTATATATAAATCCATTAGAAATCTTATCATACATATATACTTAAAGGCCGCTTGACATGGTGCATGACAATAAAATTTGCAGGCAAATGGCATGAAATTTTGCCCAGGTGCATGCGCAGTACAAATCCAGCTGATTGGTGTCATTCTTTTGCATGCAAACTGGGGAATTTTTACCTAGATTCTGGGGAATCCACGCATGGCCATGCACAATGTCAAACGAAAAGAAGATTTTTTGCAGGCAACAATTTGACCGAAATTTTTTGCTTGCAAATATTTGCACCGCGTCATGCACCATGTCAAGCGGCCTTAACTAAAAAGTCCTGCCGAAAACTCAACAGATTAACCACCGTAAACTGCTTGCACAGCGGGCGACCGGATTAACGAAAAAAAAGCCATAAAACTCGAGCGGATTTTGCGAGAGTGTAAAATACCTCCTACACTGTGGATTGGGCTTTGGATTTTAATCTGTGCTAAAGTACAGCCGACCACAAAATAATGACTATATATGGCTTTAACGAAATTAAATGACTTTAAGGATAGAAAATTATTAGGTTTCATCAGTTTATGACAAAGAAAATATTTTCCGGCCGTGGCCCAAAAAAAAATCCTTTACAACATATAAATTTCCAAATTTTAAAAAATTCTTATAATTAAAAATATTGTTTCTGGTGACCAGGTATATCAAGAGATAAAAAAAAATCTGCCTAACCCAGGTTATGAAAGTTAGGTCCAGGTCTGCTACAGGGTGAAGTCAAAAACTATTATAGATTTGTGAAAAAATTCTAGTTTTCTACTAAAATAACATACCATTAAATTAACGAATTATATCAAATGTAGGTTTAGGAGGTGAGTTACAGGGTGAGAAAATAGTAATAGAACGATTATTGTCCGTCTCACGGAATATCCGTATTTTAAAGCAGAATTGTTTTTTTTTTTATTAAAGTGTAACATACCGTTAGAAAGGTAATCAACTAGAGAAGTTTTTAAAAGAAAATGAAGTTCTCAAGTGTCGATACTTTTTTTAATTTTTATTTGATTTTCTTTCACAAAATCACTAATGTTCTTTAATAAAAAACTTCGTATGTCCCTTTGGTACATAAATTTTAACAAATCTATTAATTAGTTGAAGTAGCATAAGATTCCAGAATTATAAAAAAAAATGGTGCTTTTCCAGACATTAATAAAAAGCTTACGAGGGTTTAAAGGTGGGATTTTGGGTAATTTGAGAAAAAAAATTAAAAAATTCATATCTATTTAGCCGTGACTCTAAGGACCCAAGTTCCAAGGTTGAAAAGGTAGCAAATGACCCCAACAATATCCCAAAAAATTTTGACGGTTCATGTGCCGAACACACTGTGTATATATATATATATATATATATATATATATATATATATATATATATATATATGTCCATGCTGCGTTAAGCATTTTTGAGATATAAGGGCGTTTTTTTTTTCTTTTAAACGGCCAAATTCCGAAATTTTCGTGAAAAAATAAAAATTGAAATTAAGTAAAATTAAATATGTTATCAGTGTTGTTAAAGCTTTAACTTTACTAATTACTGAAAGGCCCCTAATAGCTATTGGTTGTTTTACTTAAACTTACTTTACAATAAAACTGTTTAATTATATATTTTTTAAAGCAAAATAACGGCACCTTAAAATTCCAGCATGATTGGCTTTATTGCCAAAGCAGGCTTTGAAATATCGTTGTCCGAATTTGACATTTCCTGAAAATGAGCAATTGTTTTTTTTGTTCATTATTTTTTACTAACTTTAATGTGCTATTTCTAAGAAATGCGAAGAGTTATAAAAAACTTTAGGAATTACTTTTTTAACTTAAGGTAAGTAGATTATTTTTTGATAATTTGGGTCACAGGGATTTTAAACTTATTCTTTAAATACATGATGAGACATGTGCAAGAAATGCATGAATTTTTTTCTTTTCGATATTTCGTTGGACTAACAAAAAAGCTTTCAAGAACTTTCAAATTAATTTTTGCAAAAATATTTTCGTCCTAATATGTACTTTCCGGAGTACATACACTGTTAATGCGAAAAAGTGCGATAGTCTCCAAATTGGTTATTAAACATGACGGTACATATTCTGATAAGACACAAAGTACCTATTCTAGTGCATTTTAATTTGTGTTTCCGTGTGTCTTCTATATAGATAGTAATGAGCAAAGTACCTTAAAAGAAGTAGAATGAATCATAGATATTAAAACTTCTGTCTTAGCAATGAACTTTAAAAAACAAAAGACAAATTCAAGATGGCCGCCAAAATACATAGGAAATTAATAGAAACTGCAAACATTTAAAGCAGACACATCTGTTTTAGGGTATTTGGAGCATCTAAATTCTAATATAGAATAAATTATATCGGGGGGGGGGGGGGGGGGTTTCGGTTCGCTAGATTAAAAAAATAAAATTTGTCACGTGATACATCGATTAAGCAGTTTTTGTGTACTTTGAATCCAAATATAATGCTTAAAATAAATGGATCCATGCTAGCCTATTAGCACACTTCAAGTGAAGCCATTATATATAAGCCTTGAAAACAGTTTTTTGTAAATATCTAAGAAACCAAAACTCTTACCAAGTTTTTTATCCAAAATATAGTCTACTATATTTTCAAAGCCGCATATTGATACGATGCTTCGTTAAAAAGTTTTTTTTTAAATTTTAAAAATTTTTATCAGGTCGTTAGAAAGTCGAACACTATTTTACCTGAACATTTTATGAAAATCAGTTCATCGGTTTAGGAGCTATCGTGCTACGGACGGAAATAATACACACACACACACACAGACAGACATCAGGACGAATTGCTAAGATAGGTCAAAATACATCCAAATAAATATTTTCGGCGTTATCTCAAAAATTGTTTTGTCGTCGAAAATAATACCTTCTCTAGCCATTGCTACGCGGGCTAGGAAGGTAAAATTAAATTAGAAGAAAGTCGACTAATATGGGGTAGGCACGAAGTCGTGGGAGTTTATAAATAAATTCCCCAGGGAGGGAAGATCGGTGCTGGGGCAAGATCGTATCCAACCCAAAACAGAAGAGGGGGCAGGTTTCTGAATTCCATGGCCTTCTTAATTTAGAGAGGGAGGACGGGGGGAGTTCATAATATAATTTAATTTCAATGTCCGATTTTAAAAAACTTGGTTAAAGAGGGGGACAGCTCAACAGCTGCCCTTCTCCCCCCCCTGGATACGCCATTTGCTATTGGTGACTTAGGGGATAATTGAGTAAATTATTATGGGTTTTTATTGTCTTGGTTGAATTTAGCAAATAAAACTATTTCCATGATAAACTGTGCATTTCCATTAAAAAGGTAAAGTTTTGACCTCCAAATAAAAGGGGGGAAGGGGTCATTGAATGGTTACAAAACTTTTTATTCCTTATATTTCAGTCCTGCGGACTAAAATACTTAAGAATATACATAATATTTTGCATTTTTATAAAAGATCAAATTCCCCCCCCCCCAGTGGGGGTGGGGGGGTAATAGGGGAAATTCGATAATTGAAACTTTTTTTTTAGAGAATTCGGTTTTGACGCACTAAAAGTAGGAGGATTTGGGGGACTACCTTCTGAGTTTTGCAACTTATATTTTTTTGTGAGGCGGTGTAATTTGTAGACCATATTAAAAATAATACACTTTTTTAAAGAGCTTTTAGGCAGTATAAATCACAAAAATGGTGGTGACAAGAGTGGGGGTAATAATAAATAGCTTTTAATGGTATATTAGCGATTTAGATTTCTTTATTGATTTGCGTTTCTGTGATTAGAGAGTTTCACTTCAAAAGTCTATTTTTGGCCAAAATATTGATCCCTCAGACCATAGGGCGTAGGAGAAGTTTTATAAGAACATGTCTTTTTTTGGAACCGTCTGAAACACTTATTTGCTCCCGTGGAAAAATAAACCTCTATAAACATTACCACTTAAGAATTGGATATTCGCAATATATGCATTAATTGTCGAAAATTTGTCCTGAAAGAAAAAAATTTGTCGCGCCACCCGTTTTGCTGAAAAGGGTATGTAATGCTAAGTTGAGTCTCAACTTAGCACTACCACCCCAGAAAAAATTAAAATGTTCAAAAACTAATAAATGCATTAACTGTCGTAAATTTGTCGTGAAAGAAAAACAATTGTCGCGTCATCCGTTTTCCCGGTAACGGGCAGTGAGCAATTTTTAGATTTCTCAGCCAAATCTTAGTGATCTTTAAGCTTTTTCAAAATACGAAGATGTAGTATATTTGAAGCGCGAATGTAAATTTTTGGTGAAACAATCATTATATTACGTCCCGTTTTTTATATCTGAACACTGTCTTTTCGATATCCTCCTGTGGGATTTTACGAGGTTTCCCTCTTTTCTTGTGTACTTTCGGAATAATTAATAAATAAAATTAAACAAAAACGTCTTGTCGGCTCAAAGAACTTTGGTCAAAGATATTATTTTTTCGATGCTTTGGTGCAGGGCTTTCAATGTTGTCAGGTCGACATAACACGTTTACACGCGTCCGAAAAGTTAATTCTAAAACAACGCAAAATCCTGGCGTTAGCTTGATCATTGAAAACAGCGAGCAATGAATATTTATATTAACACCACAAAGGGTTATATTGAAAAGTAAAAACGGGACGTAATATAATGATTGTTTCACAAAAAAGTTACAAACGGATGACGCGACAATTGTTTTTCTTTTACGACAAATTTACGACAAATTCACGACAATTAATGCATTTATTAGTTTTTGAAAATTTTAATTTTTTCTGGGGTGGTAGTGCTAAGTTGAGACTCAACTTAGCATTACATACCCTTTTCAGGAAAACGGGTGGCCCGACAAATTTTTTTATTTCACGACAAATTTACGACGATTATTCCATAGATTAGTTTTTTAAAATTTTAATTTTTTCTGGGGTGGTAATGCTACATACCCTTTTCAGGAAAACGGGTGTCGCGACAAATTTTTTTCTTTCACGACAAATTTACGACAAATTCACGACAATTAATGCATATATTGCGAATATCCAATTCTTAAGTGGTAATGCTAAGTTTATAGAGGTGAAAAATAATGAATAAGAGGGTAGTCCTTCGCAAGTGTTTAAATTAAAGTTTTATTCTTATTATTTTAAGCAAAATTGAAAGTGCTGAATTTTAAAAGAAATGTAAAAGTATAAGACAAAAAACGTAAAAGAAAATTAATAATATTTGGATTGTTTGTGAATTTTTTTGCCTACTTGAACCAGACGTTAGAATCTGATTACAAAACATGTGTATTTGATTCCTTAATTGGATAAACTAAAATAATAAGAATATTATAAAGACAAATAAATGTGATAGCTCAGGGGTTTCGGACATCTACATATCTGTTTCGAACAATAACATAAGCAGATAGCTGATAAAGCAGAGAGGATGCAAGGACTACAATAGCTTAATTTCAACAAATAGTAAACAAAATACAAAATTATAAGAATAAGTTAACATCCAATATCGTTTTAGCAGTAGAATAAGTCGGATCTTGATTTCGAAACGCTTTTTGGTTTTGCCATTGGATATAAAAGTTCCTGATAAAAAAATTTTGCGCGGTAATTGGTTGCGCGGTTTTTGTTTTTTCGCTATATTTTTGTTGCGCGGTTTTTGTTTTTGCGCTTTATTTTTGTTGCCCGGTTTTGCTTTCTGCGCTTTATTTTTGTTGTGCGAATTTCGTACTTGCGAGGTAAAAACCTTGCGTGTTATTTTTAGCGCGTTAATGGGCTGCCCGGTTTATTATCTTACGCAGTTAAAAACTTGACCGGTATTGGGCTAGGCGGTTTATTATTATTGCGCGGTAAAAACTTTGCGCGGTATTTATTTGCGCCGTATGTTTCTGGCATTTTTTTTATGCTATCAATGTTTATATGTTTGAAACATTTTTGTACCTTTTAGTGTATTAGTATATACAGGGTGTTCGGCACATGGACCGTCAAAAATTTTTGGGATATTGTTGGGGTCATTTGCTACCGTTTCAACCTAGGAACTTGGGTCCTAAGAGTCACGGCTAAAGAGATATGAATTTTTAAATTTTTTTTCTCAAATTATCCAAAATCCCACCTTTAAACCCTTGTAAGGTTTTTATTAATGTCTGGGAAAGCACCATTTTTTTATAATTCTTAAATCTTATGCTATATTTAATTGATTTGTTCAAATTGATGTACCAAAGGGACATTCGAGGTTTTTTATTGTAAGAAAATCAATTTCAAAATTAAAAATCAAAACAAGTATCGACAATTGAGAAGTTCATTTTCTTTTAAAAACTTCTTTAGTTGATGGTATGCTACACATAGATAAAAAAGAACATTTCTGCTTTAAAATGCGGATATTCCGTCAGAAGGGCGAGACTCGTTCGGAATTGGTAAGAAAAACAATTTGATGTTTATGATCATTTACCTACTTGAACAAAAGTTAAACTTTTAACAATAACGTATTGTGTTCTTTATTTATAAATTTTGTTCGAAACGATCATAAACATCAAATTGTTTTTCTTAGCAAGTCCGAACGATTATTGCCCGTCTCACGGAATATCCGTATTTTAAAGCAGAATTGTTTTTTTAAATCAATGTGTAGCATGATAATGAACCGTTAGAAAGGTAATCAACTAGAGAAGTTTTTAAAAGAAAATGAAGTTCTCAAGTGTCGATACTTTTTTTAATTTTTAATTTTGAAATTGATTTTCTTTCACAAAATCACTAATGTTCTTCAATAAAAAACCTCGTATGTCCCTTTGGTAAACAAATTTTAGCAAATCTATTAATTAGTTGAAGTAGCATAAGATTACAGAATTATAAAAAAAAATGGTGCTTTTTCAGACATTAATAAAAAGCTTACGAGGGTTTAAAAGTGGGATTTTGGGTAATTTGAGAAAAAAAAATTAAAAAATTCATATTTTTTTAGGCGTGACTCTAAGGACCCAAGTTCCAAGGTTGAAAAGGTAGCAAATGACCCCAACAATATCCCAAAAAATGTTGACGGTTCATGTGCCGAACACCCTGTATAATATATTTTTAAAATATGTTATACAAACAGGGCCCTACACTGTATGTATGCGAGGAAGAGCATGATCATTATTTTTTTTAATGGAACACATACTATCGCTAAATATTCTTACGGGATTTATAAATAAAAATATTTAAAAAAGTTATTTAAAAAATTTAATAACAAAATATAAAGCATTCAGTGTGAACAAGTAACTAAAAAAATATTTCTAAAATTAACAAATTTTTACGATAAGGCACTTTACAGCTTAATATAAAAATATGAGCATTCATTTCGCCAAAAGTTAGCGTAAATTATACTAGTTCAATTGCGATAAATTCATTTAAATCTAATAATAAAATTGTTGAAAAAATGTTTAAAAATATTTTTTTCCTTAACCAAAAATAAATTTTCGAAATCCAGTAGGAATGATTGTATACGTGAGGTTAAGTTGAATTTAGAATACCGGGTGGGCCAAAAAATACTGGACAATTTTTTTTTCATTATAGCTTTTGAACTATACAATCGATTTTAATGAGACAAACTGCGCTTGATCAGAGTTTTGACTAAATATATTTTTTTGTCCGCCATCTCAAAATCCAAGATGGCGGACGAAATGAAAATGTGCCCTTCAAAGATGCAAGTTTATTCTTGTGTTGCGAACATGTTTGAATTATTTATTTAAATTAGTGAAAAAGCTGCATTCTTGCCACGTACAATAAGTTATGAACTAGCAAAATCGGTTCAGTGGTTCTAAAAAAATGTATTTTTGTTTCAACCTATATTTTACATATTATACGATTGCCTTGCCATCATGTCTGCATTTATTTCCTTATAACTTCATTACTACTAAACCGATTTTGATGAAATAAAAAACATCCTGGTGAGAATTGATTACTATTTTAAGATCACGGTCAAAATTTAACGCTATCTTAAAATTTAAGATGGCGGACAGAATCATACTTGATTCTTCAAAATGGCCTGTTTATTCTTATTTCCCGCAAATGTTTTAGTTTTTTTTTTAATTAATAGAAAACCACTACTTTTCCCGACGTACAAATTATTACTAAATCTACTTTTGTTTCAACCATTGTTTTACAGATTATACGATTGCATTGCCAATCCTGTCTGCATTCATTTTCTTATCAATTCGTTATTACTAAACCGATTTTAGCGAAATAAAAAGAATCGTGGTGAGAATTGATTGCTCTTTAAAGATTTTTATTGAAATTTTTCGCCATCTTGGAATTTAAGATGTCGGACAGAATCATACTTGATTCTTCAAAATGGCGTGTTTATTCTTATTTTGCGAAAATGTTTTAGTTTTTATTTATTTGAAGAAAAACAATACTTTTCTTCAAATTAATAAAATCGGTGTAATGGTTCTCACAAAATAGGATTTTGTTTTAACCATTGTTTTACAAATTGTACGATTGCATTGCTGCCGTGCAAAGCAGAAACCTAGTAAGTCAAAAACTAGTGTTTTGGGAAATAGAGTTTGAAGTTTATTTTCTACAAAATTTTATACAACTTTTTTATTTTAAGCGGTTCGGTTCATTCACATAGTTTTTGGATATGCTCTTGTGCTGGGGTATTATTATTACCCAACCTAAGTAAATCTGCGAAATTCAAAATAGAAAGGAAATATAAGATTAAAAACACTTACCTGGTCAGCGGAAATTAACTCGTTTTCTTGATTTGTACAAATCATATGACCCTGTAAGTCACTTTTTGAAAAGTAAAAGGAAGTAAGTCCACATGCTTTAAAGGCATTTATATTTATTACAAGAAGTTACAAAGTTAAGTCATGTTAATACGGGCAAAATACCGTTTTTTATGTTTTTGAAAATAAGGTGTCACAAGCTTTTTTTAAAACAATGCCAAGACATCACAACTCAATGATTACAAAGGATCCTGCCCGGTCCGGAGCTTATGGGCGGTGGATTTTGATTGGATTTCTTTTAAATTGCAGTGTGTTATAGATCTTGATGCCCTGATAAATAGCTATCATTGCCCTATCATCCTACGACCTATGGTTTTTAAGATACAGGGGTTCAAAAATTCAGCTTTTAGCTTTAGTGCATTTTTCACAAAAAACTATTTCCAGTCATTTCTGCCTTTCCGGAAAATGATATTATTGTTTGTATCAAACCGTTAGGTCACAAGTATAGCTTAATATCCAAACTAAAAAATTGGACCTATTAACAGGTCGTTACATTCAGTGGCGTTTGAAACATAAAAATTATTAAAAAAAATTTATTTAAAAAGCGATGATTTACAGAATTAATTATAAACAACAAAAAAACGGTGGATATTTTCTTGTTTTATGTTTATTTGTTAAAAATCGGTTGTTCAAGCGGTGACATAATTAAGTGAAGCTCTATAAGTCAAGCCAGAGCAGGTTTTTAACGAGTTTTGTGAATAACTTTTTTTAATATACAGTGTGTCCACGTAAGTTGGCGGCATATGGGAAACTTTTTTATTAATAGCTTTACGAAAAAAAGTTATTCTTCATAAAAAGTTCTGCATGGTCCAAAACCTAAAATGCAACCATCAGATGTTAAATTTTTTTAGTCATATTACGAGGTTTGTCAAAAAATGTGATTTTTGCTCTAGAGTAAAGTACCTTTCTTTTTGACAATATCGAAAATTGTTATTAAGAAAAGATGTTTAGAATTACAAATAGCTTTCAAATATTTAACATTGTTTATTTACATTAAAAAAAATTATAATTAATAAATGCAATGCATTAATGTGCAAACTTAAATTTCCAACATTATCGCAGAGAAAATGTAGAAAACAATATTTTTTTAATGTAAATAAACAATGTTGAATATTTGAAAGCTATTTTTAATTCTAAACATCTTTTCTTTATAACAATTTTCGATATTGTCAAAAAGAAAGGTACTTTACTCTAGAGCAAAAATCAAATTTTTTGACAAACCTCGTAATATGACTAAAAAAATTTAACATCTGATGGTTGCATTTTAGGTTTTGGACCATGCAGAACTTTTTATGAAGAATAACTTTTTTTCGTAAAGCTAATAATAAAAAAGTTTCCCATATGCCGCCAACTTAAGTGGACACACTGTATATGATAACAAATACTTAAAATAATGCAAATTTTTTATGTTATGTTAGGACCAAAAATTACTTATAAAAATTTAATAATAATTGTAGTATACATGCGAAAATATAACCCCAGGCTTAAAAATATGAAATGTATGTTTAAAATCTGTTACCACCATCCAGTACCACATAAAAGATGCTACTAATATATTTGTGACATTAGGCATTAAATAACGAATTATTTATTGTCATTGGTTATTTATTCAAAACCAATGACAATAACACAGAAGATAGAAAGGAAAAATACTTGTTTTGATTTAAGAAAATTATTATTTAGTGTGTTAAAATTCTTATTGTATTTGTTTCTAATATCTATAAAATATAGCTCTTTGATTGAGGAAATAATGGTTTTTATTCAAGGAAAGAAACTTCTTGCTTGAAGTTTTTTTTAGTTTCGGTAATTCTTTGTTTAATTTTAAGAATGGGTTTTTTCAGGTAAATCAATATACCAAATAATAAAACTTAAACAATTAATTTGAAAATAAGCTTTTTGTTTTAAGTACTGAATCAAATTTAGATATCGAGAGAAATAAAATAATGTTGGAAAGCAGACGTTGGCGTACCCTTGAGAGGAGATAATATTATCGAGGAAATACGTTTTCTAGATTAGATATAATTTTTTTTCCTGTAGAGCTCACCTTTAGCTCGTTTCACTAACCTGCCAATGGCAAATTGACATTCATCTTAGTAAATTGCACGCCACTGAATAAATTAATGATTAAAAAATTACCGCGAGCAACAGAAATCAAAAGCGCGAAAGGTGAAAAACCTAAGGCACTGGTTTTGATTTTTTCATAGCATCAAAGCAAAATATGCCCTTATATTCACCTTGATCGAGAAAATTAGCTTGAAAAACCTGGTTTCATAATGGTGTCATCGTCAGAGGGAGAGGGATAAACAGGATATTGAGAGTCTTATAAATTGGATTTCTTGGATAAAATGAGAACAGTAAAGTGAAAAATCCTAAAAAGTTAACATTAAAGTTAATTAGTAAAAAGTAAAAGATGAGTTAATCACTCTATAAAAAAGTAGTCTTAAAAAATTCTAGAGTTTTTGAACTCTAGAATAAGTTGCCTATAATAAAATATATACTTTAGTGATTCGTAAGTTAAAACTATTTGAATATTGCAGTTAAAGGAAAATATAACGGTTTATTTTAATTGTTGTAGACAATTAAATTAGACTTTAATACGAAAATAAGGATTAATGTATAACGCATTAGTAATTATAGTAAAGAGGGAGATTGATTTTGAACTTTTGATAGTGCATTTAGTATTTAACGAGATTAAGACTATTGGAAAAAAATTACTGATATGTTTACGGAATTGTACCATTAAGTTAATTTTACAATATTGTATGTCCTACAACGTTTTTTTTGCGAGGTATCTTATAAAACTGTACCTAGACTCTATCATTTTGATTTATAAGGACAATGTCGTGTCGGAAAATTAAAATAAAACAAATTACTTTTGTTCGTGGATAGACTCTATGGTATTTGCATTCTCGTAATTGATTGGACTATTAGGACAATGTTAGACTTTGGACTTTCGATTTTGGTGCTATTGGTGCCTTATTTAACAACAACCAAAAGCCAATAACAACAACCGGCTTTTATCATAGCTATGTGCAACTAGAACGCCTACCTCCAAATAAATTTAATTTAAACATTAAAAGGGACAAGTTGTATAAATATACCGCTCGACTAAAGCACCCCTAACCGCGGCGCTACAGTGGTGTGATTATTTGTAGAAAAGCGCCGAAATTTGCACCAATCAAAAGGCCAAACTTTCGCGTCTTTTGATAAATCCTTTGGGAAGGGTTAAAACGCAAGTCGACTTACTTGTTTCTTCAGTGGCAGTAAGAACCGCACAAAGTCGAGTATTTAGACTTACATTATTTTTCTATTGTATCTTTTTAAAACCCGTATAAAGTAAATAGATTTGCTAACTTAAGAGAAAACATAATTCGGAAGTAATTTAAGTTACTTTTTTCTTAAATTGAAACCGCTGATTTTTAGAACTTCTGAAGTGTTCTTGCTCTATTTTAGTCTGGTATTTTTGATCAGTACAAACACAGGCAGGTCATTAGGCTGGATTTTTGTGTTGTAATAGTGACTTACTAACGTTTTGGTTTGGAAAAATATATTTTTCTTCGAAAACATTGACCAAAAGATAACCAAGTAAGTCATAACTTCCTTGTTTTTCAAGCCAGCCACATTCTAGAAAAACTGGCTGGCGCCGTTTTTTACGGCGATTTCAATGATATAAAAATCTCATTTTCGAGTTACTAGGTTTCTGTTTTGCACGGCAGATTGCCAATCCTGTCTGCATTAATTTATTTATAAATTCCTTATTACTGAACCGATTTTAGTGAAATAAAAAACATCATGGTGCAAAGGATTTTATTTATAAAGATCTGAATCCAGACAGGATTGGCAATGCAATCGTATAATTTGTAAAACAATTGTGAGAACCACTTAACCGATTTTATTACTTTGTACCTTGTTAAGCGGGAGAAAAGTAGTGCTTTTCTAAAGATAAAAAAAAACTAAAACATTTTTCAGAAAATAAGAATAAACACGTCATTTTGAAGAATCAAGTATGATTCTGTCCGCCATCTTAAATTTTAAGATGGCGGTAAATTTTGATCATGATCTATTAAAAGCAATCAATTCTCACCAGGATGTTTTTTATTTCATCAAAATCGGTTTAGTAGTAATGAATTTATAAGGAAATTAATGCAGACGTGATTGGCAAGGCAATCGTATAATATGCAAAACAAGGGTAGAAACAAACATATTTTTTTTTAGAACCATCGAAGCGATTTTGCTGATTTGTACCTTGTTGTGCGTGGCAGGAATGCAGCTTTGTTACCGATTGAAATAAATTATTAAAACATGTTCGCAACACAAGAATAAACGAGTATGTTAGAAGAGTACAATTTAATTTCGTCCGCCATCTTGGATTTTTAGATGGCGGACAAAAAAAATATATCTCGTCAAAACTCTGATTCATTCTTTGTCAAGTGCAGTTTGTCCCATTAAAATCGATTGTATAGTTCAAAAAATATAATGAAAAAAAATTGTCCGGTTTTTTTTGGCCCACCTGGTATTATTTTAAACTCTGTTAGCAGCTAATAATATACGGGGTGGAACTTAACCTTAGTGCACCATTCGTATGCATTCCGAAACATCCTTTCCCAAGGACTTTTTTGATAGTGCACCCAGTTTCTAGGCATATAAGGCCATTGGAATGGTTGGGCACAACGTTCTGGGTGTGGCATAAGGGCTAAGTGACGGCCGTCACTGGAGCAAACTCCAGCTAAACCTGAAAAGATAAGTACATATTTTAATTATTTTTTAAAAGGTTTTGCATATCGCACCCCCGCTAAAAAATAGTCACAACTCAAAAAACATTGTTTTGAGAAAATCGCTGTTAAAGAATTTAGTTCATTAGATAGATTCATTTTTCACTTACATGACAAATTACGAGTTAACATGTTATTTTATATAAACAGAAACCCATTAACTCAATGTAATTGGTGCAGTAAGTTTCTCAGAAAAAATGATTTTGTCGTTTTTAGTTAAACAAAAGACAAAAACCCGATATTGTGACACTTTTTTAGAACAAGGCATCATGACGTTGTAAATCAGAATGTCACGCAGGATGGTAAATAATATAAAAAAAGAAAACAAATAAAGAAGAAACTTTGTATTTATTTTTACAACGAGTTATAAAATGCTGAATAACAACTGGGAATGTGATTATTCTATAATAAATTCAAATGATTTTTTTCTTATTCTCCTTAATTCTAAGTACACTGAACAATTCGAAAAAAAGTCACAACACAAAAAATAACAGTATTTTACTTGTTATATGGGTCAGATTTAACCAATAGTTCACACGAAAACTTTTACAACTCGAAATGTGACTCTTTTCAGGATAAAACTCCACGTTCACGCTGTTATAAAGTCAAAAGTGACACTGTAAAGGAACGCATCCTCAGAAACTGGACAAAATAAAAGAGTTACATCGCCATTTCGCGGTGAATTGTCGAAACATAAATGTGACGCTTTTGTGGAAGAAAGTACAAGTTATTTCGATGATGGCGGCAGGTTTATCTCAATAAGGGCGATTTTTGAGTTGTGACTCTTTTTCAGCGGGTGTGCGATATGTGGCGTCAAACACTTTACTCCAAAGTCAAACGATTGACTTGAACAATGGTTCGATATACAATTAAATATAATATTTTTGGTTACATATGGGTATCTGGTTTTTATCTATTTATTATAGCCAAGCATAAAGTATGATCATCTTAATTATGCCCATAATGCACCAAGAATCCCAAATTACCTAAATATAACGAAAATAAGGCAACTGTCATAAAACTGATCTTGAGATTGCATAAAAAATTATTTCATTGAGAAGGGGGCCAGGGTTCCGACAAAATATCGATTTGCAATTTCGTTGACCATTCCATCTTTTGCCTGACCTTAAGGAAGAAATTCCCTGACCCTTGTTAAAAATTTGCAAGTTATTTAAAATAAACCAGCAGGCATCATAGGTTTTAAAAAAAGACCTTAAATAATCGTTACTATCAATTTAGTTGTTTAAGTATGGGCACCTAAGCTCACACTAGGTACTATAGTTATAGTGTAAGTGTGAGCTAATATAAATTAAAACTGAAATATATTTTATTCAACTCCAGACTCAATTACCTTTCGTTTGACACCACACAAGCCATGTTTTGACTTAAACTCTAATTTTTAAAACCTACCCCCACCCTTTTTTTAAAAACTAAAATGTATTTTGTTTAACTCCAGACTCATTTACCTTTCGTTTGATATCACACACGCCATATTTTCACTTAAACTCAAATTTTTGACATCTACCCCCACCCTTTTTTTTAAATAACTTAAAATTAATTTTGTTTAACTCCAGACTTAATTACCTTTCGTTTGGTATCACACACGCCATACTTTCACATAAACTACCCCCACCCTTTTATTTGGCTTGCGTTCGGTGGATTTCGTTCATAAATGGACCACCACGGCCCAAGACCCAGCCTAGGTACCAAATTTCCTTTAAATCGGACAAGCGGTTTTTGAGTTATGCGGGTTGGTCGTTACAGACAGACAGACAGACAGACAGACAGACAGACAGACAGACAGACAGACAGACAGACAGACAGACAGACAGACAGACAGACAGACAGACAGACAGACAGACAGACAGACAGACAGACAGACAGACAGACAGACAGACAGACAGACAGACAGACAGACAGACAGACAGACAGACAGACAGACAGACAGACAGACAGACAGACAGACAGACAGACAGACAGACAGACAGACAGACAGACAGACAGACAGACAGACAGACAGACAGACAGACAGACAGACAGACAGACAGACAGACAGACAGACAGACAGACAGACAGACAGACAGACAGACAGACAGACAGACAGACAGACAGACAGACAGACAGACAGACAGACAGACAGACAGACAGACAGACAGACAGACAGACAGACAGACAGACAGACAGACAGACAGACAGACAGACAGACAGACAGACAGACAGACAGACAGACAGACAGACAGACAGACAGACAGACAGACAGACAGACAGACAGACAGACAGACAGACAGACAGACAGACAGACAGACAGACAGACAGACAGACAGACAGACAGACAGACAGACAGACAGACAGACAGACAGACAGACAGACAGACAGACAGACAGACAGACAGACAGACAGACAGACAGACAGACAGACAGACAGACAGACAGACAGACAGACAGACAGACAGACAGACAGACAGACAGACAGACAGACAGACAGACAGACAGACAGACAGACAGACAGACAGACAGACAGACAGACAGACAGACAGACAGACAGACAGACAGACAGACAGACAGACAGACAGACAGACAGACGGGTTGAAACTTTTTTGTCAATCATCTGAAACGCAAAGATATATAAAAAAATCTTGATCAGCTGATTCCCTGAATTTTTTTAGCAATTAATTTTTTAATATTGGTTGTTTCATTTTTCTTTCTAAAACTGTTATCTGACAAAATACACATAAAAACATTGTAAAAAAGTTTAATTCCTTTAATTTTTGTTTAAAAATTTTTGTTACAATCTGCACAAATAAAATTATTTACCAGAAAAAAACTGACTTTAAGCCCCATTTTTTCAAGATACCGACGCGATCGTACATCTGAGGTCCTAACTTGAACTTGAAACTAAAATATTAAGGACCTTAAAATCTATAATTTTACCAAGTTGCAAACTTTCGGACTTTTTGCAAGCTCAAATGTATAAAATGACTTAAATAAGGCTACTTGTATATGGGAGACGGAGGATACACTGGTCACGGGGTCTGTCCCACTTAAGCCAAGTTTTTTTTATTATGATTTTTTAAAGATTTTTTTTTAATTATTTTTTTTTAAACTGGGACTTTCTATGCAATCAGAATCAATCACCCAGTTTCGCAAAGTTAGAGCAAAGTTAAAGCCTTAAAAAAAAAAATTGCGAAGAAAATATTGCTACCACTACACTACGACGACGATCTAAGCCAAGTTAGGTCCATTTACTTTTATGAGACTTGTTTTTTACTAAAATTTCCTTTTGGTTATTATGACAAATAACAAACATGTTTTGTTGCTTAATGTTTCTTCCAAAAGTTTGCTGTCCTAGTTGCGTGGTTTTGGTATTATTTTGTTTAATTTGGTAATTACTAATTTTTTCAATTTCACATGATTTATATGACTTTTGGCTTCGATAGAGTATTTCATATTTGTAAAGTTTATTGTGTTAACCTGGTACGTCTTTTTTAAATCCTAAGAAAACAATAAACTAACTTAAAGTTTGGGTGGTTAGAAACATTTTAAATTAGCCAAAAATGTCCCCCTCGCAAACAAAATCGACATGTGTGGAGGTTTTTCCAAAAACGTACAACACATACTCAAAAAAGCCCGTTGTTACCTTAAAAAAACACCCTGTGTAAATAAGGACAGCGCCAAAAATATTTAAAGACACCTTAACATTTTGTCTTGTTTTTTTTTACGGTTATGCGCACTCCCAAGGAGATCCCTATCACGCTTGAGAAGCGGCAAGTGCGCGGAAATGTTGGTGTATGTTGGTTTTGAAACGGTTCAGGTTGTAACCTACAGGGAAAACTGTCGCAGGGAATTCATTTCACAGCGATGCTGTTCTTGGTGCCTCTATTTTGACGTTAAATTGATGGTTACCGTCTCTTTGACGTGTCCCCTAGTAGGTGCTACTCCCGGGGGGATCATACGTGCCAACTCTTTAGAGCATTTTCCGTGATAATATCTGTAGAAGAGAGATAGATCGCCCACAGTTCTTCTATGTGTGAGACTATCCAAGCTACGGGTAAGTGCGGGGCCATTGATCAGCTTGATAGCTCGTTTTTGCACGGTGTTCAAAAGCATTAAGGTATGTTTGGGTGCCGCACTCCATATATGTGAGCAGTACTCCATAGTTGGTCGAATCTGGGCTTTGTAGAGTGTCAGCAGTTGGCTTGGTGTATACAGATGTCTTGTACGAAATAGCACCCCAAGCTTTTGGGACGCCCTTTTAGCTATATCTGCCACGTGACTGTGCCAAGACATGTTGGTATCTGCAGTGACTCCTAAGATGTTCAACTGGCTCTGCAATGTGACAGCACTTCCAGATAGCATGATGTTTGGCTCACCGGTACTGGTCTTTTTTGAAAACAGGGCTGCTTGGGTTTTCTGCGCATTGAACTGTACAAGGTTTTTGTTGCCCCAGTCCTCTATTATCTCCAGGTCGTTATTTATCTGCGATATTTGAGTTAGTCTAAGATGATGAAATTCACGTGCGGAGTGACATGTGGGTGGTATGAGTGAGGAGACTACATTGCCATCATCTTGTTACCTCACAAGTGACTTTTATAACGAGCTTTATACAAATTTTTGTTCAATTATATCATAGTTGGTTAAAAATACATACAGCCAGGTTTGGGGCACTAATTTCTTACCTTGGTTCAAATTAGTTTTCTATATTTTAAATATAAATTTTTGGTTATTTTTGGCGCGGTTTGGCTTTTTTGGACCTTTAAGTTGTTTTCTGTGTTAAAGCTAGGGGCATAGAATTAAATTTTATATTGCAAATTGATAAATGCAATATGATACAAGATACAAATAATCACTGCACGAGGTTCTTTGTGTCACAACAATAAGTTAATTTAAAAGTATTTTTAATCTAAAAACTAAAGGCTGCGGGACTATTGATTTAATTATTTTGCTTTCGGTAAACGTTAAAGCTGTGCGAACGAGTAAGTGAATAATGAGATTTTCTAAACTTTTATTAATTTGTAGCAGACGCAGTTTTTCCATTAAGCAACTTTTTATTCTAATTCTAACAAAAATGTTAGAGAAACTATCAAACTAAATAAAAAAACGTATAACAAATGCATATAAAATGTCCTTATTTGTGACCCCCAACTAAAAAGCAAAAAAAAAACAATGTAACAATGTAACAAGCATGTATTTGTGAACCCGTGTGCGCAACTACTGAAACAAACAAAACTAGCTAATTAAAGATAATTTCATTTCAATCGCAAGATATCACCTCTTCTACAGGGTGACCCGATCTTAACAAGCCAAACTTCACCAGCGTATTGTACGTTGAAAAATATAAAAAAAAGTCTATACAACATAGGTCGAAAAATGCTTCGTTAGGAAAATACAGTGTAGTTTTCTAGATAATAATTTTTTTCGTTTTTTTTAAAGAAAACTCTAACACACACACGGATACAAAATTAAAAAACCACTACGTTTATCCTAGGAAAATAAATTAAGCAATACTAAGTGTTAGCTCCCGCTAAATTTCGCGGTTGTTTGTAAATTTTAAAACCACACAATTGGATGACGGACAGAGTACATTTTTCGCGCATTTGGACATGCGCACCAAGAATCAGTGAGATCCTTTTTCTACCGCCTCGAGAAAATGGCGTGTTAATTTCTTTCTCCAACTATTACAAATTTCTACACTTGAAAGTGCTCGATTTTGGTGTACTGAAGCATAGAACTAGAAACTTCAGCCCTTCAGCTACGTGGTGCCATTATTAGATCCAGACAGGGGCCCCTTGGAACGTGGAGAAATTGGCTGCAAACTGGTGAGTGCTTTGTTTCTGATTTCCGTTGTCTGGTACCAACAATTAACCTATGGACCTTAATTATTTCGTGATTTCATATCAATATATTTATGTTTGTTCGCGCTTTCATTAATTAAAATATATACAGTCCACTGCAGTTATCGTTTTTCTACTTGCGGGCAAACACTAAGTTTCAAAGCGTTGGACTGTTGTTGGTTTTTTGTCATAAAAAGATAAGTAATTTTAATTTTATTAGGCAATAATTTATTTTTTCCAAAAAACTACTGAAAAGTTAGTTGATTTAATTTATCTAGGATAAACGCAGTGATTTTTCAAAATCCGCCATTGCTACTTGTCTTACATTAGGGTAGATATATTTCCAATGGTAGCACTCGGGTATATGAAAGCAATCTTATTACATGGGTTTTTACATCCTTTAATGTTCTTCTTTGCACATCTACTTACAAAATGAGATTTTTTTGGTTTATTTAAAATAGAATATGGAAACTTAGATTACCAAATTGGTGATCGGTGGTGGAAACTGGCATATTGACGATACTTTATTCATAGATTTTTTATTTGTCTTTAGTTTTTCTGCTTACTTACTTTTTATATTACTTCAAATGTTTATAATATGGAAATACAGGGCTGGAAATAGGTGTATCGCTAACACTTAGGATTAGGTTAGGGTTTTTATCTTAGCAAACTTACTACCAGAGCTGTCACAAGTACATTATGAAAGTACTTCAAGTACAAGTACCAAGTACATTAAGATTTGTAAAAGTACTTGAAGTACTAAGTACTTTTTCTTTTCAAATGTACTTCAAGTACCAAGTACATTATAAAAGTACTTGATTTTCCCCAAGTACTGTACTTGAAGTACAATAAAAGTACTTGAAGTACAATAAAAGGACTTGAAGTACTTCAAGTACTTGTACTTGAATAAAATAAAACATACAATAATAATATTTATGAAATACCTACATTGAAAAAAAGGTATGGTAGCAGCGATAGTGAAAACATATTCGAGTTTAGCATTCCGAAAATCATCAGAGTACCAATAACTTTCAAAATAATATGTATGATTTTTATTGTTTAGTTTTAACACCCTTTATCTTAGAAACTAAGCAATTTCGGACGGAAGTAAGTTGTTAAAAATTAGCTTATTTTGACAATTCGTGTAGCAAGATTTTGTACAGACCTTTTGAAGACACCCCGTAAAAACTACATATTTATCAGTATTTTAACTACTTCCTTTATTCTGAATTTATCAATACCATCAAACTTCTATAACTTAAAGCGACAACAAAAACATTGAGTTATAGAAAGTTCGAGTAAGTGAGGTTCAACTGTATTTTAAACTCTTAAGGCCTAAAATATTGCAGTCTAAATTCAAATAAAATTCAAGATTTTTAAAAGAAGTTTAATTAAAAATTAGAAGGGACCCACGTACCCCACCTTTCCTTCTTTCTTTTTTGGTAGTGCATTTGGAGCACTGTTCTTACCGTCAATAATGAATAACTTACTCATAGAAAGTACTATTTTTATAATAGCCCACCTAAATCATTCCTACGGAAACTGCTTGAAAACTTGTTTGTCAAACTAAATAAACATAACAAATGTAAATATTCAAGGAATCTTTTGAGGTGTACCTAGTCAAAGACTAAATAAATTTTCGAGTTCTTTAAACCAAGCTTCATCAAACGTAAAAATTGAGTCTGTACGTGGATCCCCAAAAATCGAGCCGCAACTCCCATACTGCACTACCGTTCTACCGACACCCCTCAATAGATGGCATGACAGGGCTGCAGTAGTTTCTCACACTGAATTTGAATTTCTTGTTCTACGAAATAATAAAGCGTGCAAATAATAAAGCCTATGGGCAATATTCTTTGGATAAGTGTGTACCTAATATTACGATTGTTTGGGCGATTTATTAAGACCTACTTATCAAGGTTGCTGCTAAAAAACCCGGACAGGTGGCAACCCTGAGGTTTCCACTTGTCTTCAACATTTAACTTTATATCTCACCTATCTACATTGTACTTGAAGTAAAAACATTTTATTGTTGAATGTACTTGAAGTACTTATAATGTACTTGAAGTACTTTCGATTTTAAAAAAATACTAGTTTTAGAGAAAATTGCAAAAGACTGATTTTTAGGACATATATAGTTTAGACAAACTTTTTGCGAAACACCAACAATTATTATCGTATATGTAATAAACTTTCTATTTACGAGGGATGTTTCATTATTAAAATAATAACTTGAGAATTGACGTAATCCTAAAAAAATTTTAGAAACAAAAAAAATCGAAAAAACATAAGAAAATAAAAAATGTATCTCACCTTCAATACTGCCATTGGGATTCATAGGGTATATTTCAGTCGGATGGTTATCGTCATCTACGTATCTTAGGGCTACGAGATCACTTTTAACTAGTTTGTGATATATTTCATCATTTTTAAATGAGAATCGACCCTCTCCATGCGCCACCTATAAAAGAAATAAAATGCCTTATTAAAGGGTCTAATTGAACAATATTTGTTAAATATTTTTGCATGTCTTTTTAGAATAGATTCAAATATTACTTTATATCAAAATAAATTCAAATACTTAAACAATCAAATAAGCATTAAATATAAGTTTTTACCTTAAAATAAATATAAATATTTTGTCTAACCGAACTAAGAAAGTTTCCAAATCGTAAAGCTCGAAAAAGTGCTTTTAATTAAATTTTTATAAAAATATATTCGAGATACAATCAAACAAAAGGACTATAATAAAATTAATTCCTAAAGCTAGATGTTTGAGTACAAAATGATACAAAGCCCTAAATAAAAAAAATAGAATATAATAGCATATTTTGTCTTTAATAATTTATATCGTCTCAAGAAAACTGTCTTTACTTAAGGGTGCGTGGATTTTTATGTGTGCTACTATTAAAATACACTGCCAATATCTGGGCGCCTAATCTCACACTTTTTAAAAGGCTGGAATTTTTGTGATGAGGACGGACGTTCTTAAAAGTGAACCACAGTAGACCTGCTGATCGCCGACGTGAAAGAGCTCATCACCATCATGATTTAGTACTAAATTAGTTGCCATTTCCGTTGTAAATCTAATTGAACGATCACATATGTAGTTGAATAACTGGATAATGTTGTTAAAATTATATTTAGTACATCGTATAAAAGAATAATTAACCTATTTGTAATAGAAAGGTTTTTCTCGATAATAAGGACTGGATTTAATTTTGCTTTCTATTTCTGCCAAAAAGATTTACAATATGTGGTTAAACTAAAGTTTTGTTTAAATATGGGTTCTGTCAATATAAGAAATTGCCAATATGAATAAGGTTAAAGTTGGTTTTGTTGCATTTTTGGTCGAGCGTAAAGCGGCCGCTATTTTACATTGTTGACATTTAAACGTCACATGTATACATGTAATTAAGCGCTTCCGTAAAACTGATACCCCAGTTCAAATGGTGGATATCAAACTGAAAAGTTCTGGTGCAATTGTTTTTAGTGAGTCACATAATGTTTTTTGAAGTGCTGAATACGAATCTGAAGTTTTCCAACACAAATGCCCTCAGCAGATATATATGGATATGGCGGCAGATAAGGGATACAAAATTCAAGAAAAATAGTTTTAAAAAAAAATAAAATCCAGACCAGGCGCAATATAGTTCAAATTATACCCATTTGTAATGACGTCATTTTTGTTTATCTTTGTTTAGTATATTATAAACAGCGGTGACAATAAACTTTTAAAAAAAATAGTGTCTATGATTTAAATAGGTAGGTAATTGGTTTTTTGCCAATCAAAAAACATTGATTGGCAAAAATATCTACGCCATACGTTTTTTTCTCACCTGGTGACGTCATTACAAATGCGTATGATTTAGACTATACATATTGAAAGCCCCGAGTCCTTTCCCATTTTTAACGAAAATATATGTTAAATGAAAGTCTAGAGCTCATAAAAAGTCCTATGAGAAAAGATAAGTTGGAGCTGCCTTGCAAAGATCTAGCACAATGTTTTAAAAATAAACTTATTAACATTTTTAAGGTTAATCAATTTTCTTAGAAACAAAGGAATTTGTGAAAATATCATACTTTTTTGTAAGCAATAAAATTTCCATTTAATTCCTATAACACTTGTAATAAAGAGTGTAGATAAAAATCCAGTGGCGTTCATATATTGAAATCTTCTTTTAAAAATGACTGTAATACGTTTTTTGCAATGTTTGTAAAAACTAAGCATTCTACAAAAACATGTATATAAAACGTTCTTAAGAGAACAAAATTCTATTTTAAATTATGAATAACTTGAAGAAGTTATATTTACAAAAAACGATACACATTGTGAAAAATCTAATTTAGTTTTAAGTTTTTATTTGATTAACTAACTTTACTCAATTAGATTTTACATCGTTTAAAAGATAATTTTATTGTCTATGACGAGTTATAAACCATTTTTGCCCAAAATACTTCATATTTAGGAAAATTGATTAAAAACTTTTTTGTCGATTTCATTAGATCACCTCCATTTATGGACGCCACTGTGTCGTTAGTAGTAAGTTTAATCCAACTAAGTAACACACCATCAGAAATAAAATTTCCTCTACTTAAAGTTTACTACAATTATTTTCCTAAGGAGCTTAGTTTTTAGGCAAATTACAAAAGAAAACGAACATTATAAAGGATCTTTTTATGATTTTTAAAAATGATAATATTATTGATCAAATTATGTTATGCATTGTTGAAATGGAAGTTTTATTGTCTAAATAAGGCAATTTTTTTCGTAAGCGCTTCGAACTAGCGTATCCTATGCAGAGAAGGAGTAACCACGAAACAACGTTTTTATACACCTTTAACAACTTTTAGCTCACACATATACTATACTATAGTAGTGTGAGCTATGGTGATCCTAATTTTTTCAAGAAAAAGAAAGTTGCTCCAATTTCAAATTTTTTTATATATCATTGCGTTTCAGATGATTTTGAAACTTTTTTTGCGCCGTCTGTCTGTCTGTCTGTCTGTCTGTAACGACCAACGCGCATTACTCAAAAACGGCTTGCCCGATTTCAATAAAATTTGGTACCTAGGCTGGGTCTTGGGTCGAGATGGTCCCATTTAAAAATGACCAAAATCCACCGAACACAAGCCAAATAAAAGGGTGGGGGTAGATTTCAAAAATTAGAGTTTATGTGAAAATATACCGTGCGTTATTTCAAACGAAAGGTAATTGACTCTGGAGTTAAACAAAATACATTTTAGTTTGTTTTAAAAAGGGTGGGGGTAGATTTCAAAAATTAGAGGTTAGGTGAAAATATGGCATGTGTGATATCAAACGAAAGGTAATTGAGTCCGGAGTTAAACAAAATACATTTTAGTTCTTGTTTTGCTTTAAGAGTGGGGGTAGATTTCAAAAGTTTGAGTTTAAATTAAAACATGGCTTGTGTGGTATTAAACGAAAGGTAATTTAGTCTGGAGTTGAATAAAATAAATTTCAGTTTTAGTTATATTAGCTCACACGTACACTATAACTATAGTACCTAGTGTGAGCTTAGGGGCCAATATATTAGCAGAGTATTTTTTATGGTAATAAGTGGATAGCTACCGGATAACATTTTTACGGAAGTTGTGACTTTTCAACATTATTAGGGTTTTTTACTTGTCGACTTAAATTAAAATGGCAATTAAAAATTTTGCTATTTTGTTTGAAAACTTCTTTACTAATTCATAAGAATACATCGCGGATTATCTGCGCTTTCTAGCTAAACTTTTTGTTATAATTTTTAGTGTGAGGTTATTATTTGAAAAACATCTAAAGATATTTTCAAAAAAGAAATGCAATACCAACTTTAAATTAAAAAGTGGTATTTTAAAGAATAAGTGATGAGTACAACAGTTGATGTTTGGTAGTATGTTTATCTTACTATAACGAAACTTACCCAAACCCCAAACGAAGAACCTTCCATACCATTAAGCATAATGGATTTTGATTTTTCAATTTTCACAGTGCTCCATCTACATTCGAATCTTTCAGATTTATTGTGCTCCAATTTCATGTCAGGTTTTTGATTTTCTTCTGTCAGGGGTGTCCCAACCCACCCGATTAGTGCCATAAGTTGACATCCATTGCAGATACCTATCGGGAATGACAATTCATAAAGACGCACAGAGTGTTCCAAATTCGATGTTTTGGGGTTTCAGATATATAAAGGGGATGGGATCTCCAGTACCCCTCACAATCTCTGAGGTCAAAAACGTGTGCACAACCTTAAAAAACGGTAAATCTGCCGGAGCCGGAAATATCCCAGCTGAACTTATTAAATATGGCACTGAAGAACTGTTTTGGAGACTACGGAATCTTTTCCAAAAATATTTAAATGGAACTGTAGTACCAAACAGAGTGGAAAACGTCATATATATCCACAATACACAAAAAAGGATGGAAAGATATATGTGACAATTATAGACGTATATCTGTGACTAGTACGCTAAGCAGAATATATGGTAAAAGAATAAGAAATAAAGTGGAGAGCGAATATAAAGACATGGAGGCAGAAGAACAAGCCGGTTTCAGGTCGGGTAGATCAACTTCAGATCATCTATTTTGTATAACCCAAGTTATTGAAAAGAAAATGGCATACGGACAAGAGCTGCATCTGCTTTACGTCGATTTGCAGAAGGCATATGATAGTATACTACTAAATCTTGCGTTGGAAAACACAAACATACAACTAATTTTTTCTCAAAAAAATATTTTTGGTTAAAAGCCCATTGTATACAGTTAAATACTTATTAAACCAGACATATATTTTTTTTTAAATAGCCGTCTTGAAATAAAAATAAATGTGTTTGTAGAAATCCTTTTAAATCAAACAAAAATTTTGAACATTCATTTTTGTAACTCAGTAAAATTAAGTATTATTATTTTGTTTAAATCACAGAGTTAAACTTACCTAAGCTAAAAGTATCTGGTCTACTGAAAAACGCAGTAAATTGCTGCTTCACCTCTTCGTTAAAAAGTATACTAGCTGCCCATCCTTTGGCTGATCCCAACACATCTATTAAAAATAAAATTGACTATGAATTATCGCCATGTTACCTGCCTTTCTAATTTCATAAAATTAGTAAAAAAATGGTTGATAAAACTTTAACGCATTTAACTCATAGCTCATCACTGCCTTGTGATCAGTGTGAAAATAATCACTTTTTAATTGCTCAATAAATAAATAAAAAAGATAATGACTTAATTTGGGCTTGTTTTAATAAATAATAGCATTATATAAAAAAAGATATAACCTTATTTACGTACTCGTATAATAGTAGTAGTAGTTTAAATAAAACAAAACAGCCAAAATTGTGACAATTAAAGTACTAAATACCTGCATAACTAAAACCTCCAGGGAAAATAACACCTCTAAATCTGTCAAGAGTCGCTTCACCACTTAACAGATCTTGCATTGTGACGTCCCACACTTTGAAACCGGCCCTAACTAGAGCTGCTGCCATTTCTCTGTCACTATTACTACCTGTAATGAAAATATCAATTAAACAATCTAAAAATACTTTATTGACAAAACACAAAATTATTAGTTAAATTATAACTAAATGCATTGTAAAATAAGTAAAATACAAAGAACCAAAGCGGATTTTATCAAAATGCGGACGGTATTAGAAATACTCTGCCAATATATGGGCCCCTAAGCTCACACTAGGTACCACAATTATAGTACGTGTGAGCTAATATTACTAAAAACTGAAATATATGTTATTCAACTCCAGACTAAATTACCTTTTGTTTGATACCACACAAGCCATGTTTTGACTTAAACTCAAATTTTTGAAATCTACCCCCACCCTTAAAAAAACAAAAAATTAAAATGTATTTTGTTAAACTCCGGACTCAATTACCTTTCGTTTGATATCACACACGCCATATTTTCACTTAAACTCTAATTTTTAAAAGATACCCCCACCCTTTTTTGTAAATAAATTAAAATATATTTTGTTTAACTGCAGACTCAATTACCTTTCGTTTGATATCACACACGCCATATTTTCACATAAACTCTAATTTTTGAAATCTACCCCCACCCTTTTATTTCGTTTGTGTTCGATGGATTTTGTTCATTTTTAAATGGGACCATCTCGACCCAAGGCCCAGCCTAGGTACCAAATTTCATTAAAATCGGCCAAGCGGTTTTTGAGTTATGCGCGTTGGTCGTTACAGACAGACATACAGACAGACAGACATACAGACAGACAGACAGACGGCGCAACAAAAAAGTTTCAAAATCATCTGAAACGCAAAGATATATATAAAATTTTGAAATCGGAGCAACTTTTTTTTTCTCGAAAAAATTAGGATCACCATAGCTCACACTACTATAGTATAGTATATGTGTGAGCTAAAAAAACAGATATTTATATTAATGGATGTTTAAAGCCGGTAGTGTTTAAACCTATAATTGATGTTGTATTAAAGTGGCACCGGGTCATACCTATGGTAAACCAAATTCTGCGTCAAAATCTAAGTAAAGAAGCCTTAAAAAATTAGTGTTTCACTTTGTACATGCAGTGTGCCGCTCGGGGCTTAATGTTGGAATGATAAAACACTAAGACCTTTTAAAGGAGAGATCAAATAGGTACTTACCTAATAAATAAAGATCCGAAACATAAAAGAGGATCCAAAATTATATTAAAATGTGCGCAAATATTGAGTTAGTTGCAAAAACGGTAATTTGTTTTGTAAAAAGCTCCGTCATAACTTGTTTGACATAAACAGTCAAAACAACAACGAATAGAAAACGTCAAAGCCCGGCTAAATCAATAATATGTTCGTAACAACCAGATAAGAGTATATATGTTCCTTTCTAATGAAATCGTTTAAAAGAAGACATCAATAAAAAGCAAGTAAAATAGTAAGCTAATGACTAATTAGTGCAGTGCCTCATTTTGGGAATCAATATCAATAAAAAAATTAAAGGAAGTGCGTGCCACTGTATGTACCCCTCTACTCCCTTCCCGCCCATCAAGGTTTTGATGACGCGGTGTCACTTTAATACAACATCAACAATAGTTAAAAGAAAGTTGCGTGTTGTTCATTTTGTCCAAAACTTAAACGCATGTTTTTCATGCTTTTAAGGCCGGTTGGACTAAACATCCATTTTAAAGGGTTTAAACAAATTTAAATAAATTTATTAGGTTTTTAGCGTGATCTTGCTCTCTTTTATTTTGATTAAAAGCTTTCATTTTCAAAGCTGGTCTAGAAAAAATTACAAACTTAAAATGACCAATAAAGCAACTTGGATCTTCCGAACCTGCCAACAACCTAATATACGCGTAGGATTTACACACACGCTATACATAGGCATATATTTTTAAAACTAATTTTTTCCAAATATTTCAGAGGCTAAAGTTCATGGTATATTAATAATTGACGAAAACCTATCTAACCTGTGTATCTAACAGTTCAAAACCTTCCCGTAAACAAAAGTAACAAATGCTAGGGCAAGTGACACATTACTTTTGTTATTTAATTTCTGCAATATACGCTACGATTTTTAAATTTTAATTTAGTTTTATTTTTCTTTGGCAGTTATATAAAATTTGCAAACATACAAAATAGCGCAACTCAAAATCGCGCAGGCCATAAGAGCGCGGTCAAAATAGGGCGGGATTAATAGCGTATTGCCATAAAAGCGCTTAGCCAAAATAGCACCTGGACAAAATAGCAAAGTTTAAAATGGGGCATGGTCATAATAGCGCATTACAAAAATACTAAACAAGATTATAACTTATCTTTTTCGAAAAACAACACTCATAAAATAAACATATTTACAAAAAAAAAGTTTCCTAACCTGACTTGACCTGACCTGACCTAACCTAACCTGATCTAACGGAATCAGACCAGACCTAATCTAACCTGACCTAAGCTTACTAAACCTTTTGTGTTAGGATAGGTTTGGTTGTGTTCGGTCAGGTCAGGCTAGGTTAGGTAAGTTTTTTTTGCAATAATAAAAAAAATATATTTTAGTTATGTGTTATTTTTGAAAAAAATTAGTTTCTAAAAGTGGTTTTGAAAAAAAAAATTCTGTTAATAAATCCCCCCAAGTAACATTTATCTATTTATAGCAGAAGCTAAAAGGTTGCCAGCGCCTTTCCTTAAATCCATTAGTTTCAATGTTTGGTCGCTAGCACGTTCCCATTACCCTTACATACCCCTTAGACCTCCTCTAAATGGGACTCCCCAATTGGTGGTGCCAACCTATGTATTAAACTCACTATAAAACCATAAGAAATAAACTCCAGCTTCGCCCTCTAGCGGTTCCACCAGTATAGAACCTTTTAGAGCCTAAAGCTATTATGCCAGGTTCTAAAAGCAACTCAGAAACGTCCTCTATCCTATTATAAAACTAGATTTGGTAATTTGGTATCCTGGCGATTCTGTTGAATACCATAATACCTTTAGTGTAAAGAAGTTTTCCTATAAAAGCTATGACGATATTTTAGATTCACAATGGCTATATAAAATAATTTAGGTCACAAAGTTGCCAAAAATGTCAGAGTCCCAAAATTATTTTATCACATAAAAATATACCGAGTTTGTCGTTTTGTTGATGATCAAATTGCCTGCCAGATTTATTTTTCTGATAAAATCGTATCTGAAAAGCTCTCAAAACAAGCGCGCCAGCTCAAGAATGCTTTTTAATAGTTTTTTGATAACAAAATAACAAATATTTAAAATAAAAAAAAAATCATTTTCACTATTCACCATTAAAAAAGTCTGTTTCGTTTACATAAATCAAAATTAAAGTAAAATTATTGTTAAAAAACACTGCTAAAACGACTAGATAAATATTTTCTCTTTACAATATTTTTTAAATAAATTTATATAGGCCATTATGGTTTTATAGTGGTCACTTGGTTTTATTTGTTACTGTATCGCAACAAGGATTTTTGAGTGCCCTTATGAAACCAACAAAAAAGAGCAATGTCAACATAACCTCACTTAAATTATTTGTTTTTAAAGTGTTTAAAAGCGTATAATTCAACACTTTTAAATGTTTTTTATCGTGCAATTTCGACACAATGATATTCGTTGTGCCTGCAGGTTGGAGGGCAACCTCTTATATTATCTAGGCCTGGGTGTCCTACCCAGGAGGACGGAAATTCAACAATTATTAATTATTGGGCTTTAAATAATCAATCTTGCAATAGGTAGGTACCAATCTGTACCTAGGTATATCGATTATTTTTACAAGAAACCTAAAAAAATAAAACACGAAAGTATTTACTTACTTCTGTAAGAACCCTTAAGGAAACAAGGTTTTATATGGCCGCCTATTTAAATAATATTTAATATACTGCTATGGGTAACTATAAATACAAAAGAATTAAGTTTACCTTTAAGCCTTCCTATAAAACCTTTTTAAAATGCCTAAAAGTAATGGCAAAAACCAAAAGTCTAAAGTTTATATTTACCACTCTTAAAAACCTTAAGGAAACTAGGTTCTATATGGCCGCCTATCTAATCATATTTACTTTTAAATTACTGGTAACTATAAAAACAAAAGGATATAAGATAACCTTTTAGCTCTATTATAAAACACTGTTGTGATGACCTAAAGTAATGAAAAAAACTAAATGACCAAAGTTTATATTTATTTATTTTTAAAAACTTTAGGTAAAATGGTTTTATAAGACCATCTTTATAAATCAGAAATCAATAAAACCAAAAGTATCTAAAAGGAACAGAAGGGATATAAGTTTTATAATACTCCCTTTATAAATCACTTTTTGGTTGTATAACACCCCTTTAGGTAATTGGCAATATAAATTACCTTTATGTAGCCAAATTGATCCTAAAACCCATAACAGCACCCTCTAAATAACCTAGGAACCGAATTAATAAAACCTTGAGTGGTAATAATGTTACTTGGGCCTTGATTGCTCACCAAAAAACAAGTTACAAGCCTTGTTCTATTTTGGTCTTCGCTATTTTAGTAGCTCGAGGAAAATTTAATATATCGGATTCCAAAATGTTTAATAACATTGTGTCACCTAATGCCAGCAAATGTTTATACGTACTAAAATATGTAATTTGAAGTTTTGAAAATAAATTTGAAATTAAATTTATGTAACGTCATCATTAATATACCTTCTTCTCTTATTACAGCAACAGGTATCCTTTCCTCTTTTACGGTTATTTCTGCATCTGGATCAAAAGTCAACTTGTATTTCGGTCCAGTACGGCTGGGCAACATGTGAAATTCAGAATCGGCACATTCCTTTATCGTTTGACGTAGCTCTAATTTGTAGCTAAAACATAATGTCACTAAATGTTATACAAATACTATTAGGTTTATTAAAAGTATCTGATACAGTCAAGTCATGTGTCTTGCTTGGCAGACAGATCCAATATATACGGTGGAAATAGAGATAGTCTGACTCCAAGTCACTTAAAGCCCAAAATTACTACCATGCCTGCAGGTATTTTCGAGGAGGATTTAAATTAAAATTTAGATTTTTTACCTACAGCATGACATATTAAACATGTCACAAGTAAGTAAGACGTTTATTATTGTTCTCAACAGTTTTACACATAAAGTACATTATATAGAAAAATAATACAAGCTAGAGTTGAGGGAATAATGCGCTGGTTTGCAGCATCTTAACCCAGAAGGTCAAGCGCTGTTGGAGCACTTAGTTTTTACATTTCTTATAAGCCCTTAACACTAAAGATTCTTAACACTAGGGTGAATTAAATGACAAAACTAAACTAATAATTTTAGAGAAATGTGGGGGGGGACACGAAAAGAAAAAATAATAATATTAAGAAAAAGAAGAAATGCTAAGCGGGTTGAGAAAATATTAATAAATAATTAATATTCATTTTTATAATTGATTTGGCAAAAGGTGACTGGTAATAGCTTTTCTTGCTAATTTTTTAAAGGTAGTGATGGATTGTGTTAGGTCAAAAATTTTTAAATGTTGGTTAGCGGTAGAAGCGATACCATAAGAAAAACTTTTCTTAAAAATTTGTTTATTATGCTTTGGTATTTCTAACCAGTTTCTATGGCGAGAGTTGCGATTATGAATTTGATTGCGGCGGATCGCTTTGTTGCTAAAATAGGAGGGCTTTTTATTTTTTAGAATTTTAAAGTAAAAACAAAGTGAGTGACGATCGAACATATTTAGCCAGCCCAGGTCAACTAGTTTATGAAAAACTCTCTGTCTACGTCTTATACCGAATATAAATTGAACACAAGAGTTCTGAACTTTCTGGACTCGTTTTTTTGTGATACAATCAAGAAAAGGGCCATAAACCGTATCAGAAAAATTAAAAAAAGATAAGACAAGAGAATCACACAAGAGTTTTTTAGTTTTTCGGCATAAGTAGTGCCTATGCGGATATATAGACTTTAATACAGAGTAGGCTTTCTGAAGGCAAGCTATAATGTGGTTGGTGAATTTTAATCAGATCAAACCAAGGTTTCTGGCGGTACTCTTGTATTCAATAGGAAAGTCTGTTTTAGGTTTTCTCGCACCTCATCAGTACAGAAAACCATGGCTACACTTTTACTTGGGTTTATTTTAAGAAGATGATCATTTGATGCTGGCAATATGTTTCTAAGATCGGAATGGATTTTGGCTTATGCTGTCAATGCCTGAGATGGTTTAAAAGAAAATTTTAATTGCACGTCGTCACAGTATAAATAACATTTGCAGTGTTCAAGATTTTTTACTATGTTTGCGGTATAGACACTGAACAGAAGGGAACCAAGAATGCTACCCTGGGGACAACCTGAGGTCACATCACAGTATACTAATTATTTATAGTAAGGAAAGCACCGCGGTCTTGTCATAATACTGTTATACATACCCCCTGTATACATTAGTTCGGAATACAAAGTTCGAGAGGCGCTTATTAAAGACCGTCACCCCTTGTATAAAAATATTATGTACAGACTTCTGTGCTGTCGCCATGGACATTAACCGCTACTCTCGGTATATGTTTTTGATTATGACTGACATTGGCAAAACAGATAAAAATATGACGTAAATGTAATTCGGCATTTTTCATTTGTGGTTGCAGTTTTTCGTGATTTTTCAACTTTTTACCTTATTTTAAAAAGTGTTTTTTGCTAAATTGTGGCCTATCGGTAATTAAGAAATTTAAAAGAAAACAATTTTGTGTTCGTGGGTGCGAAGACTATGTTAGCAAGCGCTATTCCCAAACGGAACCAAAAAAAAATACTTCGGCAAAAAAACTAACTTTGACGAAAGACGAAATTCACAAATATATAGTGTGTGATGGACACGTTGAACCTGGACGGAGTTTTAAATGTTTAGTTTTAAATGTTAATATTTGGAAAAACATAGATTATTTCACTATACTTATATACAGGGTCCGGCTGAATGATCTCCCACAATAAAAACGCCATTGTAAATGCTATTTATATTTCATTTTTTTCGGTACACAGTCGAAGCTGATTTCTCAAAAGTTTCACTCGTGCAGTAACTCTAAAGCGATATTCCTGTAATTTCTTGGTGTATTGCTGCTTTCAATTCGGCAATGGTTCGGGAATAGTGTTCAGATATTCCCAAAGTATCTGGAACTAAAACATGTCTACCAAGTGCGAAGTGAGTACGAAAAGTTCTTTGTGTCGTAATCACAGATTCGTTACCTACTTTTGCTTAATGTCTCGATAACGAAGGCACGATGGCAAGGTAATGGCAAGCCGCGAGCTACCAACCAACTACGCTAAGCTTCCCCTCTCTTCAGTGATTCAGGCACAGTGGCAGTGCAAAATGTGGGAGATCATTATGCCGGATCCTGTTTAATTAAATGAATAACCGGCAATATTTACTTTACTTTATAAGGCTTACGTTACATTTTTTTATTTTTCATGAAAAAACAATTAAAAAAGTTTCCGTTTATAGAAACCTATATTTGCAACATTATTATGTATAAAGCATTGTAAAAGTATACATTATTAATTTAAGTTAATGTTAAATGTGTAAATATTTTCTATGCACTAATAAAAAGGAAATTACTGTGGAATATTCGTCAAAAAGCCTTTTTTTAACTAGAAAATTAGCCTCTCAAAGAAATTTATGTACCTAAATGAATGGGAAACAAACTTTAAACCTTATAGATTGAATAAAAATTTAACTTTCCTTTTTTTATTGCTAGTAGTCATTAATTTAAACATTCTTTGATTAAGCTTCCTTATTGATTGGTGTTTATAGAGTATTTTTAAGCAAATTGAGCTTTGACACAAAATAACTCATTCTTATCAGCGCGCATCGTTTAAATTTAAATCTATGTAATTGACGAGTAGAATGAGTTTTTTAGTGTGAAAATTTAATTTGATAAAAACTGTTCAAAACACTATATTAAAAGATGTAGCTTGATTGGAGAACGATTTCATTGATGGCTACGAGCATCCGGTATACAATAATTTGAAAAGCCATCCTGTAGCTTAGAGACAAACTGCGCAAGCGTTATATTGTTTCAAATCCCCCTGTAAATGTTTAGTACGGTGCACAAAGTTGGAGAGGCGCTGATTCGTGCACGACACCCCGGTATACTGGGCCGATTTAGTAATACAACTCCCACCGTGTGAGTGTCTGGTCTATCTCTGTCATTCGTCTATGGGTCACATTAACCGGCTCCGATCTTTTGTCTTCAAGAACCACTTTCTGTTTTCTATCGGTAAAATATGATTTTATTAATTGACATACGGAGTTATCAAAGCCTATGTATTTCAAGATAGCGAGTAGAGTTGTAGGATTTACCATGTCAAAGGCTTTGGAGTAGTCTAGTAAAACGAGAACCGAGGCTTCTCTTTTGTCTAATGAACTAATAATGTCATCAGTTGCATAAGCAAGAGCTGTTGCGCAACTGTAACCAGAGCGGAATCCAGATTGTCTAGCGGGTAAAATGTCGTACTTGTCCAGAAATTGGCGCATCTGTAGTTCCATTGTCTTTTTAAGAATTTTAGAGAGAGTGGGTAAAATTGAAATTGAACGCAGTTGACTAAACTCAGTAGGTTTTTTAATTTTTGGAATGGGCAAGACATTTGCGAATTTCCAATGACATGGAAAGTAGGATTGACGAATGCAGCAGTTCACTATATGCAATATAAATTGAATTACAAAAGGCAACATCTTCTTAGGCCCCTTAAGAAAAACAGCATTAAACCACGCTCGCACCCATCAATGCATTAGTTCTCGGTACCAAAAAAATTGCCAAACTAGTGACGGACCGGTGCGCGACCACAGAGATTACCAGACGCGTGGCCAGAAAGACTACCAAAGTAATAAGATCAGATTTGAGTAAACTAAATTGCTTTGTGTTCTTTTATAACTCTGTAATAATAAATCGAAAATAAAAAAAATTACCTCGTCTCTTCCCACATTCTCATTAATGGTAACACTGTTGTTTCAAGACAAGAATTGTTCACAGTAATGGTAACTTTAGAGTCTAAACCGAAGTCTACGCTGTTGCCTATATTAAATACTGGAACACGATGTTTCTAAAAAAAAATTACAAGATAGACCAGGGCTATCAACATGGACGGGCCACGATCCTCCACTTTGTTGACGTCACATCCGGGGCTGATTTTTTTTTGATGGTCACGTTACGACACAGCTGATTGTCTTTAAAATATTGAAGTTGGAATGACGGTTCATGGATATTTGATTTTTTTTAAATAAAGCCGTTTTTGAGATTGTTTTTACTTTATTCTGGCAGAACAATTTTTTTTTAAATGTATAGTAACCCTAATTTTTCATAGCCGCTTCATTAGCTCACACAAAAATTAAGTTTAAAGCAGAAGCGAATGTGACAATCACATATGACAAAGTCAAATACATGTCAAATATAACAAAATTTGAATTAAAAATAAGGAATGCTAAATCTTGAAGATTTTAACCTTTTAATCATGTTGTTTCCTTACAAACCTTTGGTGGAATATCGGGATGGTGTCTGAGAATATTTCAGTGAAATTTTGAGGAAATCTGTAGTGCCATTTTGAAAATATCATAAAAAAAACATCTGACCTCCCATAAGACCCAATGTAAAATTCTGCCCCGGAGAACAGCTGATTTTTTCAGGGTCGTGGCCTCTATTTTTGTGTTGGCTTTGGATAGACTTATGCTCATTAGATAGATTTTAATTAGTTTAGTAACTAAACCCTTTATGTTGCTTGCTACATATGGGATCAGGTACAACTTAGCTTCAATTTTGGTATAGTTTTTGCAAAGTCAGTTGAACAAAGGTTAAAGCCGACCATCGGCATATCCTTTAAAGAAAGTGACATGGGCGGCAGTAGATATACTCATGAAAATTATTTCATTTAATTATGGCGTAAACTAAAGAAATAAAAATAGATAATAAAACTTTCTATTCCTATACCTACAGAAACGACACTGATTTATTTTCTAACTCTGCATACTGCCGACTAAAGGGGTCCCGCAAAGAACACCTGCATCCACCTGGGCTGGGTCGGTCAGAAAACAAATACTTTGTGCTCGGACCGCAAAGAGCCGCGCCTTTTCTCTGTCGGTACCAGGAAGATTTTATATGAATTTGGATAACTTTTAAAGGACAGAAAGAAGCAAAATTTCATGAAATCGATAGAACCCCGTAATAGGAGCATTTCAGGTGACTTTGCAAAAATTATTTGCTTTTATTATTTCAGTAAAAATGCATCATATAAGGATAATATCTGAACTGCTTTACCTTTTATTTTTGAACATTTTAAACTATCCATTTTTAAATAACATATATTATATTATAGTGAGAACAATTATTTTTTATCATATTTATTCCACAGAAACACAAGTTTTTTAATACGATTAAAGATAAAGCGGCCAGTCAAAATTTCAAAAAATCAGGTACAGTGAGTTTTGGGTAGGTTGATGCTGCGTCACCGATTTGTAAATTCTCGGGCCACCACTGCAAAAGTGGTGCATATTATTTTTTAATATCAAGGATATATAATTTTTATTAAATTTAATAAACTCGGATTTCTGATGCATTTTCTTCCCTCAATAAGAACAGAGGGCGATACCAGAAGTCATCGTTGGAAACTAATAAATGGGGGTTTTTTGTTTGGAGAATCGGGAGTTTAAACATATTATGTATTTTTTTGATATAGAGTTAACATAATTCATTAATTTCGAACTAAAACTCATTTTATTAAAAAAATTGTTTTTAACTTTTTAGTACATTTTGTAAAGTTTTATTTTTATTCTGTTTTATAAAATCCTTTAGTTTTTATAGGTCCTTACCTGGAACACAGACATACAATGATTTACATCTTTTTCCAAAACTTCTAGAACCCACCCAGCTTCTTCTGAAAACAAGATCGGAACGGCTTTTCCTTGCCTGTGTTTAACATTGATATCGATTCCACTAAGTCCAGCGAAGCACATTTCAAGAAGACAGACTAAAATTTATTAAACTAAGGTAACTTTAAATAAGTACTTACTTCCACAAAAATATGCCACGTAGGGGTAAAAAATTAGAGTTTATGTGAAAATATGGCGTGTGTGATATCAAAAAAAGAAAAAATGAAAGAAAAATATGTATTACGCACTTATTGGAATAAAAGATGACCTTATTTTAAAATCGACCGTATGGTGATAGATTTACATATAAAAAGCAGCTGCTTTCCTTCAAAATTCGGCCTTTGTGTATTTAAGAACCGGATTTATTAGTGTCGGTATTTATTAAATGAAAGTTAGCGACTTTATTTGTAAATTTGGCGTTGGTATGTCAATTTTGAGAGGTCAGCTGTTAGTTTTCTATGTAAATGTGTCAGAATAAAGTCGACTCTAAAATAAAGTCAGGTTTTATTCCAATAAGTCTATTGTTTTATTAAGTGAAAATAAATAAAGAAAATTTAACATTTTCACATTTGTCTTAGTGGCGTACAAAATACGCCAAGCGACCATATGCGTAAAAAAAATGATAGCGACAAGGGTTAAGAACTCTTGAGGTGTTGAGCACAATAATGGAGCAAGCCACAATTTTTCTATATTGAGTTGACAATTATTGGTTATCAACATTAATAGCTACTTTGCTGCATAATGTATAATACAAAAACTACGTCACTTTGCTTGATACTCAAGGTGGCTTAGTTGGATTTCGCCTATTAATGCTGCTTATTCACGATGACAGCGTTTCTCAAACTGGGTTCCGCGGAACCCCAGGGTTTCGCGAAGCGGTAATTGGGGTTCCGCAAGAAGTTAATAAAGTAAAAAAATATTTTTGATATCACCCAAAAATGAAATAGTCAATAGTGTCATGTTGTAAATAAAATAAATATTCTTAGTAGAGTAAGTAAGTTTGGGAATTGGGACAGTCACCTGCTTACTCTGCGAAATAAGGTGATGGTATTTTCTTAATGACTTCATTTCAATTGTCATCTAGTAGTTTGGAGTATCTTGCCGATATCTTCTCAAGTTTTAGTGAATTAAACTTATTACTTCAGGGAACTTATGTCACAGATATCTCACTACATGACAAAATCTAGGCTATGTTAAATAAAATACAGTTATGGGAATCTTTTCTAAAAAGAAGAGTGACTGAGTGCTTTCCTACACTGCATGATTTTGTGTCCGAGTCAAAGAGTCCATTATCACCAAAAATCACTTATGAGATAACCAACCATCTTCAGAACCTGCAAGTTTCAAACAAAGAATATTTTTCAAGGCAAGAAGAGGATCTTAATTGGGTTCGCAATCTGTTCTCGGTCTCAGTCGAAAAAGATCATCAAACTCAAACTGTAAAACAAACTGAACAGCTAATTGATGTTGCAGCTGATGGAAACCTTAAAACTACTTTTAATTCGGCTACTTTGTCAGACTTTTGGGCCCATCTTAAAAGTGAATATCCAGAATTAGCTAATTTTGATGTTAAACAATTGTTGCCTTTTGCTCTTACAAAAACCGACTTAAGAAATAAAAAAAAATATTGTTGTATTTCATTAATCAACTTCGAACTTGGGATTAAAGTTTGTCCTAAGTAACTAGTTATTTCTTACATTTTTTATTTACTTTTTATTTGGAAGCTTAAAGAGTAGTATTAATGTATTAAGAAAATGAGCCAAGGGTGGTTTAGTAGGCTCATTTGATGATGTAAGGTATAAAGACCAAAAAATTTTGGATTTAGATTCTGATTTTCTGGAAATTGCTTCTGCTTGGTCGCAAACTAAGATGTTAAAAAACTGAGCCAATCAATTAATAAACAGGGTGGTTTAGTAGGCTGATTTGATAAAAAGTGTCAAGAGTAAAGTCCCTTGTTTTAAGTGTTACAGTGTAACTTATTTCTTATAAATGCTAAAATAAAACCGTTACTCTTAGAAATAAATAATTTATTTAATAATAAAACAAAAAGGCAATTCTGAAATAATATACCTTGTTTTGACGACAATAAAATGGAGAACTTTTAACAATAATTTGTACGTTTGATGTACTATGAAATTTTCGAAATTTTTAAGCATAAAGGAATCATTTGTCAGAAACTTGACAAGAAAAGTAAAGTTTAAACCGAAATAATTTAATAGTTAAGATTAGTGTTTCAATAATTTTCAATGCTGATATTTGTGTTAGTGTGTTAGCTTATAATTCAAAAAGCGACATTTGAAAAAGCTCTTATTATGTTCCTTAATTTTAAATATTTGTCCAGCAAAGGATTAAATTTTAAAAAAAATTGAATATCTCGAAAACCGTTAAGAATGGTATAAAGGAGAATAATGTTTATTCGGTAGCAAATAGGCTCTACTTTGACCTCCTCAAAGGAATACGTCTACTTACCAGTCACCCTGTATATACCGACTGGGCCAAAACAACCGGACAAAATGTTTTTCATTATTAATTTTGAACTATACCATATATAATAATGAAAGAAACTGTACTTTACAGGGAATTGATCCGGCTTTTTAACAAAAATACTTTTTGTTTGCCATTTTAAATGTCAAAATGGCAGAAGTATTAAAGTAAACCCTTCAAAGAAGCTTGTTTATTTTTATGTTCCAAATTTTTTTTTTCTATAAGCGTGCGGAAAAGTCCACTTTTAGTGTGGAAAAGTAAATTTGTTACGATTTTGAGGTGTTCTATAACATTTAGACCGTTCAAAATACATTTGTATCTTTCCTACCACACGAAATATCCTAAAAATATTCAAATTGACTAAAATTCTGCTATATTTTCAATATTTTCGATAAAATAAAGTTTTCAGTAAAATAGGTTCAAATTATAAGTTTTTAACCTCCCCGGTATAAATATCGTCATTGTCAATGCCAAACAACAATGAACACTAGTGGTTTTAGATTTGGCATCTTAAATCACCGTAGCAACAAAGTACAAACAAACTGTCAAAACAAAGCCAATTTTGCAGATACAAGCGTCTTTTGAATTTTTCAAACAAAAAAATCAGATTTTCAATGGATTCTTCGGACGAAGATCTACCCCAGTCAGTTCTAGAAGCCGCTAGAATCACTAATTTGGACCTGCTTCCTTCAAAATCTCGTCACAGGTATGAGAAGGAATATAGTTTGTTTGAGAGATGGTGCCACGCTAAAGGCATCAAATCCCTTCAAGAAGCTGTTTTTTTGGCATATTTCTCCGAAATTTCCAAAACGTGCAAACCGAATACCCTTTGGTCGAGGTATTCTATGCTCAAAAGTGTAATAAAACTCAGAAAAAACGTTGACTTAAGCAATTTTTTTAAAGTTACGGCCTACTTGAAAAAACAAAACGTTGGATTCAGACCCAAGAAGGCAAAAATCTTCACAAAAGAAGAAATTTTCAAGTTTTTAAGCGAAGCTCCTGACCTAGTTTATTTGCATATGAAAGTTACCACGATTTTTGGTTGGCGGGCGCATGTCGCCGTGAAGAACTAGCAAAAATGTGCCTAGATGACATTGAAGAAAAAGGAAATATGATCATTATAAAAATTCCTGACTTAAAAAACCATACATTTAGAAGTTTTGCTATTTCAGAAGAAGCCGAGAATGGAAAACTTCTCCAATTGATCCGAAAATATGTCAACTTAAGGAAACCAGAGACCCCACATAGACGGTTCTTCGTAAACTACAAAAAAGGAGCATGTACGGTACAATGCATTGGAATTAATACATTCGGTAAAATGCCATCAGATATCGCATGCTATCTGAAGCTTTCAAATCCAGAATTATACACGGGCCACAGCTTCCGACGTTCTGCCGCAACAATGTTGGCAGATTCAGGCGAAGGAATAACCAATATGAAACGACTCGGTGGATGGAAATCTTCAAGTGTCGCAGAAGGGTACCTTGACAGTTCAACTGGATTCCAAAAAAATATTTCGAATAAAATTTTGAAGTTCAGCCACCCTGGTCCTTCAACTAGTCAGCAACTTTCTTCTACCATACAACCTTCCAAAGTGCCTCAATCCAGCCCCAAATGCATGACCACAGTTGCAACAGATGTTTCCGAAAACTTGGAGAACGCAGTGGAGAACCAAAACCCAAGTTTCAAATCTGCCACTTCATTTGAGAAAACACTTGCCTCTGCTATCAACTTACAGCACGCTACAAACTGCACCTTTAATATTAATGTTAATAATAATAATTGATTTGATTAAAATGTTTTGAATATAAATAATTTTCTGATTAATTTTTAGTTTTTTCCTCACGCTTATAGAAAAAATAATGTACCTAACTCGTGCGTAAAGTGTCTTTTCCGCACTTGATTGCTGGCCAAACTCCGCTATCGCGTCGTTTGGCCATCTGCAATCGCGTGCGGAAAAGAGGCACTTTCCGCACTAGTTAGGTAAACTACTATATATTGTTTTTTACTCGCAAAAAAGCCCTATTTCTGCCACGCACAACGAGGTATAAGTCACTGAAATCAGTTTACTTGTTCCCGAAAAATTATTATCTTTTTAACAATTGTTTTAGCAATTATACGATTGCCTTCACTTTCCCATAAATTAATGTGTACTAAACCGATTTTAACGAAATACAAACAGTAACGATCGACCGAAATTCAAGATGGCGGACTTAATTAAATGTGATCATACATAAAGGATTGCTTTTTCTTGTGTTGCGAGATATTTTGTGCCCTTTTTAAAGTTTATATAAATGATCTAAACTTTCCACACAGAACGAGGTACTGATGTTCAGAATCGCTTTACTAGTTCTCGATATGTTAGTCTTTGTTCTACGGATTGTTTGTATTTTAGACGCTTGCACCTCTGCATTAATTTGTCATTATTACTGAACCGATTTTAATGGAATACAAATATTCTCAACATGACGGTTTTGATTTCATTGAAAGTGGTACAATATTAATAAATTTATAAGGAAAATAATAATATAAATAAAATAATTGGCAAGGCAATCGTATATTCTGTAAAACAATCGTTATAACAAAAATAATTATTTCAGAAACCACTAAATCAATTTATAGGATTTGCACCTCGTTGTTCGCAGACAGACAGAGCTTTTTTGTAAACTCAAAAAAAAGTTAAAAAGCTATTCGAAAGATAAGAACAAACGGGCCTTTTTGAAGAGTCAAGTTTGATTCTGTCCGCATTCTTGGATTTTAAAAATTTGCCAATTTTCGATTGTAATCAATAAAGGGCGATTGGTTTTTACCATGATGGTCTGTAACTTAATAAATCCGGTCCAATAATTTTTATTTATGAATGAATGCAGATAAAATTAAGAAGGTATAAGTATAATTGGTAAAATAGTGTTTGAAATACTCTGCCAATCTATGGGCACCTAAGCTCACACTAGGTACTATAGTTATAGTGTGAGCTAATATAATCAAAAACTGAAATATATTTTATTCAACTCCAGACTCAATTACCTTTCGTTTGATACCACACAAGCCATGTTTTGACTTAAACTCAAATTTTTTTAATCTACCTCCCACCCTTTTGAAAAAAACTAAAATGTATTTTGTTTAACTCCAGACTCAATTACCTTTCGTTTGATATCACACACGCCATATTTTCACTTAAACTCTAATTTTTGACATCTACCCCCACCTTTTTTTTTTAAATAAACTAAAATTCATTTTTTTTAACTCCAGACTTAATTACCTTTCGTTTGATATCACACACGCCATATTTTCACATAAACTCTAATTTTGGTTCGGTTCGGTTTTTATTTGGCTTGGACCATCACGGCCCAAGACCCAACTTAGGTACCAAATTTCATTAAAATCGGACAAGCGGTTTTTGAGTTATGCGGGTTGGTCGTTACAGACAGACATACAGACAGACATACAGACAGACAGACAGACGACAGACAGACAGACAGCAAAACAAAAAAGTTTCAAAATCATCTGAAACGCAAAGATATATAAAAAATTTTGAAATCAGAGCAACTTTTTTTTTCTCGAAAAAATTAGGATCACCATAGCTCACACTACTTATAGTAGTAGTGTGAGCTAAAAATTTTTAGGGCTCTTTTACAAATTTGAAAAACATTCTAAAAAATTTCCGGTACATAAGCATAAACAAGCTTCATTGAAGGGTCATGTTTAATTCTATCTACCATCTTGGATTTTTTATCAAAAGCCTTATCAATTCCTTGCAAAGTGCAGTTTGTCTCATTAAAAAATCGATGATACAGTTTAATAGTTAAAATAAAAAACATTTTGTCCTGTTGTTTTTAGTTCGAAATTGTAAATTTAATATGGTAAATAAATTATCAATAAAAAGTGACCAAAAAGTACCATTGTGGACAAATAATGTTTATAAGTTTGTTACACAGTATTTCGATATACTGCTTTGTGGCCAAAAAAAACACTTTATTTGATGTAAGCAGAACAAGGAACAAGAGCTGTAAAAAGTAAAGTTACAATCGCTCACCTATCAAACCACCATCACTAACATCATGGCCAGCTAAAATGGCGTTATCTCTAATTAATTCCTGAGTGGCAGTGAAAGCGTTCACAAGATCTTTAGCTGAGTGTAGGTCGGGTGCATCGTTGCCCAGTTGTCCAAAAGTTTGAGCCAATGCGGAGCCGCCTAAACGGTTAGCAGCATGGGACAAATCAACAAACAGAATAACACCTTGCTCGCCCATGGATGGAGCTTTGAAATCGGGTGTGACAACCTATAAAAATATAAACCAGATATAGCAGTACTATAATGACATATATAAATTAGTTTAAGAGGATTCCTCAACCTGTAAATGATACCAATGATAGCGTATCACCGCTCGAAACGGTGGCAATCCTTGTGCGAACCTATGTTATAACGTTCACATATCTGTCAAGTAATCAGTAAACAACAAGATATTATAGTAGTGCCCAAGTCTATTTTCGGCCTAGCATACCTGGGAGCAGAGCGTGAGACCGCGTTCTGGCAACTATTTTTTAACTATATAGTAGCAAGTGCACCGTCTGGTTACTATAGAGTTCCTACTTAAACCTATAGCAGGTGCTTCGTCTGGTTATAGGTCTTTTATTTAAAACTTGTAGCAAGTGCCTAGTCTGGTTCCGACTTACTGTGTAACGAAGTTACTAATTTTCTATTCTGTTTGGATTTTCGAGTTTGATTTTATTTATCTACATAGCACCGAAGGGGTATAAAATTTCTTCTCCTACAATTATTAAATATTTCGTTGGTTATAATAGTTTTGACCAACCCGGTATCATAATTATTTCTCGTTAAACATCGACTTTGCAAGGAATAACGTGGTGGTCGAGTTCAGTTGGTTTGCTCCGGAATGGTTCGTTATCGGTTAGCCTCGAGAACCGAGGAATGTTAATAAAAACGCGTTATCACTAGCGACGGGCCCCAGTTCATTTTGATCCGCTGTGCGAGAAAATTAAACATTAGAATACCGACCGATTGCAATAGAACCGATTTAATTTTTTTTTCCGATTTGTTAGTGAGAATCCGTAGATTACAAGTGAGTAAATATTTGATATTTAATTTTGACACGTAATACGCTATATTTCTAGAATTGTTAATTTTGTGAGAATCCGAGGATATCCAATCTTAACTGAGGTGGTATACCAAGTAGAGATTGGTTATTTTGTTTTCAAGCAAATTAAGAATCCGACTACCGAAAACACCCGACCTTTACTGATGAGGTATAATTGGTAAAGATTGGTAGTTTTAGTATTTCTGACACTCTTTATCATTCCTAAACCTAAGACCGAAAACACCCGATCTTTGCCGAGGTCGTATAACGGGCAAAGACCGATTGTTTTGTAGTCCGAAGATACCCGAGCTCTACTGTGGTCGTATAACGAGTAGAGATTGGTCATCTTTTGTTTAGCACACTACATTTAGAAAACCGAACACACCCGATCTTTGCCGAGGTCGTATAACGGGCAAAGATAGGTAGATACATTCTTTTTGACACTCTTTATCATTTATAAACATAAGACCGAAAACACCCGATCTTTGCCGAGGTCGTATAACGGGCAAAGACCGACTGTTTTATAGTCCGAAGATACCCGAGCTCTACTGTGGTCGTATAACGAGTAGAGATTGGTCATCTTGCGTTTAGCACACTACATTTAGAAAACCGAACACACCCGATCTTTGCCGAGGACATATACCGAGTAGAAATCTTATATCTAACAAATTACAAGTAGCACACCGAAAGCTTCCGAACTTTACCGAAGACGTGTAACACGCAAGGTTTACTATTTTTCGCAATTTTCGACTAATTTAGGGATTTATAACATTTGTTACGAAATTTCATTTTCGACTCGGACCGATAAAACCAATATTTAACCATACCAAACAAATCCTCTGGTGCTAAATATATTCAAGGTCCGTGTGCTTTCTTTTGTGTGTGGGGAAACCAGGAAATAATTTAAATACTAAGGCAAAAACAAATAATTATCTTGTACTCCTTAAAATATCTTAGGTGTCATTGTAGATATTAAGGGTTTAAATTGTAGAGTAAAACCGTAGTTAATTAAAACAATAATTAAACCAAATTCTATGTTACATTATTTGTGCCACAACTTTTATATGCGAATTACAAGAACCAAAATTTCTCCGACTTTTTAAAAGCTAGTCGTATCTGGCCATAGGAGACTCTAAGCTCCTGGATTTCTTAGAGTGGCGCCCTTTTGACTGTATTTCCTTGTATCCACTAAAGTTGGATTTTAAGGGAAAGACCGTCAAGACCGACATAGCCAAACTGTGGAGAGGATATTTGTTCGCTATTAAATAGAAAACAAGGGTCTTCCTCACAACTGCAAGTGCACTAGTCTGGTTGTAAGTCACTTTACTCTTTTATTCTGCCTTATTGCAAGTGCCGTGACATAAGTTAGGTCTGGTAATAAGGGCCATTTCTCTCATCTACTCTAACAATCAAGAGGCTCAAGTAAAATAGCCTTAGCGCGACAAAGCCTAAAACTACACAGTATCAATAACAAGAGTAATGTTTAGTTATACCCTTAATTTGACAGTCTCATACTTTATAAAATAAGTAATTAAAAATAGTTTTATACTAAAATGAGACATATAAAATAGATAAAAGTATATGTCTCAGTTAACCAACCTTACAATTATCTATTGATTTGGGCTAAATAAAAGGCAAGGGCACAGTAACTGGGCCTATTGTATATATAATAATAAGTATACATAAGGAATTTATTATTATAAAATTTCCAAAAGGTTTTTAAAATTTGTAAAACTAGGTTTCAGTTACCGACCTTTACTTTATAGGTTTTTCAAAAGTAGCTATAAATAAAACTAGTCGATAAGGTTAATTATAGCGACCTTAGTACTCTAACGTAACTAAAGTATTTACTAAAGGGTCTCAAATGCTAAAGTACTAAAGTCCTTAAAACTCGGTCTAGATTTTGGTTAAAGGTTTAACTCATTTTTTTGCCTTGAATGTAATAATGTTTAATATTTCTATAATTGTTTATAAATACTTTACAATATAGGCCACCTTTTTTCAATGTTACAATGTTATTATATACAAAACTTAAAAATAAATTAAAATAATGTACCATATTTTGGTTTAAAAATGGTAGCCATAACTAGGAGGTATCCAATAAAAACGGTGAAAATCAGTGTCGACTGTACGCTATATTTTACATGTTAGTTCTTTAGACAAGTTAGCGATGATTAAACCGATGTTCAATTGTTTTGGTGGATGTGTAATTGAAAACTAATATATCTTGTGCTTTTTACAATATTTAAATATTTATATATATTGAATACGGTAATGCATCTACAGATACAGTTTTAAGTTATTTATGTATTATTTAGGTTTGAAAATTTTTGTATGTAATTTTTTTTTATCGATCGTGGTTATTTCTATTGTTTTTCGAACTTTAAACCACCCTTAAGGGGTGGTACTATAATTTGAAACTATTTTTAACGAGAATCCTACGACTGTACGGACTTAAATTCTAAAAAATGACATTTCGTTAGAATTTATTATGTGGTTTTTCTTTATTTTTAAAGTTAATTTGAATTTTTGTAAGTTAAAACGTTAGCGTAAACCAAATCTTTGCAGTAATTTGTCCTGTAAGTATTAAAATACTCTGCCAATATACGGGCCCCTAAGCTCACACTAGGTACTATAGTAATAGTGTACGTGTGAGCTAATATAACTAAAAACTGTAATATATGTTATTCAACTCCAGACTAAATTACCTCTCGTTTGATACCACCCAAGCCATGTTTTGACTTAAACTCAAATTTTTGAAACTTCTCCCACCCCCTTAAAAAAGAACAAAAATTAAAATGTATTTTGTTCAACTCCAGACTCAATTACCTTTCGTTTGATATCACACACGCCATATTTTCACGTAAACTCTAATTTTTGAAATCTACCCCCACCCTTTTACTTGGCTTATGTTCGGTGGATTTTTTTCATTCTTAAATGGGATCATCTCGACTCAAGACCCAGGCTAGGTACCAAATTTCATTGAAATCGGGCGAGCGGTTTTTGAGTTATGCGCGTTGGTCGTTACAGACTTACAGACAGACAGACAGACAGACAGACAGACAGACAGACAGACAGACAGACAGACAGACAGACAGACAGACAGACAGACAGACAGACAGACAGACAGACAGACAGACAGACAGACAGACAGACAGACAGACAGACAGACAGACAGACAGACAGACAGACAGACAGACAGACAGACAGACAGACAGACAGACAGACAGACAGACAGACAGACAGACAGACAGACAGACAGACAGACAGACAGACAGACAGACAGACAGACAGACAGACAGACAGACAGACAGACAGACAGACAGACAGACAGACAGACAGACAGACAGACAGACAGACAGACAGACAGACAGACAGACAGACAGACAGACAGACAGACAGACAGACAGACAGACAGACAGACAGACAGACAGACAGACAGACAGACAGACAGACAGACAGACAGACAGACAGACAGACAGACAGACAGACAGACATCTAAAACGCAAAGATATATAAAAAAATTTGAAATCGGAGCAACTTTTTTTTTCTCGAAAAAATTAGGATCAACCTAGCTCACCCTATAGTATAGTATATGTGTGAGCTAAAAATACACTTAAACCCATTGACTTCTATACCCTACGGGTAGACCCGGCATGGGCCAAAATTGCCATTATATCAAGCTTTTATCGCAATTGACCAAATACAAGTAAGAATTTAATGAGCAAAATAGGGATGAAAATAGAATTTCGGTTTGGTGAGTCCGGAAACATGCAACATCGCAAAAATATTCTATTTGCTTGTCTTGGATAAAAAAGGGCAGTGGCGGCGCAAAATAAAAATTTTGAATTCCACTAGAATTTTTTTATCAACAATTTTCTGTTTGAATAATAAATAATTCATGAATACTTACTTGTGTGTGTTTACAAAATTCTCTTCAGTAAAAAAAAAAGAGTAAAAAGAATTTCTAAGCATGCTAAGTGCAGTGGATGTATTAAAATTATTGTTTTCATCTTAGAACTTTACAAATGTTGTACCTTCCAGGTAAAATATTTTCTTTCTTTGAACAAGGGTCTTCTTCAACTCTTCTTTTCTTGGGTGGACTACAAGTTATGCTCGAGTCAGATGAAATTTCGGAACTAAAAATTTCAATTCGAAATGGGACAACCGGGCGCCGGGCCAACTCGGCGCCGCCAACAGGGCGCCACGCCGGGCCTAATGGGCGCCGGGCCAACTCAGCGCCGGACTATTTTTTTTCGATAAAATGTGCAGATAAAAACAAAATAAATATGTTATTTATACAAAACTTTCAACATCTATTAAGTCGAGTGTTGAAATTTGGTAGGTGTAGTGTTCTGCGACTTGAAACACCGCCAAGTTCCATATTCGATACATATCGATGCATAAATAAGAAAGTCCGCCATTTTGGATCCGCCACTTTAATTTTTTTAAGGTTGTTTTTCATCTGCACATTTTATCAAGAAAAAATATTTTAGTCCGGCGCCCAGTTGGCTCGGCGTCAAGTTGGCCCGGCGCCCAGTTGGCCTGCCGCCCAGTTGGTGGCGCCGAGTTCGCGGCGCCCAGTTGTCCTAGACTGCAACACATTTCAGGGGTCTGGTACGTTTTACCACCTTTCTTAAAACTACGAAGTTTTTTGAAAAATGATAATTTTAGACCATTTTATAGTGATTTCTAAAAAAAAAATTGCGGACTATCGTTGATTTTGTTAAAAAAATTGAAATTGAAACATTCTTAAAACCCCATTAAAACCCATACAAATTGCTACAAAAGAAGCATTTTCTCATTTCAAACTGAAACAAAACGGTCCCTGACGTCTATCAGCTGTCAACAAAAACTTGAAATAACTAAGGTCACTGATCCAAATCGGGTCAGTTTTTTTGGTCCTTTTATGAAAATGCACAATTTTTAAAAAAGCATGAAATTCAAAACAAAATCAAGAAAATTATGATTCCTACATTTTTACAAATAAAAATTAGTTTAATTGAACATTATATCAATTTTTATTCCTTAAAACACTAAAAATTAATAATTATTTACTTTTTTAAAATTTATCGAAGGTCTAACTGAACAAAAGCAAACTGAACCCATCCGTATCGAAATGAACCAAATCAAACCGAATCTAACGGTTCGGTTTGGTTCGGTTCGATTTGCTTAAACTGAACCGAACCTAACCGAATATAGCTAAACCTAACCTAAACAATCCTAGCGGAACCTAACCGAACATACTCAAACTGAACCAACCTAACCCAACCTAACCCAACCTAACCCAACCTAACCCAACCTAACCCAACCTAACCCAACCTAACCCAACCTAACCCAACCTAACCCAACCTAACCCAACCTAACCCAACCTAACCCAACCTAACCCAACCTAACTCAACCTAACCCAACCTAACCCAACCTAACCCAACCTAACCCAACCTAACCCAACCTAACCCAACCTAACCCAACCTAACCCAACCTAACCCAACCTAACCCAACCTAACCCAACCTAACCCAACCTAACCCAACCTAACCGAACCTAACCCAACCTAACCCAACCTAACCCAACCTAACCCAACCTAACCCAACCTAACCCAACCTAACCCAACCTAACCTAACCTAACCCAACCTAACCCAACCTAACCCAACCTAACCCAACCTAACATAACCTAACATAACCTAACATAACCTAACATAACCTAACCCAACCCAACCTAACCCAACCTAACCCAACCTAACTCAACCTAACCCAACCTAACCCAACCTAACCCAACCTAACCCAACCTAACCCAACCTAACCCAACCTAACCCAACCTAACCCAACCTAACCCAACCTAACCGAACCTAACCCAACCTAACCCAACCTAACCCAACCTAACCCAACCTAACCCAACCTAACCCAACCTAACCCAACCTAACCCAACCTAACCCAACCTAACCCAACCTAACCCAACCTAACCCAACCTAACCCAACCTAACCTAACCTAACCTAACCTAACCCAACCTAACCCAACCTAACCCAACCTAACCCAACCTAACCCAACCTAACCCAACCTAACCCAACCTAACCCAACCTAACCCAACCTAACCCAACCTAACCCAACCTAACCCAACCTAACCCAACCTAACCCAACCTAACCCAACCTAACCCAACCTAACCCAACCTAACCCAACCTAACCCAACCTAACCCAACCTAACCCAACCTAACCCAACCTAACCCAACCTAACCCAACCTAACCCAACCTAACCCAACCTAACCCAACCTAACCCAACCTAACCCAACCTAACCCAACCTAACCCAACCTAACCCAACCTAACCCAACCTAACCCAACCTAACCCAACCTAACCCAACCTAACCCAACCTAACCCAACCTAACCCAACCTAACCCAACCTAACCAAACCTAACCCAACCTAACCCAACCTAACCCAACCTAACCCAACCTAACCCAACCTAACCCAACCTAACCCAACCTAACCCAACCTAACCCAACCTAACCCAACCTAACCCAACCTAACCCAACCTAACCCAACCTAACCCAACCTAACCCAACCCAACCTAACCCAACCTAACCCAACCTAACCCAACCTAACCCAACCTAACCCAACCTAACCCAACCTAACCCAACCTAACCCAACCTAACCCAACCTAACCCAACCTAACCCAACCTAACCCAACCTAACCCAACCTAACCCAACCTAACCCAACCTAACCCAACCTAACCCAACCTAACCCAACCCAGCCCAACCTAACCCAACCTAACCCAACCTAACCAAACCTAACCTACCTATTGTTAATAATTATAGTAAAAGTTGTTAGGTTTATGTCCAGGGGGTAAACATTGTCCATAATCGTCGGAAATCGAGTTAGGATTAGTGTATGCGACCATAAACATTGAGTGGCGAGTGAGTGTTTGGTCTTCAATTTTTTTAGGGAAATTTTTCAAAATCTTTTTTTGGGCACTCTGGGCACCCTAATAAACCGTAATCTGGTCACCCTAATCCATCGCAATCAAAGAAAATGGGTAATCGAAGTGTCACAATTTTTTTGTTCGTTTCTATTCTTCTTTTATATTATGTAGGACAAAATTATTAATTAAACTAAGTGACCTTATTAAGTAAGACAGCATGATAGTCAAATGACATTAGAAGGACATAAACATATGATACCGGCCTGTAGACCGGTCGCGGTGGTCATATAATAATAAATATATACTTTCGCGATGAAAGACCAAAATTTAACTTAAAATTACTGTAAAGTCCGCAAAAAACATTAAATTTATCGAAATTTATAAAAACATAGATCAGTGTGTGTAACAATTCATCAAGATGTATGAAACTCGACCGTGACATGTCAAAAGTTTGGTTCGAAAAAACAAAAACAACTGGATAAAAATCGGTATGTAAGAATTTAAAAAGAAATCATTTTTAAGAAAATCAAATACTTTTTGTTAATTTTCATGCAATGCAAAAAAAAGTGCGGGGAAGTGACACTTTCTGAATCAAAATGTGTGAGGGTAAAATCGCACGGTCGCAGAAAAAATTATCTATCGTGACGCTACTGAACTTTCTCGTGTTTTAGGAAAAACTATCTGTCAAGACGACTTACCCATGAAATGTTGTTTTTTTATGGATTTTTTTTCTTCTTTTGCACAAAAAACAATTTTGGACCATGTTTAAACTCAAATAGTTACTTCTAAACTTGTTTTTAAACGTTTTAAGATTTCTTTTTGTAATATTCCCGCACAAAATTCAAAAAAAATCATTTCCGTACTTAGACAACATTGTCTATCAGTTTTCCCTGTATACACGGACTAACAGGTAGAATCACTCAAAATACGGCAGGTGGATTAAAGGTAGCCAGCTGCTTTTCTGTCGCACTTATGCCGTCAGTGTGAAAGAGATAAAAGTACCCTTATATTATCTACGGTATTATTAGCATGCAAAATCACCCTATCTTTGTCCGTTTCACATGTTCAATAATGTCTATCTCTGTTTTTATTGTAAAAGAAATACCCGACCATAGGAACCAAATTGGATAGGGTCAATAAAAATGCCTTGTCTTTCCGTCTCTAACGCCCTTTTAGGGCGTTATACAACTCAATGCTTAAACCAGTAGGTATCAAGTTCATAGACTTTAGTACTTGACCTTGGTCTAAGTGCTAAGTTTAAAGATCTTAGTAAATACTGGTGTTTTGTTTTATTGCTTGCACTTTTTTGATTAATTAAGGCATACCTTGGTACCATTTTTAGCTCACACATATACTATACTATAGTAGTGTGAGCTATGGTGATCCTAATTTTTTCGAGAAAAAAAAAGTTGCTCCGATTTCAAAAATTTTTATATATCTTTGCGTTTCAGATGATTTTGAAACTTTTTTGTTGCGCTGTCTGTTTGTCTGTCTGTCTGTCTGTCTGTCTGTCTGTCTGTCTGTCTGTCTGTCTGTCTGTCTGTCTGTCTGTCTGTCTGTCTGTCTGTCTGTCTGTCTGTCTGTCTGTCTGTCTGTCTGTATGTCTGTAACGACCAACGCGCATAACTCAAAAACCGCTTGGCCGATTTTAATGAAATTTGGTACCTAGGCTGGGTCTTGAGTCGAGATGGTCCCATTTAAAAATGAACAAAATCCACCGAACAGAAACCAAATAAAAGGGTGGGGGTAGCTTTAAAAAATTAGAGTTTATGTGAAAATATGGCGTGTGTGATATCAAACGAAAGGTAATTGAGTCTGCAGTTAAACAAAATACATTTTAATTTATTTAAAAAAAAAGGGTGGGGGTATATTTTAAAAATTAGAGTTTAAGTGAAAATATGGCGTGTGTGATATCAAACGAAAGGTAATTGAGTCCAGAGTTTAACAAAATACATTTTAGTTTTTTGTTTTTTTTAAGGGTGGGGGTAGATTTTAAAAATGTGAGTTTAAGTCAAAACATGGCTTGTGTGGTATCAAACAAAAGGTAATTTAGTCTGGAGTTAAATAAAATATATTTCAGTTTTTAGTTATATTAGCTCACACGTACACTATAACTATAGTACCTAGTGTGAGCTTAGGGGCCCATATTACATGTTTCCTTGAAAAATATATCCAAATGCGACATTATGCAACACAGAAAATAAAGTTTTTATTACATACCTTCCTAATATCGGGACAAGGTGCGTATGTGGAAATAACCAACGTTCCCGGTGCTTTAACAGTGTCGGTTCCAACCCTAGCTGCCATACTTAACGAATCTTTTCCACCATCAATGGCAATGCCAAGTTCTGACATTAGACTACACATAGCTCTGCAGGCATCGAACAGGGCAGCACCTAAAAAATTATAAATATTAAGTAAAACAGTATAACCAAGCTTATACAATATACCAAAATCCATTCACAAAATTCTAAATGAACCTTCAACAGGCGAATTTTAAAATACTATTTACGCATAATGCTTAAACCTTCGAAACTTTATTTAATCTTTTGTGTTTTATAAATGGTAAAAACACTAGCTCTAATTAAACTTCCGTTGCTTCCAACCGTCTTATTGCATCTTTGTAAGTATGTAGTGATTCTGCTATTATAAGCATTCTTTTTATTTATTGTCTTTACAGGCTTTTTTCTATCACACAATTTTAGTCCTTTCTGTTCTAATTCAAACTTTATACTTGAAGATAACAAGTGTCTAATAAACTTTATATTTGTGAATTATTCTGAAGCTTTACAATAAGTTTTAAGCCAGAAATAAGTAAAGAAGTTGCACTTTTGTCGAAATGTAGATAAGTACAACACATGTTTATTGCATAGTTTTTATATTTTTTAATAAACACATTAACAGACGTGGAATTTCGTACCCGTGAATTTAAAAATCAAACAAGTTTCGTGGCTAATCGGGCAAAAATAAGTTTTTGTTTCTCTCATATTTTTCCGTGGGTAGCCTGATAGCTTAACCTCACGGGGGTCCAAGATCTAATGGACACCTAATAAGTGTTGACAGTTAACTGTTTCGTCCTTATGGGACTCCTCAGAACACTGCTGGTCAATGTGACAAATCTTGCGAAGTTAATTAGACGGATTTGTCTCTAATCAAATGTAAATAGTGAGAAAACTATCGCAAGAAGCGCCATCTACCGAGATACGAGAGAAACAAAAAACAAACGCAGGCGAAAAACTGCTATACTATATCGATCAATGAAAAGATCGAATGCAAATAAAAGAAAACAAACTATAGTCCGTGACCTACAACAGCTCTTTGTCTTTTAGGCCGGATCAACGCATATTGCATTTTTACCCGTCATCAAGACAGTGAGTGTCAATCAACGGAATTTGATTAGAGACAAATCCGTCTAATTAACTTCGCAAGATTTGTCACATTGACCAACAGTGTTCTGAGGAGTCCCATAAGGACGAAATAGTTAACTGTCAACACTTATTAGGTGTCCATTATATCTTGGACCCCCGTGAGGTTAAGCTTTCAGGCTACTCACGAAAAAATATGAGAGAAACAAAAACTTCTTTTTGCCCGATTAGCCACGAAACTTGTTTGATTTTTAAACACATTAAAGAAATAATTATTTTCGACTGTTTCCGACACCATTTAGACCACTGTGCGTCGTTCACACGGTACATGAAACTTTCAATAATAAAGAACATGTCAAAATAAATAAGCCGGAAAAGTGTATTAGTGAATTGGATAGTTTTTAAGTCGTATTCTAATTAAGGGAAACGATGCAAGATTATAGGTCGAATGTTATTTAAAATATTTTTCGAAAACGCTCAAGAGTGAAACGTATATCGCAAGCGCCGTCCACTCTTATGACGTTAATCTGGACTTAACTTACATAAAAAACAATCTTACCCTCTCCTGGAAGCTTGGCTGCCCACATCCAGTTTCCACTACATTTTACATCCTTAAGGTCACTAACTGAAGCAAACACCAAGTTGCTAACTGCCTCAACTACACTCATTCTCGCCCCAGCTTCGACGTTCACGAGGCCTTTTATTGGTTGCTCTCCGATTGATGAGGCAATACCTTCCTAAAACATTTATAATTTTTTTAGGACTACACTAAGGTTAAATTTGGTAATTAAAAATTTAGTATCTGCTGAAGAAAAGAGTTCGTATTTGAAGGTAACGAGAAGCTTAAAGCGTTACGTTAAAAATATGTTAAACAAAAAATTATTTGAATGTAGTTTAAAGGTTTTCCAAACCAACGCGGGAAATTTACACCTTTGAAAACTGTTTGTTGGCTTATAATCCTCAGTCTATTATTTTCAGTAAGCTATTTCGCAACAAATATTAGCGTTGGTATAAAGAGGAACTTTTAACTAGGTATAGGTTATATAACAAATAATTATAATGTTTTAGATGTGACAAATAGTATATTATATACCAAGGGAGAAATGTGGTACTTTTTATCTCAAGGCGTTTGTAGCCCGACCAGAAGGTCCAGAGATAAAGTCACATTTGTCACGAGATTTATACGCAATTTTTCGCACTTTTCGACTTTTTTCAGTGTTTTTCTAGTTTTTGAACTTTTTAGGTTTTGACGTTTTGTTTAGAATTTGTACTTTTGATTCCTGATTTGTCACTTTTTACCCCAAATTTAATTTTTTATCCCTAATGTGTCACTTTTCATCCCGATTTTTGACTTTTTATCCATGATTTGTCACTGTTTTTTTATACTGGGACTTTCCATCAATCGCCCAGTCTTTTTAGCCAAATTTTTGCCGAGATATGCCTTATTACGTTACAAAAACAACCATATGCCGAGGTAGGGCTGGAACCCAAAAGATACGCAGCGCGCCCAACCTAAGCGCGGTAGGTCCAGTCATATAGCAAGCACTGCAGCCATATGCAGGAACCGAATTGGAGAACTTGGCCTTACTTTTATCTCAATTCTTTTGACGGAATACCACTTTCGCGTAATTGGTTTTTTTTTACATGAAATGTTTTTGTTATGCTTTTATAATATTTTTATGAGATCTAGAAAAAAACCCCACGTACAAGTGTAACTTCTGTGTATCTTCGTTTCTTCACCTAATATTTTTCATAAGAATTCTTTTTTAATGTGTTATTATCAATATTATTGTATTGTAAGTATTGGGACAGAAATATACCACACTATATTATACTCATTTCGAATACAAAATGCTGATAATACACAGTGGACCAAAGGACTAAAATTGCTTAATAAAAATTCATAAACTGAAACTAAAATATTAGCTACATACAAAAAATTGAATGCATCACAATGTTAAAGCCAATGAGGTACTCAACAGTTCTTATATAAAACGCAATGAATCATATTTGGCGCATAGGAATTTTACAGGTCATCATAAAATAATGTTCACTTTTATCCTTTTTATTTTTAGAACTTTGACTATTACGGTGGATTTATAGGCTAAAAACCCGGTTGCTTAGAGATTAAACATATATATAAATTTTTGTCGATAACATAATAAAAACGAAAGTAGTAAATGTGTTTTTAATCGGAAACATGATTTTTCTTCTAGAAAGAGGTGCATTTGCAAAAATAGATTCAGTGCAAATTTTTGGTCCACCCGGCACTGTAAGGATCGTAAAGTATGTTAAAGTTATTCTGATTTTTAATGAGGGAATATAATATTAAAAATAAGTTTAAAACTGACCGAGAGTTAAGTTTTTTAAGCAAATAGTATATACATATATATATATATATATATATATATATATATATATATATATATATATATATATATATATATATATACATATATATATATATATATATATATATATATATATATATACATATATATATATATATATATATATATATATATATATATATATATATATATATATTTATCGGTTTCACAACGTTCTACGTCTTCCGATACCCAATCTCAACTCGTTTCTGTTTGCGCATAATTCATCATCTAGGCCTCTTATTCTTATTCCACTGTCTATTCCTTCTCTCCAGCTTCTCCTTGGCCGTCCTTGTTTTCTTCGGCCAGTTGGTTTCCATTGTAGTATTTGTTTAGGCGGGGTACGGGGTAGACCTCGTCAGATCTCTATCAGGGGAAATGAATCGACCCCTGCCCTCCGTAGATTCCAGGTACTCTCTGACCCGGAGAGTTAGCACCTGTTTAGGGTCCCATTCCCAGGGTTACGGGAGAAGACCACATCGGTATGAAAGGCGGAGAGGATGGACCTCGGTACGGTGATCATAGCGCAGGTGGCAACCCTTCCTTTTAGGGATAGTATAAAAGAAGAAGATGCTGCCTTGTAGTACCGGCGTTGGAATCGTCAAAGGCTAGGGGAAGAAAACCTCGATCAAAAATCACCTGGTCCTCCAGGTTGGGGGTTGGGGCATTAGACTAACTCTCTGATACACGGAAAAAACGTACACTGTTAAAAAACCCAATCAAACGCCTCGGAAAGAAATGAAAAACCTAAGACGAACCAAGCAAAGAAACAGGAATATGATTTTTGGTACATGGAACGTACAAGGAATAAGTCGAAAAGTGAATGATATAGTCCATGAGTGCAGCAGAATGAAGGTTGACCTTGCTGTACTAACAGAAACGAAGAAGAAAGGAAAAGGATCTGAAAACCTAGGACAGTATGACCATTTCTATAGCGGAGTGGCAAAAGAAAAACATGCGCAACAAGGAGTATCTATTTTGGTCAACAAAAGATTTAGAAAATATATCACCAACTGGGAAGCAGTAAATGAACGGCTAATAAGAATGAATATAACAATAAAAGGAATGAGACTTACGATTTTTGGAATCTATGCGTATAATGACGATGCAAATGTAGCCGTGAAAGACAATTTTTTTGAAGAAATCCACAATGAAATATCAGCAGTAAGTACATCTAGAGAAATTGTAATATTGGGAGATTTAAATAGTAGAACAGGTAACAGAGTAAATGATCTGACAGTTGGCCAATATGGAGAAGATGTTGTTAATGATAATGGAAACCGGCTTATCACAGTATGTGACCAATTAGACCTAAAAATCCAAAACGGTTTTTTCCAACATAAGAAAATACACAAATATACCTGGACCAAACCCTCACAAAACCTGAAATCCGTCATTGATTATCTTATCACTAAACAAAAGACAAAACTAAAAATTCAAGATGTCAGAACAAAGCGTGGATCAACATGCGGAAGTGATCACTATTTTCTGGAGACCAAAATTCTCTTTCCTTATCAAGGCCGAAGCCTCCATCAACAAAATCTTGATGATACAGTGAATGAGGAAATTGATCACTGTCAATATAATCTACTAAGCCTAGAACATGACAGCGTAAAAAACTTATACAAAAAGAGACTGAACGAAAAACTTAATTCAAGTTCAGGTGAAACCCCAGATGAGGAATACGAATGTATCACATTAAGCATCCATCAAGCTGCAAAAGAAGCACTAGGATTAGTGGAAGAAACTCCTAAAAGAACAAAACCATACTGGTGGGATGCTGAGATTGAAAGTGAAATAGAGGAAAAAAGGAAATTATATCACACGTACTTATCCCAAAAGACAGATAGAAGCAGAGAAGAATACAAAATCGCGCAATCAAAGGTGAGAAGAATGATCAGTGATAAGAAGAATCAATCATGGAATAGGAGAAGTACCGAAAGCTGGAAAACTATAAGATCGATCAAAAAAGAAACATGCAGAGATATTATTTCACCAATACCAGACAAAGAATGGGATGAGCATTTTAAAAAACTTTTAACTGAAGATAGAGCAGAATTCAAGGAAGACGAAAGAGACAATATCATTAGAACGATGGGATCTCCAGTACCCCTCACAATATCTGAGGTCAAAAACGTGTGCAAAACCTTAAAAAGCGGTAAATCTGCCGGACCCGGAAATATCCCAGCCGAACTTATTAAATATGGCACTGAAGAATTGTTTTGTAGATTACGGAATCTTTTCCAAAGATATTTAAATGGAGCTGTAGTACCAACTGAGTGGAAAACGTCATATATGTCCACAATACACAAAAAAGGAAGGAAAGATATATGTGACAATTATAGAGGTATATCTGTAACTAGTACGCTAAGCAGAATATATGGCAAAATAATAAGAAATAAAGTGGAGAGCGAATATAAAGATATGGAGGCAGAAGAACAAGCTGGTTTCAGGGCGGGTAGATCGACTTCAGATCATCTCTTTTGTATAACCCAAGTTATTGAAAAGAAAATGGCATACGGACAAGAGCTCCATCTGCTTTACGTAGATTTGCAGAAGGCATATGATAGTATACCACTAAATCTACTTTGGAAAGCGTTGGAAAAGACAAACATAAGCGTACAACTAATTAAGGCCATCAAAGAGTTATACCGCAATAGTAAGGCAAAAGTTAAAATAAAAGCAAAACTAACCAAAGGCTTTCAAGTAAATAAAGGTCTTAAACAAGGTTGCTGTATCTCGCCTACGCTCTTCAAGATATATTTGGAACAGGTCCTTAAAGTCTGGAAGAGAAAATGCCAAAACATGGGAATTCCGTTGAATGAAACCACCTTGTATACTTTATGTTTCGCCGATGATCAGATAGTGGTGGCTCAGGATTATGACGACCTCGAATATATGACACGAAAACTAATAGACGAGTACAATAAGTGGGGACTAGAGGTTAATATCAATAAGACAGAGTATATGTGTATTGGTGGAACGAAACAGGATCTAATCTTAAATACTGGGCAGCGAATTCAGTCCTGTGATGAGTATAAATACTTGGGTCTAAAAATTACAGCTGACAGAACACTAGACAAAGCTATAAAAGATAGAAACGTACAAGGAAGAAAAGCAATAACTTTATTAAATGGAATAATTTGGGACCAAAGTATATCAAAACATAACAAAAAGCTTATATATAACACCATTGTAAAAAGTATTATTACATACGGCTCAGAAGTATGGCCAATCAAAGATAGAACAGAAAAAATGCTTTCCGCTACGGAGACGGACTATTGGAGAAGAGCAGCAGGGAAATCAAAAAGAGAAAGAGTTACCAATCAAAGAATAAGAGAAATTATGACAGTGGGTGAACGTACTCTAGTGGATGATATAAGAACAAAACAACTGGTGTGGTACGGACATGTACAAAGAATGGATGATGGAAGACTACCTAAACAAATATTACAATGGAAACCAACTGGCCGAAGAAAACGAGGAAGACCAAGGAGAAGCTGGAGAGGGAATAGATAGTGAAATAAGAATAAGAGGCCTAGATGATGAATTATGGGCAAACAGAAACGAGTGGAGATTGGGTATCGGAAGACGTAGAACGTTGTGAAACCGATAAATATATATATATATATATATATATATATATATATATATATATATATATATATATATATTTGTTTAGGTAGTCTTTCATCATTCATTCTTTGTACATGTCCGTACCACACCAGTTCTTTTGTTTTTATATCCTCCACTAAAATACGTTCACCCACTGTCATAATTTCTCTTATTCTTTGATTTGTAACTCTTTCTCTTTTTGATTTCCCTGCTGCTCTTCTCCAATAGTCCATCTCCGTAGCGAAAAGCATTTTTTCTGTTCTATCCTTGATTGGCCATACTTCTGAGCCATATGTAATAATACTTTTTACAATGGTGTTATATATAAGCTTTTTGTTATGTTTTGATATACTTTGGTCCCAAATTATTCCATTTAATAAAGTTATTGCTTCTCTTCCTTGTACGTTTCGATCTTTTATAGCTTTGTCTAGTGTTCCGTCAGCTGTAATTTTTAGACCTAAGTATTTATACTCATCACAGGACTGAATTCGCTGCCCGGTATTTAAGATTAGATCCTGTTTCATTCCATCGATACACATATACTCTGTCTTATTGAGATTAACCTCTAGTCCCCACTTATTGTACTCTTCTATTAGTTTTCGTGTCATATATTCGAGATCGTCATAATCCTGAGCCACTACTATCTGATCATCGGCGAAACATAAAGTATACAAGGTGGTGTTGTGGTTACCACCTTGTATAAGCAAATAGTGTTACATGTAAAATAATTTGTACAATATATTCAATTAGTCTTAAAATGCATGTAGGCACAGAAACCAAATGTATATTTTGGCACGAGAGCTGCCTGTTTCTATATCTATAGAGCTATCAAAAAACCTTGGATCTAAAATTATTAAATGGAGAGCAACGTTGCGAATTTAAAAATTAAACTAAAAAGATCGGAAAAATATTCTAGATAAATTTAGCTTGAATTTCTTTATTTCATATAGAACTTACATAACCAAAATGTGAAATTGCAGTAACCGCCACGTCAGCCAAAGGTGTGTGCAAGGGTCCAACGCATTGTTGTTGAGCTATTAGGCCAGTAACACATCTAAAACACAAAAATAAATAAATAAAGACTTTCTACGGGCAGTAGATTTCCCAGCCCAAACCAAAAGAGACAAATATAGAATAAATAAATGTTTTGGTGAACACTTTTTAGTTAGCAATCAACAGAACTATGTCTACCCCACCTATCCGAGGGCACGGCAGTGCCTCGCCAAGTTCGTGCGTCGTAACCATCTTTTCTGGAAACATTTCAGCCGATATTTGACCTACCTAAAACTCTACTACGGAATGAGCTACAAATCTCAAACTCTGCACAGTCGTAGATCTCCATGGAGTTAACAACCCCTCCAAGTTTCATGGAATTTCATAAAGTAGTAAAGTAGTTACGAAATTTCAAAAAACGTCGAAATTGCCACTCACTCACTGACTCACTCATGTATAGATCATCAATATTCTACTGTACTTCCAGACATGCTACAAAGCTGAAATTTGGCAGACTGATAGAAATTATGACCAAACCCCTGGGAAAAATAAAAAAACCCCAAAATTTTAATTTACTCCCCTCCCCTATACATTTAAAGTTATATAAAAGTAACATCGCCCACTTCCAGAAATGCTAGAGATAATAAAACTATGGGAAAAAATCAAAAAACCCCAAAATTTTAATTTACTCCCCTCTCCTATACATTTAAAGTTATGTTAAAGTAGCATTGCCCACTTCCAGAAATGCTAGAGAGTTGAGCTTTGGTAGACTGATAGGAACTATGATAAAACTATAGGAAAAAATTTAAAAACACGACAATTTTAATTTATTTCCCCTCTCCTATAAATGTATTTATATAAAACTAACATTGCCCACTTCCAGAAACGCTAGAGAGCTGAGCATTGAAATGCTAATCGAAATTATGATAAAACCATGGGCAAAAATTTATAAGTCTAATATTTTCATTTACTCTCCTCCCCTATACATATAAAGTTATGTAAAAGTAACATTGTGCACTTTCAGAAACGCTAGAGAGCTGAGCTTTGGAAGGCTAATAGGAACTACGATAAAACCATGGAAAAAAATTTAAAAACCTCAAAAATTTAAGTAAGGCATTGCAAAAGGTTTGAACATTATTCCGGATATTTTACTACTTTAAAAATTAAGTATTATCCAATTCCTTTAAAAAAGAAGTGAAATCATAACAAAAACATTTCATGTAAAAAAAGGCCAAGTACGCGAAAACGGCATTCCGTAAAAAGAATTAAGATAAAAGTAAAGCCAAGTTCTCCAATACAAATTTCAAAATGAAAGGTTCTTACTAGTTTGGAAATATTTTTCTAAACTTGGCTATTACGGCTGTAAATGACTCTTAGGCACAGTGCTAAATTGGACATAAAGAAGTTTGGCTGTAATAGCAAAGTTTAAAAAAATATTTTCAAACTAGTAAGAACCTTTCATTTTGAAATTTGTATTGGAGAACTTGGCTTTACTTTTATCTCAATTCTTTTTACGGAATGCCATTTTCGCGTACTTGGCCTTTTTTTACATGAAATGTTTTTGTTATGATTATTTATGTCTGCCAATTAGATTCTTATGCTTAAGCATAAACACAACAGTAAAATTTAACTCACTATGAACATAAGGAAAACAGTATGTTTGATATTGTCATGTATGTCATTTAGGCATGCTATCCCGAACTTGGATGATTGACCTGAGGTTAAGGTATTACGCCAAACTAGATGGTAGGGTAAAAAAACCAGCACACTTATCATTATCACTATCTGTAACAAATTCTAATGCATTATTAGGTTAAAAAAAGTTAAAAAGCAAAGGCATAAATGTTAGGAATTGAAGAACGGCAACCAATTCTGCCATCCAAAGTGAAATAAGAGTAACTGCAAAAAATTGAAAATTGAGTTATTGACATTTTTGAATTCTAGTTGATCATTTTGTCTACTCAAAACTTTATAGATTTCTTGTAACAGTCAAAAGGACATTGTTACATTTAACTATCAATTTAAGACTAGCGCGAACATTCTCCGTCTCGTAAAACAAGGTTTTACTTTAACATAAAGCTTAAATAGTGATTAATTAAAAAGATTGGTGTTAGAGAACTATACACTTCTTCGAAAGTCAAGCAACGACTACCGATAGTTCTGTATAGATGAGATTTAATAGACTTGACTCCCGTCTCGACAAGGCCGTTGAGGTGAGAAGCACCAGTGCTATTTGAGCACTATCGAATCTCTAAACTTTCCGCAGCTAATTTTGGCACATCGTGCAACTGTCGGGTAGCTCCATGGAAGTTACATCCGCAGTCACTCGTGATTTGTACGCAATTTCCCCTTCTGGCTACAAACCGTCTTAGCGCCGGTTTTCATCGCTATTTTTTAAGAACTATATGTGGGGCTTTCCATGTCAACCCAGCCACCTTTTGCACTTAACAATTTTGATTTTAATAAAAAATAATTTTTGGTTCCTCTAGATACCGATTACACCAAGATAAAAAAAAGTTAAAAAAATGTTGCGATTCCTTAAATCTAAAGGGTGTTTTATCTTCTTAATTGACCAAAACAAATCTATTATTTATGATTTTTCCTGAAAAATACGAACTTTGCAAAAAAAAATTTAGTACTGTTTAGAAATAAGAACAAGAGGCTTTAAGAAAAATAATTGAAAATGACAAATAATAGCTTTAGTGATTTTTTATATTTTTTTGAAATAAGATGCTTCAGTATTTTGTCTATTGCCTTTAAAAATTTTAGAGTGGGCCGAGAAGTGTAAATGGCAAAAGAAAAAATTCTTGTGTAAGTGCGCGGATGCCTTGGCTTTACTTATATGTATATAGGCAAGCGAGCAGTCTTATTGAGGCACCCGGGATGTGAATCAACATACACTTTATAAAAAAAGTTGTTTTGCTTTAAGGAAAAAATCTTTTTTATCATTCTGACACCCCCCTCTTGCATATGACATCAGCGGCGTCACATTGAAGAGCCAAGACAGGCCTTGGCCTTCAACTGTTTAAAACCTTATCGGCTACCAACATTGTGGCACATTTTTCTAATTAGACTAGGTACCTATTCCCGCACTTTTATGATACTCGACGCCACTATACAGGGTATCCCAATTTCTTTTGGAAGTCTTGACCCTTACTTCCGAGTGTCCAGTAAAAAGAAAAGCGGTTTTTTTTAACTCTGCGATTTGGGACCGGGGCCTAACTTTCCCAAAAAAAATCCTAAAAACATTAAATACTGAGTGATACGTTTCTTCAAAGGAAACTTTTCACTGGCTATTTCACTTTATGACTGTATATATACTAGACATCTGAGCCCTGAAGGGGAGAAAAACTAGAGATATCCCAAAAAAATAACCCCAAAGTTAAATTCGCCCCGCCTGGGAAAACAGAGTCTATTAAACTAAAAAACAAAGGCAAAAATCGGCAACACGCTAGAAGCTTACCTTCTGTAATTCTGTAGCAGTCCCAAAATTTCACTGGCGGTCGCGGCCCTTTTTGCGACTGGAATTTCGGTCTTCAACCCAAAAAAACGTGTGACTTCTTTCAGTTTTTTGTCGAAAGTGATTTCTTCATTCCCCTGTCACACACAGGGTGGCGCTTCAAACTCCCAGCGTGAGCAAAAAACGCGCATGATTTTACCAAAATGATCAGGTGATCAAAAAGAAAATAACTTTCAACAAAGAGAGAAATTATCACCTTATCGGAATTTTTCCCAAACAGGACTTTCTTTTTTGAAGGTTTTTGCAGAAAGCCCAAAAATATCAAAACAAACTTTAAGGTTAGGTTTTCCAAAAAATTCAAAATAAAACAATAAAGAAAAATAACTGGCAGCATTAAACATATACTGAAGTATACCCTAAAAATTAAAAGTTCAGATAAAATTCAACTAAATAGTTATACTCAAAATAGACTATACAAAAACGATTTGAGCAAAAATTTAATTTTTATAAACATCAAAGTTATAGCCCCCCTCCCAAAACGCAGAATTAAAAAAAACTGCTTTTCTTTATACTGGATACTCGGAAGTGATGGTCGAGACTACTCAAAAAAATTTGGGACACCCTATATAGTGGCGTCTAGTGTCATAATAGTGCAGGACTAGGTATTCTAATTAGAAAAATGTGCCACAATGTTGGTAGCCGATAAGGTTTTAAACAGTGGAAGACCAAGGCCCGTCTTGGCCCTTCAATGTGACGTCGCTGATGTCATATGCAAGGGGGGGTGTCAGAATGAACAAAAAAAGATTTTTTCCTTAAAGCAAAACAACTTTTTTTAATAAAATGTATATTGATTTACACCTTGGGCACCTCAATAGGACTCCTCGCTTGCCCATTTACATATAAGTAAGGCCAAGGCCTCCGCGCATTTACACAAGAATTGTTCTTCTTGGCATTTATACTTCTCGGCCCACTCTAAAATTTATAAAGGCAATAGACAAAATATTAGAGCATCTTTTTTCAAAAAAATATAAAAAATCGAAGGGGTCACATTTCCATAATGGCAGTTTTTTTTAATTCATTGTCTTGTACTTAGGTCACTGGTGCGATTATTTGTCATTTTCAATATTTTTTCTTAAAGCCTCTTGTTCTTATTTCTAAAAAGTAGTAAACATATTTTTTGAAAAGTTCGTATTTTTTCAGAAAAATCATAAAAACCATGGATATGCTTTAGCCAATTAAGAAGATTTAAGGAATCGCAAAATTTTTGGTGTAATCGGTATCTAGAGGAACTAAAAAATTAATTTTTATTAAAATCAAAATTGTTAAGTGCAAAGGGTGGCTGGGTTGACATGGAAAGCCCCATATTATATTTATTGGCGTTTTAAAACTAAACTTAAAAAGCTTTTAATTGAGATAACAGCATACAATTTATCAGAACTTTTTAATTATTTTAAATAAATTTAAAAATGTTGGGATGTTGATTCTCCAATAAGCTCTGATCTTCGTCTGATATTTACATTTATTTTAATTTTTTTTTATAATTTACCTTTTTACTTTGTATGCAGTTTTTTAAATGTTTTATGACTATACAAATATTTTTTATTCTATTCTATTGTAATAAATTTGCAGTTAGTGTGGGCACAAAATGTGTTGTAGACCGCATAGACCGTGAACAAAAAAACTCTTTTGGGATCTTGCGCTTTGGAAAGGGGGAAACACTTGTTCTAATCTACAAAAATCTTTCACGGACCACCTACCTAAGGCCAAACTTCATAAACGCGGCCTGTTATAGTCCAAATTATACGCATTTGTAATGACGTCATTTTTGTTTATCTTTGTTTACTATATTATAAACAGCGGTGACAATAAACTTTTTAAAAAAAGTAGTGTCTATGATTAATTCATTTTTTAAATAGGTGGGTAATTGGTTATGTGAAGTATCCGTCACTGTCAATCACAAACATGAGTTTGTCAACCTGTCGGAAATTATTTTAAAAAGTTGTAAAATGCCGAGAGACAAATATAGGTATAATGAACAATCGCAGTTGATAATTTTAAATATATTGGCTTATTTTCAACTGGAAAAGGAACAAGTCCGAAATGGAATCGCACTTCAATTTGAGACTGTGATACAGCGAGCCGCAGATGCAACAAAATTAAGCCCAACAACGATAGTAAATAAAAAAAAGAATCTACGCTATACGTTTTTTTTCTCACCTGGTGACGTCATTACAAATGCGTATAATTTAGACTATACTGTAAGCGGGCTGTGAGTCGTCTGTAACTAAAACCATAGCCTAATTATTTGGGTCCCAGTTCTGTTATTTTTGTCTAATTTGAATTCTACTAGGAGGATATTAAATTTGAGTGGTCGGCTACTATGTAAATTTGGCTCGGTAAGGACGATTAGATTTTGTTATGCGGGCATTGTAACTCCAGGGCCAATTTGGATACCGTGGTTCTAGCACAAGTTCTAGTTGGACTCCAAGTAGTTAGCGTTAAAAGCTGAATCAAACAAAAGTTGTTGAGAAAAACATAAACTAGGCACCGCTAAGCTATAAAAAGTGAATCAAAATCGGAACTGACAGATAATAAGCTTAAGTAACACCTCTTTTATTTGGGTTTTAGACTACCAAGACTAATAAAAGAAATTGACGTCAATTAGGTAAATTTAAGTAAAAAATTATTTAAAATTATGTTGTTTTTTTTTAGTCTTTTAGTAAGTTTTAAAAACATATAAGAGAATGGGATGAAAAGTTTCCGGCCTAACATAGAACGCAACACCATATTGACTTAATAATAATTTAATTTTCTACATAGTCCCCTTGTAAGGTAATACATTTGGCCCAACGATGTTCAACTGATTTGATGAAATTACTGAAGTCTGATTTATCCAACTCGTCAAAATAGGCGTTTTGTAGCTAGCTAACTTCTAAATCTGAGGAATTTTTTTTTCCAGCAAGAAATTTTTTTAGGTTTGGAAACAAATAAAAGTGTGACGGGGCTAGGTCTGGCGAATAAGGTGGATGATTTAACAGTTCAAAGCCTAGCTGATAGATTTTAGCCATTACAGAAGCGGGCTTGTGGCAAGGTGCATTGTCCTGATGAAACAGAATTTTCTTTTTTGCGAAACCAGGGCGTTTTTCGCTTATATTCTGCTTGAGCTGGTCCAGTAAGTCGCTGTAGTACTCTGAATTTATTTTTCTTTCTTTTTCGAGATATTCTATGAGGAGTATCCCTTTAGCGTCCCAAAAGACCGTTGACATTTGCAGACAATACTGCCTTTGCCTTCTTTGGAACTGGTTCGTCCTTTGCTGTCCATTGTTTGGACTGTTGCTTAGTTTCAGGGGTATAATGATGAACCAGTGTTTCATTAACCGTAATAAATCTACGCAAAAAGTCCCCTGAATCACCTCTAAACGGTGCCAAATTCTCCTCTGAAATCGTTAGACGCACGAGCTTTTGATCTGGCGTGAGCAACCGCGGCACCCATCGGACGGATAGCTTTCTCATACCTAAAACTTCACATAAAATATGGTGAACTCGCGATTTTGATATACCCACAGCCTCAGCTACCTCTTGCAGTCTTAATCTGCGATCTTTTAGAATTAGTTTGTGAATGGTTTGCACCATTTCTTCAGAAGTTACCGTTTTTGGCCTGCCAGAACGCGAAGTATCATCAGTGCTAGTACGACCACGTTTAAAGTCCGATACTCAGGATTTAACTGTGGTATAGGAAGGAGCAGATTCCCCTAGTGTAGTCACGGTCTTATCTCGTTTTTTTCCATCTTTTAAAATTGACACCCTATATAAACTTTCAAAATAAGCAGGACACAAACTACTTGACGCACTCATTTTAAACTTCGAGCGTATACTGATCACAAGCAAGGCCACACAAACACGTTGGAACATAGGCTAGGCCGGAAACTTTTTATCCCATCCTCGTACTTACCTATCAACTTTATTGGTTAAATATCTTTTGCTAGCCACCGACGGCAACCTCAAGACCTTGCTAAGGCAACTAAATATCGATATAGCATTGGGTAGAACCAGGGGTTTGAGTAGAGGAGTCTTCCTTTGAAGATGAAACACTTTGCGGGGCATCTTTCCGAGTACGTGGTCTAATTTTAGATTAAACGGAACTTTTTTTCGAGTTTCATCGATGGCTAGTGCGACTGCCCCAGTGTTTTCCACTTCGCCTACAACGTTTATCGGACATCTGCAAAAAAAAATTAAAAAAATTTGACGATCAATGGAGTTTGTTTAGGCGGTATTTTATTAAATTACAGTATCTTTTCCAAGGAGCGCCAGAAATATAGAGACTCATGTTACCTTTGTGGACCTACAAAAAGCATATGATACCGTTCCAGTAGAAAAATTATGGACAGTGTTAGAGCAGACTAATATCAATCATACATACATAAAAGCGATAAAAGAACTATACAAAGGTTCAAAATCTAAAATTAAAATTGGAAATCGACTTTCAAAAGAATTCCTGGTAACGAAAGGCTTAAGACAGGGATAGGGATGTTGTATCTCTCCAACTCTTTTTAAAATATATATCGCAGTAGCTCTAAAAAACTGGAAACGCAAAGTACACGGCATGGGAATACAACTTAACGACCGATTTACCATATACACACTACAGTTTGCTGATGACCAAGTAATTGTAGCTAATGATAAAGAAGACATGAAGTATATGATGAGAAAGTTAACGGAAGAATACCAAAAGTGGGGGTTAACAATGAACGTGGACAAAACACAGTACCTATGTATTGGAAATGAATCAAGTGAATTAGAACTAGAAAATGGACAAACAATATCTCCATGCAATGAGTATGTATACTTGGGTGTCACATTTGATAAGACAGGAACAGACTGTAAAGAACTGGAAAAAAGAATAGTAAAAGCAAAAAAGGTTATTGGTTGTCTTAACAGTATTTTATGGAGCAGAGAGATAAAAAAGAATGTAAAATTTAACATATATGAAACAATGGTGAAAAGCACGCTGTTATGTGGAATAGAGACTTGTCGTGTAACAGAAAAATACAAAGCAAAAATGGAAAGTGTCGAAATGGATGCAATAAGAAGATCAATGAGAATATCCAGAACAGATCATATAAGAAATGAGATCATAAAAGAAAGAATGGGAATCGAGGGAAGCATAACGGATGACACCACTAAAAGGCAACTGATATGGTACGGCCATGTACAACGGATGAGCGACGAAAGATTACCAAAGCAGGTCCTAGAATGGCAACCAATAGGGCGCAGAAAAAGAGGGCGTCCTAAACTGGAATGGCAACAGTCAATCCAAAGATCAATGAGTTAAAAAAACCTGACGGAAGATGACTGTCAGGATCGAAGGAGGTGGAGAATAGGCGTCGGACAACGTAGAAAAACGTTCTAAACCGACATAGTAGTATCTTTTCCAATATGCCTGTATTTGACTATATTTTAAAAAATCATATTTCTGCCGGTTTGATACAATACCAACTCTAAAATTCTTACTTTCATCCGCTATTGAACAAAACTCGAAAGAAAATTTATAGAATTGTATCTAAATATAGTTCATAGAAAAGGAAATCCATGATACTTATGGTGCGAATAGGTGTTCTTGTAAAAAACCTGAACAGGTTGTTGTATATTGATCACTCTATTTGTATTAGTTTACCTGCTTGTTATATTTATTTTATCTTGTCAAATTATGTTATTATGTTAGTCATTGTCAAAAATGCTATACTAGAATTTTTAGTTTATTAAAGCCTTAACTCCGAAGGTTTCTTTCATTACAATTTAATAAACTAAATCAAATCAACAGTCTATGGACAAACTACTCAAGCCCGATCGCCTAGAAATTGAAACACATTCAAACAACGCTGGTCAGTTATGGACACATTGGAAACGAACTTTCGAAAACTTTTTGGAAGCTGCAAAAGTTTCAGAAGACAAAGACAAGTTGAATCTTTTAGTAAACTACGTGAGTTCTTCTGTTTACCAACCAATAAGTGAGTGTAGATCTTATGAAGCTGCAGTTGAAGTTCTCGAAAGATTGTTTGTAAAACCACAAAGTGAAATTTTTGCACGTCATACTCTATCTACTAGAAAACAACAAGTAGGTGAGTCTATAGACCAATATTTGGAAATTTTAAAACAATTAAGTAACAGCTGTAATTTTAAACTAGTCACAGCCGAGCAAAACAGAGATGACTACATAAGAGATTCTTTTATACGTGGTCTTACTGCATCACATATAAGACAACGACTACTAGAACATACAACTCTATCCCTTGAAAAAGCACATGAAACAGCTAGATCTCTAGAAATGGCTCAAGAACAATCAGAATATTATATGTCTAATTCATATGTAAATTCAACAATTTCAAATCCTTCATCTGCTCATGTTCAACGATCAAATGCAGAAATTCAAACACTTGCCGCTTCTGCAACAAAATGCTATTTTTGTGGAAGAAACACACTCCAGAGACAAGTGTCCTGCAAAAGATGTGATTTGTCATGGATGTGGTAAAACAGGACATTTTATACAAGTATGTAGGTGAAAACTTCAAAAACAATCGAAAGTTTCAAACAAAACCACAGCTGCATTATTTGGAATAATTTCTGCAACATCACTATCTTGTTTATCAAAAGCTATTATCAAAATTAGAATTAAACAAATTTTAACAAATGCTTTGGTAGATACTGGAAGTTCAGATAGTTATATCTCAGAAACAATTGTAATACAGAGACAAATTAAAGTTTTTCCTACAAATTTAAATGTCACAATGGCTGCTTTATCTTTGAATTCTCTAGTTCGTGGATTGTGTATTGTAGAGTTAAAAATATCAGATCATGTTTACAAAAATGTAAAACTCTATGTTTTAAAAACTCTCTGTTCTGACGTTATAATTGGACATGATATTCTCAAAAATCACTCAGGAGTTGAATTCAATTTTGATGGAAATCAGACAAAACTTTCTATATGCAATTTAGCAACAGCAAACGTTAATCCCTATTTGCGAATTTAACAGAAAATTGTAAGCCTATTGCTATCAAGTCGAGACGCTTTTCTACTGACGATCAAAAATTTACTGAAACAGAAATTCAAAAATTGTTAAAAGAAAATATTATTGAGCCCAGTAATTCACCATGGAGAGCACAAGTTTTAGTGACGAGCAACACAAATCATAAGAAACGGATGGTTGTTGACTAGTCTCTCACTATAAATAGATTTACATTGTTCGATGCATATCCATTGCCTAATATTGATTCTGTGATTAATCAAATTTCGCAATATGAGTATTTTAGTTCAATAGATTTGCGCAGTGCATATCATCAGATTCCTATTTTAGAAAGTGAACGAATTTATACTGGATTTGAAGCTTGTGGTAATTTATATCAATTTACAAGAATACCTTTTGGGGTTACAAATGGAGTGGCTTGCTTCCAACGAACAATAAACAATATAATCCAAAACGAAAATCTAACCGGCACGTACGCATTTTTAGATGACGTCACAATTTGTGGAAAGAGCTAGGATGAACACGATAAAAATTTCGAAAAATTCATGTATGTTGTACAGTCTAACACTAAATGACGAAAAATGTAACTTCTCAATGAAAAGTATTAATATTCTGGGATATACTGGACTGGACTGGACTACGACCATTAATCAACTTGGAGGAATGTTCGCACATTACTCAAAATGTATACATAAATTTTCTGAAAAGATTCATCCCATTATTGATGTTAAACAATTCACAATGAATAAAGAACAAATTCAAGCATTTGAGAGGTTAAAACAAGACATTATTAATGCAGTTGTAACATTCGATGACGAAAACGCGTCATTTACAGTCGAAACTGATGCTTCGGAGTTTGCTATTGGTGCTCAATTGACGCAGTCAGGTAAACCTGTAGCATTTTTCTCAAGAACCCTATCAAAAACAGAACAAAAACATTCTAGTGTAGAGAAAGAAGCTTACACAATAGTAGAAGCTATTTAATGGGTCGACATTTTAGGTTAATTACTGACCAAAGATCTGCTACTTTTATGTTTGACAGTAAAAATGCATCAAAAATTAAAAACGAGAAAATAATGCGGTGGAGAATAGAGTTATCCTGCTATAAATTTGATATTATATATAGACCAGGAAATCAAAAGATTGTAGCAGACACACTTTCAAGAATCTCAGCAGCAATTCGACCATCTACTTGTGATAAAAATTTATACCAGCTACATTCAATGTGTCATCCTGGAATTACAAGATTTTATCACTGGATGCAAAAATTTACCATATTCACTGGAAGACATAAAAAGAGTTATATCTGCTGTCCAGTTTGTGCAGAGATTAAACCTAGATTTTATAAAAATAAAAGAACCCTAATTAAAGCCACTACTCCGTTTGAAAGACTAAATATTGATTTTAAAGGACCATTGCCTTCTAATAATCAAAATAAATATTTACTAGACATTGTAGATGAATACTCTAGATTTCCATTCGCATTTCCATGTTCTGATATGTCTTCTTCAACAGTGATCAGTTTTTTTACTCAACTTTTTGCAATATTTGGTACTCCAGAATACATTCACAGCGATAGGGGTGCTTCTTTTTATCCGCTGATGTCAAATCATTTTTACCAATCATGGTGTTGCCTCAAGTTGAACGACAGGATATAATCCAGAGGGAAATGGACAGTGTGAGAGATATAATGGAACAATTTGGAAGAGTATTCAACTAGCAATTAAATCTAAAAATCTTGATATAAAACAGTGGCAAGATGTATTAGTTGACTTCTTACATTCAATAAGATCTCTTCTACGTACAGCAAGAAGTGTGCGCGCATGTTTAATCATTCTCGAAGATCGACAAATGGTACTTCTATGCCTATCTGGTTAAGTATGCCAGGACCTGTTTTTCTTAAGAAACATGTTAGGCAGAGTAAATACGATCCAATAGTAGAAAAGGTAAATCTTCTTGAAGCTAATTCAGACTATGCACATGTACGACTCTCAAATGGAAGAGAAATCACTGTATCAACTCACCATTTAGCACCAAGAGGAGATGTGACACTACCGGAAGAAGATAACGATGTTGAAATAACTAATGACGATGTTGAAATAACTAATGAAGTTAATCATTCTTTTAATTACAATTTGGAAAACGATATTATTCAAATAGTATCTACAGAGAATAATACCGAACCAAATTCTATTGACGAGCCTCCTAATCCTACCACTCCAAATTCTATTGATGACACTAACATTGAATCTAATTATCCAGAAAACATTCAATCCCTTTAGGTTTCGGAAAAGAGAAATCGTAGATGTTCATCATATCTTCAAGATTATGTTAGAAATTGAGTGAGGTAGAATGTTGTATATTGATCACTCTGTTTGTATTAGTTTACCTGCTATATTTATCTTGTCTAATTATGTTATTATGTTAGTCATTGTCAGAAATGTTATACTAGAATTTTTAGTTTATTAAAGCCTTAATTCCGAAGGTTTCTTTCATTACACAGGTAATACAACAATACACTACAGGGTGATTCAAAATTCAAAAACATATTTTTTATACTGTGACTTTTCCATCCATCCTAGGATCAATCGCCCAGTTTTTATCAAAGTTTTTGCGTAGTAAACTAGCATTTTAGACATAACAATACAAACATGCGTAAAGTAGGACTCGAACCCAAAAGCTCGCTAGACTCAGTGATCAAGCGATACATTCAAACTAGGACCACTACACAAGCGGACACGCGCTCACACTCACAACATAATAATTTTAGTGTTAAATTCCCAGAGTTCTTTTTCGAGATGCAGGGAGGAAAGAATTTTTAAAAATTTTTTGAGATATTTAGCTTAAATTTGGCGCGTATATTTATCTATAGGCATCACACTATTAGACACATCAAATAATGGGAAAAATCTACCGTGTGATACATTTTAAGAGGTCTAGTTGCCTTTTCCTCCAGATTTTTTTTTGTAAACCACTGGTAGATTCTTAAACGAAAAATAAAATCCTTGTTACGTTCGAAAATGGAAATTGAAAAAGATAAAAACGGACAGACAGAATCATTTAAACCACTGTATATAGGAAACCCACACACACATGGGACAGTACCTAAATTTTATCCTTTTGTTGCTACAAAACAAGGAATTATAAGAAGTTTGTATTTAAAATTGTAGTAAGAATGAAGACTTAACCCAAAAATATACAACACAAAAAATGATACGACAGAATGGTTATTTCGAGAAATTAATAAACTCAAGGATCTCTAAAATTAAAAACAAACCAAATGTAGAAAATTCTCAAAATTGTAATCTCTTGACAAACACAACAAAAGACGAATAGCCAAATAACTAAAACAAAACCAGAAAATCCCTCAAATAATAAGGAATGTATTTACCAAAACCGGTGTGATTTAATGGTCTGAAGCATAAGGAGTTCCATTGACCAAAATGCAAGTTTGTTGAAGCCGCATTTAAAATTCAGAATAAAGAAATTTTCAGTCAAACAAGCACATACATACGATACATATGGAAACTTAAGGAAAACAAGCGTCTTAATATTAAAAAGGACTACACACTAAGTAGAATAAGTAGTATCCTATAGACTGGATTGTTTAGTTTACACTGAAAGGTTAGGGTTAGGGATACTTACTAACAGAATAAAGACAATGAAAGTCCAACATTTTGTTTCTGCAAAATATATTAAAAATGAACTGACCTTTCTCGTTTACAAATGGTCCTTAAAAAGTCCAAGTCCTGTTGATTACATAACAACGCATTATTTTCCTGATATTCCGCACCCCACAATTCTAAGATATTAATGGTGGGGTCGCCGAGTTCAAATCTGTTAGCATAAATAATACCTAAAAAATAAAAAACGCAACTTTAAAAAATTGCTATTAAAACATAAAATTATCTAGGAGCGAGAGCAACACTTTAGTTAACAAGTGAAATTAAAGAAAGAAAAATTTAAAAAAAGTTTCTCTTCGGCCGGGACTCGAACCCGAATCTCTTGCTCTGTGCGCAAACGCTCTTTCATTAAGCCACCAAAGATCATACTGTAACAAAACGGGATTTGAATATAAATGGTATTTTTGCCATTTATAAGTTTTTAAATATTTTTAATTAAATATTGTTTTTGACATCAACAAGCATTAATTATATGCAAGACTAGGTTAAGATTAAGTAAAATTTATGGCAACTCCAGCGACTTGTTTTTTGGCATATTTTCAGGTTCGCTGTATTTTAATAAAAGTTGTATTCGGCTAATATGTCCTTTGAGCCACTAACATCAAAATAATTCATATTTTGTAACTGGAAACAAATTAGCTAAACTTATAAAAAACACACTGTGTAATTTTAACTTTATTGATTTTCTGAGTCCACGTATCTTTGAATTGCGGTGGTATTTTGTCTCTTTGTCTTTCTCGCTAAAACGAGAGAGCTTAAGTTTCAAACTACGACAACGGCAGGCCAAGAATGTATTGGACAAGAAAACCGTTAAAGAAAGCTTAGATTTTAGACCAATTAGCTAGCGGCAAGCTAAGAACGCCTAGAGAGCAGGGTACTGAAACTTTCGAAAGTCGGGAGGAAAATCACTCTTTAGTTGCGCTTCGCTTGGTTCGTTACGCTTTCGTTCACACTTCTTAAGGGGGGTTTTATTTCAACTGGGGAAATTTATCAACTATTTTAACTTTGTATAAAATTGTTAACTTTAATATTCATAATTATTTTAGTCTTTTCTTTTGGAGTTTATTAATTTTAAAGCTTTTAATTATTACTGTTTCCAGTGTTTTACAATAATGTTTTTATCTGTTTTATGGTTTTTTTTAACATCAAAATACAACCCATTCGTTGCCCTAAAATCGGCATTTTTAATCAACAATATATCCCAAACCTAAACAGTAATATTAAGTAAATTAAACAGTTGATTGAATGGTTTCACCTATTCAATCAACGTTTATAATGTTGATAAATATATATATACATACAACAATTATATAAAAGGTTTATAAAACCTAAAAGTTTAAGAAGTGTAAATATTTGAATACAAAAGCTTAATAGTAGTAAAAAGTTGATATTCAATTAATAAATATAAGAAGTGAAAGTGTGAAGCTACAAGAAGAAAATTAAAAAGGTATGTATGATTTTCCTACATTGGTTATACATTTGAGAAAAACGTTTCTAGCATTTATTTCCTCCAAGAACCGTCAAATTCCCTTTCGAGATCGTGTACATTTAATACATTAATATAGTAACTTTTAATAATTTTATCAATTTTCAAATAGTTGCATAAATTGGTAGCTCGCAACTTTTAAGCCGTGGCCACTTGAGGTGACAGTACCACTGTCACACATAGCCGCCTGTTACAATACATAAATTTTCGGAAAACTTCTACCTTATGCATGTGTGCGGTGTCTCAATACAAGAACGAGAAATTCCCAGGGTATAAACTCGACCAAGCCAATCAACTGATTTCTATTCTATGTATGATCTTTGGTGGCTTAATGAAAGAGCGTTTGCGTACAGAGCAAGAGATCCGGGTTCGAGTCCCGGACGAAGAGAAACTTTATTACAATTCTTCTTTCTTTAATTTCACTTGATGTTTATGGTTTTAGGTCCTTGCATTATTTGCAATTTGGTATTTGAAAACTTTACTTGTTGTACAGCGTGTCCCATTTTCGGTGGGATTAAATGGGAAACTCGGTTATTATTAAAGATATTGATTTTCTGATTGCACCTTACCGTGCTCTTTTTTTGAACCGTTAAAAATGGTGAATTAGATTTTTGCTGTAGTCCGTATTTTCGCTAATACAGAGAGTTTTTGAAAAAATTGCATTTTTAATAATCCCTTATACCTCGCTTATTTTGCAAGATATTTTTATTCTGAAAAAACCTTTTCATGGCGACTTTTTTAGAGGAAAATAATGACGTTGTCAATTTTTTTAAATATTGTTTAATTTTTGAAATACCATTGTCATAAAAAAATTAAATACGGACTTGGATTTTTTTATAACTATTTTGATTGGTTTCATGCTATTATTATCACAAAATAACAAAAATTTAATATTTTTTTGTTTTAAGGTAAAAAAAAGTCAAATATTTAAAAAAAATTGTCCGAACCAGGAAATTTCCAACAAAAATATAAATTAAAAATTGCTAGTTGAACGATTTTTAGTTTAATCGTTTTGATACTTACGTTAATTTAATGCTTTATTTAAAATAAAGTCTACGAGAAAAAAAAACGAATTACAAAAAATAATAACTTATTTTTGTTTAATGATATAAATGTTCAAACTGATTGCCATTCTGTGTAAGACATTGTTGACATTTTTGTCGCTTGAATAAAGCAGTCAAACAAATCACATTTTTCATAATCTGGATATGGTCGATTTCTAGCCATTTTAGAATAATTTTGTGTGAGCCATTCACAAAAATGACAAGTAAAATAACAATGTCAATTTCATGCTTTTGTTTTTCCATGTTGAAGTAAACTTTATGAGTTGCTGCATCAAATAACTACTATGATATTGTTTTTGTAACTTTTTAACGTTTTTTATTTTATTTATAAATCTTTTAATTAACGTTTCAAAATAGATAAACAACTAAAAATAGTTCAACTAGTGTGTCTTGCAATTTTTAATTTATATTTACGTTGGAAATTTCCAGGTTCGGACTAATATTTTTTTTAAAAATTAAATATTTTTTTTTACCCTAAATTAAAAAATATTAAAGTTTTATCATTTTAAGATAATAATAGCATAAAGCCATTCAAAAGTGTGATAAAAAAAATCCAGGTCCGTATTTAATTTTTTTATTATAAACACCATATCTCAAAAACAAAACAATATTTTAAAAAACTGACAACGTCATTATTCTGCTCTAAAAAAGTTGCCACAGAAAGGTTTTTACAAAATAAAAATATCTTGCAAAATAAGTGAGATACAAGGAATTAATAAAAATGCAATTTTTTCAAAATATATTAGTATTAGCGAAACCACGGGGTATAGCAAAAATCTGATTATACTATTTTTAAGGGCTCAAAAAAAGAGCACGGTAAGGTGCAATCAGAATGGGACACGCTGTACACTAAAATCACTACATCGCCTTACATTTTAATATGAGCTTTTCTATTTTTTTGCGAAGTACGTAGTCTAACATGCAGTGTACTATTTATATAGGGTATTTCAACTAAAAGGTAACAGAAGTGTTTTTGGCTATTTTTCGTGCGAATTTGGAGAAACGCTCGGACACGTCGATTTTGTTTGCAAGGGGACACTTTTTGGCTATCCTGAAATTTTTGTAAAACGAACCCCCTGCGAGGGGTATACTTTACCCCTATATTTTGAATAGGGAAAGTGGGTCTAGTGATACCTTGTTTTGAAGCTCTCTTGAATATCTTTACAACCGTGTAAAAATTTCGAAAATCCATCGATTAGTTTTTCAGATATTTGCTTTGAAATTTTCAAATTTAACATGGAATGATAGAATAAAAATTAAATCCAAAAAATAATAAAATTCTAATTAAATTTTTATTTTATCAGTCCATGTTAAATTTGAAAGTATGAAGGCAATTATCTCAAAAACTAATGGATAGATTTTTGAAATTTTTACATAGTTGTGAGGACATTCAAAAGGGCTTCAAAACAAGGTATCACTAGACCCACTTTCCCTATTTAAAATATAGGGGTAAAGTATACCCCTCGAAGAGGGTTCGTGCTACAAAAATTTCAAGATAGCCAAAAAGTGTCCCCCTCGCAAACAAAATCGACGTGTCCGAGCGTTTCTCCAAATTCGCACGAAAAATACCCAAAAACACCTCTGTTCTCTGTTACCTTTTAGTTGAAACACCCTGTATGTAACTTAAGTTGTAATAAAAATACCAATCTATGTATTTATTTGAGATTAAAGCGTTGATGTATTAAATCATAGTAAAAATATTACCTCCAACGGGCTCTACCAACTCTTTCAGGACGTTCCCATTACCGCCCGCACCTTGATCGTGTATACTGGTAACTGGATTTTTATTCCCGAGTTCTAAGCATGCTCGAACCACACGATTGAGTTTGTTTTCCATCTCTGCGTCACCTAAGAATGATAAAAAAATATGTCAAAGTTTTATAGTGGGTTTACACATGCATGAATTTAGTGGCGCCAGTGTTCGCGCCAGTTCTATTGGCACGCCAGTAAAGGTTTACACTATTGTGCGAAAATTAAAAAGACTGGCACGCCAGTTTCATTTTTAAAGTGTACATGATACGCGATATGTCGGCTGAACTCTCGGAGGCCTGCAAAATAGTCGCTAAACTTTTATTGAAAAAAATAAAATAAAAGAGATTCAGGAAAAGGAACAACGAAAAGGCTGTATCTGCATGGGTTAAAGCATGGATTGCTAGTCGATCTACTTTGGGTGCTTCGGAAAAACTTTTAGGAGAACTTGCAGCAGAAGATCCTGCGAGCTATAAAAACCATCTTCGAATGACAAAGCAACATTTTGATATTCTTCTAGAGTTTCTCTTATTTAAACAACATTCTTTAAAACTCGGTCTGCTACTTTAAACCATGGTACTTTTGGGGTGTATACTTCATTTGCACCGGCTCCGGAATGTTGGCTTTTTTTAATTTTTGTCAATTCCAAAGCATATGTGTTTCTTATGGATCATATTTTTGCTTTTACTTCTGCAACTTCAAAGCCTTCAATAGTCATTATTTTACTAATTTTTTGGGAAGCATTATCTTGACTATCTTTGTTTTTATATGAACTACTGTGTACATCCCATAAACAAGGAAAACATTCATAGCCTTCAAGAAACTGTATGGTCAGTTCTGCTGACCACTTTTTTTAGCCATATTAAGCTATAAAAACAAAAATAAACAAAATTTTGAAGCTCAAACACAATGAAAATAAAAAATAATTTAAAATAATGAACTTTAAACTGGCGAGCCGACGTGCAAGCACTTGTTTACACATGAAAATTTTCCTTTTCTGCGCGCATGCGTCACCACTGGCGCCAGCAAATTCAGTCAGCTGCAGACTTTTTTGATACATGCATGCAAAAAAATAACTTGTGTGCAAGTCGGTGTTTACACTTGCAAATTTAACTTACTGGCGCGCCAGTTTTTATTGGCGCCAGCAAATCCATGCATGTGTAAACTCTCCTTTAGTTAAACTAAAAACAAATGCAGCAATTGGGTCGTCGCGCTGTGGTGCGCGTTTGATTCTAATTAAATTCCAAGTCTTTTAGTTTAAAAAAAAATAGCAAATGCATAAAAACTGATTTTTAATTTTTTCGCAATTTTTTTATTTTTATTTTGACTGTTTGTATTTTTTTGATACTCCCTGTATTTAAACAACGTATTGATCATCATCCTGAGGACACAACGTTTTTTAAGCTTCGTTTGTCAAATGGTAGAAGAGATATTTTAAAACAACTTATTATGTGTTATGTGTGAAGTAGTAGAAGTCAAATATTATTTTATAATTTTATTTTGTACTTAATTAAGTTCTTTAAATTATAATTTTTGTTGTTTTATGTTGGCAGGTGGAGTAGGTACTGAAGTATATTCAGTAACTACCTACTCCACCGTTCAAGATAATACAACAAAAATTATAATTTGAAGGACAAATACAAAATATTTGACAGGTGTGTAATTGTTTTAAAAAATCTCTTCTACCATTGGACAAAGGAAAATTAAAATACTTTGTGTCCTTAGTATGATCAAATAAATGGTCGAAACGTTGACATTAAAGTGAAGTAAGTTTCCTAATTTTTGACATCTACCAACAAATTTAAACTTAAAAAATAATAATTTTTCATTAATTAGTTTGTCCCTAGACCATTTTAATGAGTCTATATGTCTTAAACTGTTGCTAGGACCCGTCGAGATCAGTGACAAAATATGGATGCCTTTCAAAGCTTGACGATCTTTAAAAATAACCAATCAACTGTCGAAGCCAAGATGACCAAATTTGGTTCTAAAAATAAGATGGTCTAGTCCAAATATTTCAACACAAAATAAATTATATAAATTATAAAGACTTGTTATTGTCTTAAATTTCGTAGAAACCGAAGTCTAAAGTTTGTAATTAAATTTCAAAAAAACATGAGTCCATATTTTTCAAAAATTAATTTTTTGCACAAAAATTATTCTACTAACATATGAACACGTTCTGTGCAAGAACAGCGCAAGTCCGCTTCAAATCTGAAAGTTTAAATTTCTACTTGGTTAATTAATTAAAGCCTAACTCCCTCCGTTTTCAGTAAGTCGCCATTTTGTTCAAAAAATACCTCTTAAAAAAATTAAATTCAAAATTTAAGACTTTAAATGTAATTGTTTGTGAATCCAGGGAAAAAGAAACTAAGTATCTAGCCGAACTCGTTTACTTACAGTGTGCCTGAATGAAGTATAGGTTACATAAAAATGGTTCCAAAAACTAATTGCATATTTTGAATATGGACTCTTTCCTGAGTTCAGAACTATATTTATATAAATCCTAGCTGATCCTCTTCTCGAAATTTTTGACATTTTTCTAGTTAGTTAGGCGCTAGCTCCTGTCACGTGTGACCTACTATGTGCGCTCAGTTTGACTAAGGGGTTTTGTTAAGTATAGGAGTATACAAAAAGTTTGGTCACGTGGTCGTACTCATGGTCGTTTGGCCGCCATCTTTGAAAATGGCCGCCAAATTGATAGATTTTTTGTTTAAGCGTATCTCCCTATCCAGTAGTCCGATTTTAATTTCATAAAGCCTGTTTAACTCCTTTTTTAAAGATAAACAAATTTTGTCATTACATATTTTTTGATAAATTAAGTAGCTTATGAGATATACCAAGATTATTAGTATTTCCGCCCGCAAAAGAATTAAAATAATACCCATGCTCATTTTATTGTAGCTACAATATTATTGACATTTGTTTTATTTTTGTTACATAGAAGGCTTTAAATGTTTCACAAAAGAGGATATTGACTTTATGTTTTTAAAGTTCGATGGATGGTACCCCTATAGACTGCCTTAAATAGGGTGGTTTCTAAAACTGTTCACAAGATTATAGAATAAATGAATTTGCAGCGATTAGGAGTACCATCCATCGAACTGTAAAAACATAAAGTCAATATCCTCTTCTGTGAAAAGTTTAAAGCTATGTAACAAAAAAAAAACAAATGTCAATAATATTGAAGCTACAATAAAATGAGCATGGGTATTTTTTTAATTCTTTTGCGAGCGGAAATACTAATAACTTGGTATATCTCAAGAACTACTTGATTTATCAAAAAATGGGTAATGATAAAGTTTATTTGTCTTTAAAATGGGAGTATAAAAAGCTTTAAAAAATTAAAATTGGACGACTGGGTAGGGAGATACGTTTAAACAAAACAAATCTATCAATTTGGCGGCCATTTTCAAAGATGGCGGCCAAACGACCATGAGTTCGACCACGTGACCAAACTATTTTTCTATTCCAATGGGTGCTTCACAATGTCCCGCAGTCAAACTGAGCGCACATATTAGGTCACACGTGACATGAGCCAGCGCCTAGGCTAACTAGAAAAATGGCAAAAAATTAATAAAATTTCGAGAAGAGGATCAGCTAGGATTTATATGAATATGTTTCTGAACTCAGCAAAAAGTCCACATTCAACATGTGCAATTAGTTTTTGGAACCATTTATTTATGTAACCTATACTTCATTCAGGCACACTGTGTGCTAGATATAAAATAGTGACATTTAAAACTATCAAGGGGGCTCATGATAAGTGTAAACATTTCGGGGGGGTGTTGCACGTCTGGCTCTTAAAATTGCACGCCACTGCTCGCTTGCCGCTCAACTCACTTAATACGCATTTTGCGACCCATGCTTTTTTTTTACTAATTTAAGTAGTACTATCATTCCCGGAATATTTTATTTTATCAGAAAAAAGTATATTCATGAACTGACTGTAAAAGTTGTTATTTTTCTGGCCTTTCGGCTGCTATTTGGAAACAATGGTCGTTATAGAGTCCCTGGTAAAAATTTTAAAAAGGTCTCGAGTCAAATCGAATAAACTATTGATTTTAAAAAGCCTTATCGCATCCCCGCTAAAAAAGTGTCACAACTCAAAAAATGCCATTAGTGAGTTAAGCATGCAGTAACATTTAAAATGATTAGTTCTCTTTTCTACAAAACCGTCACTTTTCAAATTAAGCTATTCACCGCTAGATGGCGAAAGTGACACTTTTATTTTGGGACAGGTAATTTGTCTTGAATCCTAAAACAGTGTCACATTTGGCTTTAACCAGTAAAACTGTATTTTTTGAGTTGTGACAGTTTTTTAGAGGGGGTGCAATATATAAACAAAATTGTTATACTGTACTTCCTGGAGTCGAAAATATGTACCTCGTTGTACAGCGTTGAAGTCCAATTCCTCCTTGTTGTCCCCTTGAACTTCAACCGAACTAGCCGAACCACCTCCCACTCCGATTCGGTAAACCGGCCCTCCGATCTTGATAATTTGTTGTCCTACTTTGGGTTTTTGTTTTTCGGTCATATTCGCTTCCATGCTACCTATGCCACCGCTAAACATGATTGGTTTAATCCATTCTCTAAAAAGTATTTTTTTTTAAAAGGGCAACCCTCGAGACAAAACTTTTGCGGAAACAACTAATTATTCAAATAGTATATTTTATCATGACTACATTTAAAATCAAGTTTTCTAATTTCCGATTTGAATTTGCCGCTCATTTCTAGCATGGCGTTGCAATGACGTCACAGCGCAGTAAACTCGCGGACAGATACACGGCATTCAAGTGTTTATTTGTTTTTGTTCTGTGTTTTTACTGTTTTTTATGTAAAAAAATGTCCTATAAGTCGCGTGTAGTGTCTCAGTGTTCAAATACTAGCATAAAAACACCTGAAAAACTATTTATTCATGTGGCTGCAGCAGTAAAAGAACGGAAAAAGTGGCTAGAACTTGCTCGAAGAGACCCAAGGGCCTTATCTAATACATCTTCGCTTTACATTTGTGAAGATCAATATTGATGTGAGTATAACTAAATTGTTTCTATTAATTTTTCTCACGTTGTCTATAATATATATATATAACTATTTCGTAAATGACGATGAAATTTTTAAGGTTATGTTTATTACAAGGGGTGAACAACTATAATAGGCAGAAAGGTGGACAAATTTTTAGGCGGTGCTAGGCAGTTCTTAGGTAGGACTAGGGGGTACCTCTAAATGCAGGATTAGGCAGTGCACATGCAGGCTAAATGTAGGACTGAGCAATGCATATGCAAGACTAGGCAGTGCGTATTTGTTATGAAGGGTCTAAGAATTTTTTGAAACAAAACATCTTTGCATCTTTTTAGGTCTTGGGAATGCTAAAAACAAAGTTTTTTGTTTAATTTTTTCTCAAATTCATAGTTCTTTTAATTAAATAAATTCATTAAATTTAAACAATTAGCCACGTGATTCACAACAAGCGGTCTACCAATCAGCTGCGAGTGACGTCACAAAATAGTAAACGCCTCAAACGAACTTATTTCTGTGTTATTTTCTTATGGATGGTAATGTTTGCTTTGGTTTAAAGTACGAATTATCGTCCTAAATTAGATTTTATTTTGTGTTTTGCTTATAAAAAACATTTTCGATGGAAAACGGATTCTCCAAAGCCGATAGCTCCAACTCATTTAGAGGTACTCCCTATAGTCCTGCCTAATAACTGCCTAGCACCGCCTAAAAATTTGTACACCTTTCTGCCTATTATAGTTGTTCACCCCTTGTAATAAACATAACCTAAAAAATGTCATCGTCATTTACGAAATAGTTATATATATTATAGACAACGTAAAAAATTTTCATAGAAACAATTTAGTTATACTCACATCAAAGTGATCTTCACAAATGTAAAGTGAAGATGTATTAGATAAGGCCCTTGGGTCTCTTCGAGCAAGTTCTAGCCACATTTTCCGTTATATCCGTTAAATAGTTTTTCAGGTGTTTTTATGCTAGTATTCGAACACTGAGGTACTACACACCACTTATATGACATTTTTTTACATAAAAAACAGTAAAAACACAGACCAAAAACAAATAAACACTTGAATGCCGTGTATCTGTCCGCGAGTTTACTGCGCTGTGACGTCATTGCAACGCCATGCTAGAAATGAGAGTTTTCGCGGCAAATTTAAATCGGAAATTAGAAAACTTGATTTTAAATGTAATCATGATAAAATATATTATTTTAATAATTTTGCGTAGCAAATTAGGGATCTATGTATCATTCTAAACTCTTTTCTAAAATTTGTCAAATACCCTATTAGACCTCATCGTGTTACTGGAAATGTAGTAAGTAAAACAAGAGTAATAAAGCTTTGAAAATGGACGTGAATATGACCATTTGATTTTTGAAACTTTTATGGCAATTTATAGAAAAATCAACATTAATATTTTTCAAAAAAAATACAAATAAAAAAATTTCTTCAAATCTAATCTTATCAATTTTGTTTAACATTGGGCAATGGTATCGCCCATATTTCAAGCCAAAAAGCTTTCCATTTTTCATTTCAAAAAATATTTGTGTTGCCTATACACATGCCTATACACATCAGCGGCCATAAATGGGTTAAACAGATATTAAATAAATTTTAGAAAAAATAGTTTTTGACTAAACTTAAATGGGACAAAGCGGTTGAGACAAAATTAATGGAACATAAGGGTAGTTTATTAAGGATTAAAAATTATAAACAAAGGTACTTGCATAACGTTTTAACAAATACTCGTATTAATATGCAATTTTCAGATTTTTATATCATGATTTTTTGCCAAGGTCGTCTAAAACCAGGCAGTACATGGATAAATTATTATTTTATTGTACTTAGAAACTAAAGCTTTTAAAACTTAAATATTATCCAAATCCTTTAAAAAAGGAGTGAAATCATAACAAAAACAGTTCATGTAATTGGCGGAGAATAGTGGGAATGTGTCCCATATGCCAAGGAATAATTATACAAAAATGTTTGTTTGCTTTTATCACTATATTCTTACATGTGTATGTAATAATGAGTTAAGTAGGTATTATTTATTTGTACTAGGATTTCCTATCTAAATAAATAAATTATAATTTTATAATATTAACAGGTAAATACTAATAAACTCATAAACACTTTTATTTAAAAATAACTATTTATTTAAACAAATTTGAATATTTGAATCAAAACAAACCACGTACCAAGTGCGAATTTCGACTGTGTCGATTTGTTGTTGTTGTTGTTGAGGACGAACCTCCTAAACTCTTGATGCTTTCGTTGGGAACTTGTTTGTTTCTGTTGGTTTCACAAAACTTATGCTCTACACGGAGCAATCGCCTACATTCACCTGAGGATGGCTGAAAAGGTCGAAACCGGTCCGGTAGTGGATTGGCATGGATCACTTGTTCCTGATTGTCAGGACGTGTTCCAGACGGGGATCATTCGTATCCTTGTGATCGACGTTGGAGATAGTGAAAACCAAACAGTTTTAACAAATTCCCAACGAAAGCATCAAGCCATCAGTATAATTCAATGCCGGTAGGGTTATTTTCCCTCGCAGTAGTTGTTTCTGTTGGTTTCACAAAACTTATGCTCTACACGGAGCTATCGCCTACATTCATCTGAGGATGGCCCAAAAGGTCGAAACCGGTCCGGTCGTGGATTGGCATGGATCACTTGTTCCTGATTGTCAGGACGTGTTCCAGACGGGGATCATTCGTATCCTTGTGATCGACGTTGGAGATAGTGAAAACCAAACAGTTTTAACAAATTCCCAACGAAAGCATCAAGCCATCAGTATAATTCAATGCCGGTAGGGTTATTTTCCCTCGCAGTAGTTGTTTCTGTTGGTTTCACAAAACTTATGCTCTACACGGAGCTATCGCCACATTCACCTGAGGATGGCCCAAAAGGTCGAAACCGGTCCGGTCGTGGATTGGCATGGATCACTTTTTCCTGATTGTCACGACGTGTTCCAGACGGGGATCATTCGTATCCTTGTGATCGACGTTGGAGATAGTGAAAACCAAACAGTTTTAACAAGTTCCCAACGAAAGCATCAAGCCATCAGTATAATTCAATGCCGGTAGAGATATTTTCCTTCGGAGTAGTTGTTTCTGTTGGTTTCACAAAACTTGTTGCTGTTGCATTATTATACCTGTCTAAGACAAGATAAAGCCAAACTTTTAAATTTATTTCCTTTTTACTCAGTCATTTCTGCCGTAGCGCTATAATAAATTTACAAAGCTCCAGGGGCTTCCATTGAAGAATACAAAAAAGCACATAGTATAAATAATATTACCTTCTCTCACGATTGCCATCAATTAAGCCAAAAGATCTCACAAAGCCACTAATAAGTGGCTCTCCGAATTTATTTCCGTAGTCAGAAGCTCCATTACTCGCCTCTACTAATATTTCGAGAGGAGAGGCAAAGTTGGATGGATATTGAAAAGATTCTTCTTCCCATGGAAAGTGATAACCAGGAATATGAAGGTTTCCTACAAAAGTACTAACGGGTAAGTCCACATCAATTCAACCAATTTAAGAATATTTTTGGACCATGAGTTTTTTGATGATGATGAGTTTTTGTGTAGTTATTCTCCGCCTAATAAAAAGTAAAAATACAAATTTTTAAATTTTTTGGTTACATATTTTTTGAGTTATGCGTTTCCAAAAATAAAAATATTGACCCATTTTTAGCACGCATCGGTTTCTTTAAACTTCTATAATTTTTAAACCGTTTAAGATAATTAGCTGAAACTCGCTATCTGAAGAGAACGATTCACAAGCCAAACTTTAATGTGTTAATAGCCTCATTTACTAAAAAAAAGGACAAAGTGTCTATGCCAAAATTATATTTTTGATGAAATCTCAAGAACGGATTTTTTGTTTTTCTTAATTTTGATAAATTTTTTTCTTAGACTATTTGCTTACATGTGTGCTAAATTTTATCTTCGGATGAGAATGGGATCATAGTTAAAAAAATTTATTTATATCTTGATGCATATATTGTTTGATATTTTTATTACTATCAAATTTAATATCTAAAGTGCACATATTGTTATGAGGCATCTTATTTATGTAGCATGTATATTATAAAAACGTGGACACAATGGGCATCTGGTTTCGCTACGTTGGCATTTAAATAAAGAAACAATTAATTAAAAAACGTACTTACATAATAACGGGCTGACAAGAATAATTAAGAACCTGTACATAAATGCCCCCTTTTCGCCCTGCAATGTTTGATATTGATGAAAATAGTTACGTTATTTATCTCTTAAACAGTGGTTGCGCGTGGAGTTAAACTTTAGGGGTGCACACCAAAAAATTATTGCAGCCACACCCAACAGATAACGCCAAGTTGTCTCAGTGCACTAATTTAAGCTGCACCTTTCACAGCCAACGGCAACCGGTGGGTGGCATAACAAAGTGCATGCGTTATCGATCGCCGCAATTGATTCACAAGAGCATGAACCGAAGTGAGGCCCAGATTCTGTGTGCTGTAATATTCTATATTTCGTAATTAGAATGCGACATAACATCAACGGTGCACAGAATTTGGATCCAGTTAAGCGCGGCGCCAGCGGTAGCCGACCTACGCATCCTCGTTTCAACTCAAATACAAATACATATATACCGGGTATTAATTCTTAGTTAGTATTCAAGTCTTTGGTGCATTCCTTTTGGGGTTTATTGATACTTTATGATGAATAGTCAGATTTTAATAGCTTTTTAAGTAAAATTTGGGAGTGTACGTGCACATATGAGTGCACTTATGGAGGAACCGCCACTGCTCTTAAAATAGTGGCAAAATCGGCTGTAAGGTAATTAAATATCAGAGGTGGCGTATTATTTTGACTGATGACTTTTTGTAAAACAAAAGTTGCGTAAACATGGCGTTTCGTAGCTGTTTTCTCAGTCTGTTTGGCTTTGCGACGTATCCGTTCTGGAAATTAATATGATTTTACGTAGTTACCGAAATCGAAATGGTAGATTTAAAATCGAAAAAAAATTGGTTGGCATTTTCCACTTAATGTTGCAACCCCTATGATGACCAAAATCATCCCACGATAGTGAGAAATTCCAGAAATGTGACAGAGTGGATGTGTAATCTTAACTTAGGCGTCGAAATAAGTAAGTGAAAATGATTAAAAACTTTTGAAATAGTATAAATCCAGTCACGGCTAATTTATAGGTAAAATATTAAAGTAGAGGAATTGTCAAATAGTTATATTTAAGGTAAAATAAAAGAATTTTGAACAACATCAATACAAAAATACATTTTTAAATAGGAACCCACTGTCATCCCAACAAAATAAAAAATCCGTTTTTAAACTGCATCAAAAATAAAATTTGTGGTGAGACCCCTGCATTTTTTTTACAAGAAGGATGTCACTAGGCATACCATAATTAAGCTTGTAGACCTATAAGATTACACAGCAACTTTTACCTCGATATGCCCAAAACTTTATAAATAACAAGGGTTTAAAGAAATCAAGTCAGTGCTAAAAAAGACGATATTAAGCATTAAAAAAAATTAATAACTCAAAAACGAGACTGCTAAAAAATCAAAAATTTTGCATTTTTACTTCTTTTTACTTAGGTAAGTATTTTACCAAAAATTATGAAAATCAAAAGTGACAAAGTCCAAACCATTGGTTGATTTGATATGGACTTACCCTAAAGCTTATTATGCCCAGCATATTTTCATTTAGCTTTTCCGATGTAAAGTTAGCCTTTGAACACAGGCATCAAAAATAAATTGCGGGCTTAATAACATAAGTAAGACAAAAAGTTTTTAAAATGTCTTAAGAATTTTAAACTTTAAAATATTCTATATCTACCATTTATTGCAGAAATCTAATAACAACAATTACCACCCAACCAATTTTACTCACCCACAGAATATCCAGCAGTTCCAGCGATACAGTATCCTCCCCTACCAATACTCTGAACGTCTCTAATCCTTCCTCCTGTACCAGTGGTGGCGCCACTAAAAGGGGCGACACCCGTAGGAAAATTGTGCGTTTCAGCTGTAAAAATCAAGTGAGATTCTGTAGTTGCTTGACGTAGTTCGCTTACGGATCCTGCTGTAGCAGGACGTAGGCTTCGATGCAAATATCCCTTAATCGCACTAAAAATTAACAGTATTGACTTAGTTCAAGATCCGGCTGCATAAAAATGTGAAAGTAAAGCAACTATCTATTCTTAAGCACTGTATTATTGATTGGTCGCTGCTGAAAGATTACTCTATACAGATTTAATTGTTAACTTTATTAAACATATTTAATTTATATTTAATGAACCTCTTTTAAGTAATACGTAACAGGCTGAATTTTCATAAGAAAGCATCATTTTGCTGAGACGCCCAACTCTTTCCACTGCAAAAATTCTTGAAAGTGATTCCTAATAAAGTGGTGCTAAATGCCAATTTCACACATGTTAAAATAGCGAGATAAAAAAAAGTGACGGTAAATAATTACTAACCGGCAATTTTTTTTCTGTTGCTTAAAAAATGTCAAATTGCATGCTTAGTTTAGTCAGTCCGATGCACGAAAAATGTCAACGCATGTGCATTGTGTAAGACTATGTGTACACCACACTGCTCCGCGAACGCGCCGTATGTGTGCCGCTCGCGTGCTGCTTACACTCCCTGCGCAAACACGAATTCGTCCTATTTTCGTGTTTTTAAAGAAATAACGAGCGATTACAGTCAAAAGTAAATAGATATTTAATAGCATAAGACATTTAAGGTAGAATTTTTTTTTTATTTGTCGCACTGTGTTTATTGTATTACAATCTAGTCAGTAAGACTAATTAGCAATTTTGTTTAAACTTAATTTAATAGAAAACTCAGATTTAAACTTATGGTTCACTCAACAGTTCTCCCCGCTTTGTTTGGTCTGTAACTCACAATTGTGTTGTGTTTATAGCATTATTTTGTTTTGTGTAATTCACTTAGTTTACTAGCTCAAACGGCTTCACTCTTTTTAGTCTTCGAACTACCATAGTATTGTCTAGAGCTCAATTGCTTCCACATTCACATGCCGATGGAGTCTATCTTCATGGCTTTTTGCGTACTTTTTATTACTCTCTGCTACAGTTTCGATTTTTAGATCTCGATGAAGGTCACTATTTCGAACGTACCAAGGTGCATTCACAATGTTTTTTAATACTTTATTTTGAAATCTCTGTAAAACTAGAATGTTACTCTCTTTAGCACAACCCCATAGTTGAATACCATATCTCCATACTGGTTTCAGTATTTGTCTGTAAAGCAGTAACTTATTATGAATTGTTAAATTGGACTTCCTTCCAATTAGCCAGTTGATTTTTCTACACCCTATCTCAAGTTCTTCTTTTTTTTTCTTAACATTTCAACATGAATTGATTTGGTTTCATTTAATTTTATTCGCCACTTTGTGGTCCAACTGTGAACTTCGGTGACTGCATCCTGAAGTTTTTCTATGCATTTTTTGCTAAGTGACAATTTTCTGGCTTTGGGATATCACAAGTGAATAATAAGTATAGATAAGGGCCTAGTACGCTACCCTGGGGCACGCCTGCTTGAATTTCTCTTAAATTTGAGTATGAGTCTTCCTGTTTTACTCTAAAATGTCTATCAGATATGTATGATTCCAAAATATCCGAATATTGTTTTGGCAGAAACCGTTTTAGTTTAAAATTAGGGCCTTTATGCCATACTTTGTCAAATGCTTGTGATACATCTAGAAAAACTGCAAAACAAACTTTACCCTCTTCTAGTGCTTTTTCTATTATATTAGTAATTCTGTGTACTTGGTCTATCGTGGAATGCTTGTCTCGAAAACCAAATTGATGAGATGGAATAATTTCTTGTCTTTCTATGGTGGGTTTTACTTTTAAGCAATAATTTTTCATAGAGCTTGGATATAATTGGCAGCAAAGATATTGGCCTGTAAGATGACACGTCATGGAGTGGTTTTCCTGGTTTTGGAATTATGATAACTTCTGCAACTTTCCACAGTTTAGGTAACATACCTAAGCCTAAAGGACGCATTAATTAGGTTGCATAGTTTTACGATGGCTTTTCTGGGAAGTTGTTTTATGACTACCCCGTTAATAAGATCATACCCTGGGGCTTTTTTCGAATTAATATTCTAAATTAAATAATATTAAATTAAATTCATAATATAGTTCTGAAAAGACGTGCGTTTCTAGTTTTGATTAAACATATGAAATCAACTGATAAAAGTGACAAAATAAAATTACTGGGGGTCCTGCTTTGAGATTTCAAAATTAAATTAAATTACGCAAATAGTGTTTTTTGTTAAACGATTCCGTTATCTTGTTTTAAAAAGGCTTTAACTGATAAGGTTTAAATTTTTTGCCCTGTGTAAAAGTTCCAGCCTCTTATAAGGAGGCAATTATGGGTTCATTTTGAGAAAAATCTTCCATTAAATTCCTAAACGTCTTAACTTTAGGGTGTTTTGAGGACACGGCAGTACCTCGCCAAATTCGCGCAACTGCTACCATCTTTATTTGAAACATTTCAGCCCATATTTGACCTATCTAAAACTCTACTTCGGAATGAGCTACCAAACTCAAACTTTGCACAGTCGTAGATCTTCATAGAGTTTACAACCCCTCGAAGTTTTATGGACTTTCATAAATTAGTAAAGTAGTTACAAAACCGAACCGAACCAAAAAACGTCAAAATTGCCACTCACTCATGTACTTCCGACATGCTACAAAGCTGAAATTTGGCAGACTGATAGAAGTTATTACCAAAACGCTGGAAAAAATCAAAAAAACCCCAAAATTCTAGTTTACTCCTCTCCCCTATACATGTAAAGTTATGTAAAAGTAACATTGCCAACTTCCAGAAACGCTAGAGAGGTGAGCTTTGGCAGACTATAATAAAACTAAAGGAAAAAATTTTAAAATTCCAAAATTCTAATTTACTCCCCCCTATAAATGTTAAGTTATGTAAAAGTAACACTGCGCACTTCCAGAAACGCTAGAGTAATTTTTCTTATTAAAAAGTAAATGTCCTAAAAATCGTATCTCAATTCAATTGTACACATGAACATTATTATAATTATTAAAACTAATGCTTGGCGCTTGATATGCTTGATTTAGTCACTCCGACGCACACTGTTAGGAATCACTTTCAATCATTTTTGGAGAGAAGTTGGGCGTCTCGGTAAAATGAAGCTATTTACAAAAATTCAGCCTTTACTAATCACTTAGAAAATAGACCGGTGTAAAGTCCTTTCATTTCAAAACGCCACCAAAAAAATCATAATAAAATTTGAAGTGTGAAACCCATTAAGGAATCCTAAACAAATAAAAGAGAATATGGGCCGGACTGGGAACAGTTTATAGTATAATAAAACGTTCATAAGAAAAGCTGCTTAATACGTATAATAATCATTAATAGATAGGTACTATTCAATTTATTTAAATGTAACATTAGGTACCGGATCAATTGTTATAACAGGTTATATACATGTTGTCTAGCTAAGTTGGAACCATATGGAAAACTTTTTTATTTTTAAATTTAGGAAAAAAAGTTCTTTATAAAAAGTTCTGCATGTTCTAAAATTTAAAATACAATCATCAGATGTCAAATTTTTTAATCGCATTTGTTCAAAAATATAAATTTTGGCCAAGAGTAAATTTTTGACAATATCAAAAATTGTTATAAAGAAAAGTTAAGGAAAACTAAAAGCCTTGTTTAAATATGCAATTACAACCATTTACATTAAAAAGAAAATATTTCAGTTTTTTTTATATGTATTTCAACAATAACAATGTAAAAACTGTAGTTAGATGTAACTTAGTCAAATGGATTATTGCAACCCTCAAAATGGGTTAGAATATATAAAACACATAAGAATAGTGCCATTATTACCTTTTCAATGTATAATGTAGAAAAACTAGTCAAAATTAACCAAACATAATTTTTCATTATAAATTGATATAATTGAAATCCCATTTGCCGTAATAATTTACTTAATGTGGAAGGGGATTTATATGTATACGAAATTTGTTTTTTTTTAATTTCTTTTAATAATTCCTCGATAGTAGGGCTCTTATTGGCTGCGTATAAATTGTAAATCAGTGTACGTATTTCGTACACCGTACCAGCTGATATATTGGTTACTCCTCTACTATTACTTGTTTTTCGTGTTTTGGCGTATCCTCTTGTTATTATTCTAGATATGGTTCTGTAGCTTGCCCCTGTAATATGCGTAATACGTTCGTATATTCTGGAACGATTTCCGTAATTTTCTACTGACAGTTGCGTATACATATTAAGAATAATATCTTGAGTTTTCCTCGTACAATGTGTTTTTAAAAGTTTTGCCTTGCCCTTTGGATATTTTTTTTTAGGGTTAACGTTTGGTTCCTGTAAAACCGCAGACTCTAATGGTACCACCACTTCTTCTCCTCCTTGCTCTTCAAATGGTCTCCAAAAATTTGTGTGTGGTGTTTCAAATGGCCGCCAAAACGCCATTATTAATATCACTTATTAGGTCCTCACTTATAAAAATAAACTACAAAATGTACAGGTTTACAATTGTTATTATTCACAATAATAATGAAAATGTCACAATAATAATAATCTGAATTCAAATTCAAACAATATAAACACCAACCGCTAACAATTTTAAACTGAATTTGACCCTGTATTAAAGAATGCAGGTAGTACCTTTCGAAAGCCTTTGTTATATTTCGAGAAGGGATTAGGTACAGACTCCTGCAAATCCCAAAATGGTTATTATGATTAGGGTGGCACGCGCCAGTTTTTTGTGAGGCATTTTGAAATGACAGGACTATACTATAAACTAAAAAAAATTTAAGAGGATAGAAAAAAATCAAATTTCATTAAATTATTTTTGTAAGCGTGTTCTACTTTAACTTAAGCAAATAAAAAAAATTGGCGCCAGTAGCCAGCCATCCATAAGACCCCGTCGTTGTGTGTTTACAGTCAACTCCGCATATAGTGAACTCAAAGATTGCACGGAAACTGGTTCGCTATATCCGAGGTTTACTATAAGAAGACATATAGACTATTGTATACCTAAGTGAAATTGGGTATTTTGAACGGGGTTTGCTTTAAGCTTGTTTAATTACAAAATTAAACAATTTTCTTTTTTTACCATTTTTCATAAATCTTCATTTTTAGTTAAATTTATTATTTAAACACAGGTGATCTTGAGAAATTAGGTTTTAATAACATAAACTAACCTTCTCAAGTTTACCTATTTAAATTATATAAATTATTTAGTTTATAAAACAGCATAAAATATTGAATTTTATATTTTATAATTTATCACGAACTATAAAAAAAAATTTATATAAAAAGAGAGGATATATCTTAATAAAGCAGATTCAACATTTGATAGTTGTTCTCATGATAACTACTTAAGTTTACTGTACCATAAGCCTTCTTGGTCATTGCAGGGAGCGGGGCTGCTCCCTGGCAGTAAACTTTTTACTTTAATCCCGCTGCTTAACCAAGTCGAGTTAAGCAAGTGTAATTGTCAAGCACAGCTTGCACAAAGCGAGTGTTCATTATAAACGGGTTCGCTATATGCGGAATTTACTGTATTTTGACGATCCATGCATAAAAAAAATATTTGATTTCAAGAATATTTTTTTAAAATTACAACATGTGATATTAATAAGTTTGTGAATTTTGGCACGGTTACTTGTAAAAAAATACATAAATCTAAGCATATTATGACTCAAAATATCTTCTACGATATTTTAGAGAGAACAAAATAATCCAGAAATAAAAAATTATAAATATGTACGTTTGTACATTTTGGTTAAAATCATATTTATAAAAAATAAATGGATCCATGACGGATCTGATACCTTCCTAACCCATTAGCACACTCCAAGGAAACTCCATGCTATATCAACCTTAAAAACAGTTTTTGGTTATAACACAAATTTAAAAATAAAATGAGTTCCGGAAACCGCATCTAATCAGCTTGTTACAGTATCGAATACTATTTTACCTAAACATTTCATGAAAATCGGTTGGGCGGTTTAGGAGCTATCGCGTTACGGACAGAGTTACACAGAGACACACAGACAGACATCACGACGATACTGCTTGGGTAGGTCAAAATACACCCAAAACACATTTTCAATGTTATCTCAAAAAAAAAAAAAATTGTCGTAAAAAACATCATCTTCTCTAGCCATTGCTGTGCGGGCTAGGAAGGTAAAAAAGTTAAAATATTTGTTGAGATTGTAATACAATAATAGAAAGGGATATGTCCCGCCCCGCGTATTACTGTTTTTGTGATATTTGAGTGATCTGGATGAGCAAACACCCTGCCCGTTTTTTTGGGTGCCTCACTAACTTCATATGAATTTAGCGAAGCACCCAAAAAAACCGTCAAAAATAAGAGCGACAAAATTAATTTTTCCACAACTAATTAACGACTAATTAGCGGCAAATTATCCACCACATTCGATTTCGATACGTCATGTCTAAAGCCGTTTTTTCGAGAGTGCTTCGCTAACTTCATATGCAGTTAGCGAAGCACCCGAAAAAACGGTCAAAAATAAGAGCGACAAAATTAATTTTTCCACAACTAATTAACGACTAATTAGTGGCAAATAATCCACCATATTCGATATCGATACGTCATGTCTAAAGCCATTTTTGAGAAGGGTGCTTCGCTAACTTCATATACAGTTAGCGAAGCACCCAAAAAAACGGTAAAAAATAAGAACGACAAAATTAACTTTTCCACAACTAACGACTAATTAGCGGCAAAATTAAAGGCATTTTTGACGAGGGACCCTCTCTAACTTCATATGAATTTAGCGTCGCACCCAAAAAACGGTCAAAAATAAGAGCGACAAAATTAATTTTTCCACAACTAATTAACGACTAATTAGCGGCAAATTATCCACCATATTCGATTTCGATACGTCATGTCTGAAGCCATTTTTACGAGGGTGCCTCGCTAACTTCATATGAATTTAGCGAAGCACCCAAAAAAACGGTTAAAAATAAGAGCGACAAAATTATTTTTTTCACAACTAATTAACGGATAATTAGTGGCAAATTATCCACCTAGTCGCGATTCGATTTGCGATGGGTGCCAACATATGAAGTTAGCGACGCACCCAAAAAAACAATAAAAATACTGCTATGGGTGCTTAACAAAGCCGCGCAACAAAACTGAGCACACCTATTAGGGCATACGTGACATAAGCTAGCGCCTACACTACAATCTAAATCTGAAAACCGCGTTCCGCTAAACTGTGACTCCGACGAACTTTTGCCTTATTATTATATTGCTGAAAATATAATTCTTAATCCAACTTTAAAAATCTCGTTTTGCCAGCTGCTATTTTGATATTTTAAATATTCATTCCCCACTATTACCCCCTTGCAGCCTCTAACCCCAACAAAATTTAATGGACAAATTTGGTTAAAATCAGTTCATCGGGTTTTAAGTTATCATGTCCCAGACAGATAGACAGACACCACAAAATTTAGTGGTTTGGCTTTTTTGACCCAAATAACTTATTTTGAGTGAAAAAAAAAGGTTTTTTTGACAATTCAAATGGCCGTCCATACCTACGGTATAAAATCTTCACCAAATGTTAAAAAAAAATGTTTTAATGCTAAATCAATTATACAATAATTGCTTACCTGCTGTTATCACTGAATTTAATAATATTATTCGGATTGGTATGATTCTGTGTTTCAATAATCATATCGATAAGGGATTCTTCATACTCCTTTCCATCTACTATCATTTTACCTTTAAAAAACCAATGCCTACTGTGCTCGCTATTCGACTGAGCCAAATCAAAGCACTCAATATTAGTTGGATTTCTTTTGAGAATATTTTTAAATAAATTCGTGTAGTATGTCAAGTCTGCCTCGTCAAAAGCAAGACCCATTTCTTTGTCTATTTCTTTTAAAGCATCTACACCTTTTTTTAAAATATCAATTTCTTTAATGTTTTCTTTCTTTTCAAGTTTTTCATTAAAGCTTTTCTTAGGAATATTAGCTACGGTGTATCTGCATTCAGTCATGCGATCATGTAGCTTAGAAACCAATGCATCTTCAGTCTCTTTTGAAACCTTTTCTGATGACTTAATATCTAAAAGATATCTTCGTGAAACTTCAAGCCTTACAACTTGCTTAAGTCCGAGATTTTGGCAAATAGATACAGCATTAGTTGAGCCAGCAGTTGAGAAATTGAATCGAGGTCCAACTTCAATTAGTATTTGGTTCGAAGCTTTCTTTAGGAATTCTTGTTTTGCGAGATATTCTGGATATAAAGGATCGCAAATAACCCAGATAAGCTTTTGGAGATCATTGGAGGTTAAGCTTTTTGTTACTTCAATATGATAACATAATTCGGTTTGAATATCTAAGACAGATTCACAAACTTCTTGAAGTTTTTGCAATATTTCTGCCTTTTTTGCTTTGGTACAGCCTGGTCGTTTGTAGAAACGTGCGATTGAATTTTGCTGAACCATTTTTTGCCTAAAAAAATTAACTATCCTAAAACATTGTTTTTATTTTAGTCTGCTGTTTTTTTTTACAAATATAAAATATGCAAATAAAACATATTTTTGCCAAAATACGAGCGAAGGCAAAATTTTTGAATAACTTTTACCTAATAATCCCACATTTAAGCAAAAAATGGCAAAAAGGTTTTCCACATTAATTATCCTTGTAATCAAAACACGTATTTGTTTTTCTAGAGCTGTCAACTGACTGAAATATTTCAGTGTGTATTGCTCAAGGATGTTGCCAAAATTAATACCCTTTAAAGTGCAATATCGATTTCATTAAAGTTTCAGGAAAAATTGTGCGTATGTACTGAGTGGGGAAACAACAAAACAAATCTTATCTAAGCCAATACCTTGTGACATTAGAAGGTATTCTCCTTTTACATGATGCTATCATGGCGACTTTGAGATTCGTGAATTGCCAAGGGGCTAAATATTTCTTTAAGATCCTAGAATAGCTGTGTAAAATATGATTTTTTATTTTTGATTTTCTTCAGAAAACAATTTTTTGCATACATATTTGGCACTAGGGTTTTTTGGAGCGAGGAATTTGATTTTCATCTCTGCGTCCCTACCAGTATAATGAAACAAGTATAGCTTTTTTGTAATAATAACTTATGATGTAGTTATCCGTTTTGCAATAAAAAATATTTGAATATATATTTTTTTAAATTTCATACTAGCCTATATTTTTCATAATTTTTTAAATAATACTGTAAAATATCTAGGTTAATCTGCCTAAACAACTGCTGTAATCTGAATCCATAAGCGCTCTGGGAGTCTTACCCCTGTCTGGTCTGAAACCCGGTTCCCACCTAGACTTTCACGTGCGTGCCCGCGCACGCGGCACATGACTGTCATAACATTTCATATTGAGATCACGTGACGCGTGAGAGTCGTAGGTGGGAACCGGGTGTAAGGTCTAAATCTAAGTGTATTCTTTTAATACTTACAGGTCAAATAACTGCAAAGATTTGGTTTACGGTAACGTGCAATAAGCATTTCTTAATGAGTTTGATCTTACAATAATTCAAATTAACTTTAGAAACAAAGAGAAACTATATGACATTTTTGTAACGATGATGTGCCATTTTTTGGAAATCTAGTCCGTGCAGTCAAAGGATCCCGTTAAAAGTAGCGTCAAATTGTAGTACCACCACTGAGCGGTGATTTAAAGTTCGAAAAACTATAGAAATAATCCATGGTCGATAAAAAAAATTATATATAAAAATTTTTAAAGCTAAATAATACATAAATAACTTAAAACTGTTTCTGTATATGCATTACCGTATTAAATACGTATCAATATTCTAAAAAGATATACTAGAATCCTATTTCAGTAACACATCTACCAAAACAATTGAAAATCGGTTTAATTATCGCTAACTTGTCTAAATAATTAACATGTAAGATATAACGGACTGTTGACATTGATTTAAACCGTTTTTATAGGGCATGTTCTAGTAACGGTTGTTGGTTAAAATATAGCTGCCTTTTTTAAACCAAATTATTATATATATTTTATTTAATTTATTTATAAGTTTTGTGTGGATATAATGTCATTGCAACAACGAAAAATGATGGCCTATGTAGCCAGGTATTTATAAACAAATATTAAAAACCACCAAGGAAAAAAGTGAGTTAAACCAAAATCTAATCTTTTAGATCTTGAACGTTAGAACCTAGCACTTTAGACCCTTTAGTAAATACTGTTGTTAAAACGCTAAAATCTCGAAAACCGTTTCTTTGAGTAACATTTACAAGACATTTCTTTTTTAGCGTAACAATCATGAAAAGTTTTTTAACAGGATTTTCACTCAAAGTTTTATATGTGTGAGCTAATATGTACTGGTTAAAATAGAAAACGAGTTTTTCCAGTCACATCAGATTTTTTTTAAATCAGCTGTACATTAAGACACAAAAGATTTGTACTTGTTTTAATATACTAATTTGGTAGTGACACAGAAAGCACCCTCGAAAAATTAGATAAAAATTATTAACAAAATCAAATACCTCGCCGCAAAGATCTCCATCTTCCAAAACTTTATGCAAAAATATTGGTTTGTAAATAAGTTAATTAACAAAATCGAAAATAAAAATACGTCTGTGTATATCGGTTATTATTAACTTTTGGACTCAGGAAAGTGTGGCGAAATCTCAAAAGTTTTCCCAAAGAATCTACAGTTTTACAATGTACCATATATTTTGGAACACTATCTATCAAGAAGTTACGTGCCGTTGTGCATAATAGAACTATTTTTATTCCATTTTTTATATATTTATATTTCTTTTGTCCTTTTAATTAAAAAAAATACTCTGCCAATATATGGGCACCACACTAGTTCGGTTCAACTCCACACTCAATTACCTTTCGTTTGATATCACACACGCCATATTTTCACATTAACTCTAATTTTTGAAATCTATCCCCACCCTTTTATTTGGCTTGTGTTCGGTGGATTTTCATCATTTTTAAATGGGAACATCTCGGCCCAAGACCCAGCCTAGGTATCAAATTTCATTCAAATCGGGCAAACGGTTTTTGAATTATGCGCGTTGGTCGTTACAGACAGACATACAGACAGACACACGGCGCGACAAAAAAGTTTCAAAATCATCTGAAACGCAAAGATATATAAAAAATTTTGAAATCAGAGCAACATTTTTTTTTCTCGAAAAAATTAGGATCACCAAAGCTCACACTACTATAGTATAGTAGTAGTGTGAGCTAAAATATATATAAACAAAATCATACTATAAACAACAAGTAAAATTAAAGAAAGAAAAATAAGAAAAAAGTTTTCTGCTTCGGCCGGGACTCGAACCCGGGATCTCTTGCTTTCTAGGCAAACATTCTAAGCATTGAACTACCGAAGCCATACCTAAATTTTCAGAAAACTTCCATCTATGTAGGCTGCGATGTCTCAATACAAGAACGAGAGACTCTCAGGGTATTAACTCGACCAAGTCATCTAACTGATTTCTATAATTCTTCCTTCCCACTGTCAAAGGTATGAAAACTCAAAAGTTAGAGGTAAACTATCAACGTCTGAAAACATGAGATCACCTTTTCGTGTGTTAAAATTTCTGATCGCAATGGGCGATTGCCAATATAATTCTCAAATAGCAAATTGCAAATAATGCAAGGATCTAAAACTATAAAAAAGAAAAAACTTTTTTCTTATTTTTCTTTCTTTAATTTCACTTGTTGTTTATAGTTTTGGGTCCTTGCATTATTTGTAATTTGGTATTTGAGAAAATCATACTACTTACACTAAGAATCGTAAAATAATTCCAATAATATAAACAAGTATTAGAGAGATACAAGAATGTACATACACTATGTCACTAAACAACGTACTGTAAATAACAAAACCAAAAAAACTTAACAGAGGTCTGAATTAAAATAATCTGACACAAACAACCTTATGATAAGATAAATTCTCGAAATAAATCCACTGGAAAAAATACAAGTTGCTTTCGCAAGAGGTCATAAATATAAAATAGATAGAATTACTCAATATGTTGGTGTAATTGTTAAGAAAAGTATCAGTATTTTCTATTTCTGTTGATATAGCCCAGTCATTATAGAATTTTAGCTTGCACAAGGTGGTGTAGTCGCGATTTTGACATATTGTAAGGATTAATAAATAATTATTGGTAACCTTAGGAATAAGTCACTGGAGTAACCCTAGATGCGTCTAGATAAATACGTGATGCCTATTCAAACAGCGAATATTTGGAATATGGGCACGCACGTATTTATCGTGGCCTAGGGCGAAGTGATAAGTAGACCCAAGAAGGTTTTTTTGGGTTAGTCTGAATTTGGGGTAGCAAGTCGATCGGCTTTTGAGTGTCACGGGTGTGTAGCGACCACAGCTTTTGTGGCAGAGAAAAGACAAACCTATTCTACAAAGTGGATATAGCAGTGTAGACTAAATAAGGGTAAGTGGGTGGACCAACCTCCTCTCAAAGTTTCCATAGACCTTTCAATAAATAAGTTGTAGCCCTCTAAAACTGTGTTGATTTTTAGCCTTGGTCTTGATCCATCCACCAAGTAATTTTCCGGCGGACGCCAAGGCTAACACTGCCCTTATCGTTATCGATACGGTCGAATCGGGTTAACCTTGTTATCTCGATTCGACAGTGCGGTACAATTAGGTTCAACCTAAGGGAGCTTCGTTGTTTGGGGTTCGGTTACACACCGCTCCCTACCCAAAAAGCACCCTTACGGCCCCCTGAACCGTGACGGAGGCGCTAAAACGATAAGAGAGGCAGTCAACACAGAGAGCTACTTTTCTCCTTGTTTTTTTTTGGTATTTAGTAATAAAAACAACAGAAAAAAAACAAGGGCGAAAACGAAAGGAACTTTGAAAGGGACCGGCAACCACCCTAGTGTGACTAATGAACCGAACCCCTGAACCGTGACAATATGTTGTTGACATTGGAGTCCTAAAAACAAATTTGAGTTTTCGACCTTGGGGGGGGGGGTGCTACTTCCGCCATCTTGGATTTAGTGGGCACAAAAAAGGTTTTTTTTTTAAATTACTTGGTTACTGTACGTTTTAGAAAAAAAATTGAATTGAAAAGTTGAAGACAATAAAATTTCCTACAAAAACGAATTTGTACGTTTTTTGTCAGACGAGTGGTTTTTGAGTTATGACGCTAAGCATTTCGCCGCCATTTTGGATTTTGACCAATTTTTTTATTTAGTGGCCTTCAACTTAAAAAATGCTTATTTTTGAGAAAATCTATTATAACATAAAATAAAGTCCAACTAATAGCCTATAAAATCAGAAATTACTAAGTTCTCTGGGTAGTACCCTTGCTGAAATACGAACCCAGAAGTGTTAGCAGTACACCCGTTTCCTATGTATTTTCATAGTATATGCAAGCATTCTACCGAAAGTGTGTAATCAACTTTATTGTAGAAAATTAAATGATCTTTTAAACGATGTATCACCTAAGTGGACCAAGTCCACGGTTAGCACTTAATTGTTCTTTTTCAAAAAACTAAGCATTTTAGGGAAAAATGTTAAAATACCCTTTTTAGAGAAAATGAAATGTTTTTTTAAACGGCATATCACAAAGTTGTGTTAAAGCTATCGTTGACACTACAGGGGCGTCCGCATATTGAGGTTCATTCATCATTTTTTTCTAATTAATTTTTTTTATTTGTTTTATTTAATTTTCATAAAATCTAAGCTTTCTGAAAAACCTTGTTTTACTCTATTTTATTAAAAACAAAATATTTTAAAAACGATATGTACCTAGTCGGTTTTTGTTATCGGGGAAAAACAGATAGAGTAGAGCATGTATTAAAAGATACCGCGATACGACCGAGTCTTGCAGAAAGCTTTGCAGCGTTGTCAAAGGGAACCTTGATAAATTACTTCAGGCGCACGCGTTCGCACTCGTCAAGGGGGCGAACAATCTGAAATATTTTTTTAGGGCGAGAATTATTACTTGACTTGTCAACATACAAGAAGTCTCAATACACGATGACTCAAGAACACCTCAAACGATTTTAACCCAATATGATACACAAGTTTTATATCGGCATTAGATTTTGGTTAAAAAAAAAGGTTAGTTAAAAGTATTATTTAACCAATTTTACCTTAAAACTATCAACTTTACCATCAACTTTTCTTGTTGTATCGATTTTAAAATTACTTCAATATTTTCTTAATTTTTTTTACCAAGATATGTAGCTTTATATTACCCTTAATTAGTTTTAAATTATAATGTACAAAAAAAATATAATTTATTTATTTTTTAAAGATGGCGGCCGAGAAAGTAAAAAAAAAACATTTTTGTTTTTTTTTTTCGAAACTTAACAAAAACTGGAAAAATACAAGACATCTCGTTAAACAAAACATAGATATTTTAAAAATGTCAAAAAAGTTGACATATGGCACGTACCGGGTGATTTCATTGAATTGACCATATTTTACGGGCGAGGGCCAAAACATCGAAACACGAAATGTCGAAAGTACAAAATGTCGAAAACAAAATATCGAAATTTAAAATGTCGAAACTACAAAATGTCGAAGTTACAAAATGTCGAAAGGCAAAATGTCGAAATTACAAAATATCGAAATTATAAAATGTCGAAATTACAAAATGTCGAAATTACAAAATGTCGAAATTACAAAATGTCGAAAAGCAAAATGTCGAAATTACAAAATGTCGAAATTACAAAATGTCGAATTACAAAATGTCGAAATTATTAAATGTCGAAATTACAAAAAATTAGCAGTGTTGTAGTTTAGTTTGTTTAGGTTAGGTTCGGTTCGGTTCGGTTCGGTTTGGTTCGGTTCGGTTCGGTTTGGTTTGGTTCGGTTCGGTTCGGTTTGGCTAGATTTGATTAGGTTCGGTTTGGTTCGGTTAGGTTCGGTTCGGTTTAATTCGGTTCGGTTCGGATTCACACCCTCTTTTTTTTGAAAAAAATTGTTGGTTCAGTTTGCTATGGTTCGGTTCAGTTCGGTTCGGTTCAGTTCGGTTCGGCAAGATTTAATTAGGTTTCGTCAGGTTAGGCTTTTGAAACTTTCTATTTTCATGTGGTTAAGTCAGATTAGATTTAGTTAGATTAGGTTAGGTAATGTCAGGGTCGGGTTAGGTTAAGGTTTAGAAATTTTTTATTTTTGATTTTCGATATTTTGTAACTTTGACATTTTGTAATTTCGATATTTTGTAATTTCGACATTTTGCTTTTCGACATTTTGTAATTTCGACATTTTGTAATTTCGACATTTTGTAGTTTCGACATTTTGTAATTTCGACATTTTGTAATTTCGACATTTTGTAATTTCGATATTTTGTAATTTCGACATTTTGCCTTTCGACATATTGTAACTTCGACATTTTGTAACTTCGACATTTCGACATTTTGTACTTTCGACATTATGTCTTGTCGATGTTTCGTCCGCCGCCCATATTTTACTTAATAGCTAAGTCCGGTAATATTGATCTAACAGTAACGTTTATATAAGCAAAGTTAAATAATTTTTCCTAGATTATCAGAACAAGTGACAAGTGTATGACATATGTCATTTTTGACATCAGATTCTGATGATTTATAAAAAATTATTTAACTTCATCAATATTAACGGAGATAGCTATTAAGTAAAATATGGTCAATTTATTCAAATCACCCGGCACCTGACATATGTCAACTTTTTTGACATTTTTAAAATATCTGTGTTTTGTTTAACGAGTTGTCTTGTTTTTTTCAGTTTTTTTTGTTAAATTTCGAAAAAATAAATAAAAATTTTTTTTTTTTAACTTTTTCGGCCGCCATCTTTAAAAAATAAATAAATTTAATTTTTTTTGTACATTACAATTTAAAAATAATTAATGTTATTATAAAACTACATATCTTGGTAAAAAAATTACCAAACCAAAAAGATACTGTTGTATTTATATTTTGAACGCCGCCATCTTGGATAATAATAGACATATGTCATTTATTATCAAATATTTCAAATCGGCGACCCCCATTTAGTATAAATCGATATATTACACGGCAATACTAGTTGTGTCAAACAAGAACAAAAAAATAACTTTTTTATCTGAACTTCGGCCGCCATCTTAAAATGTAAAATGTCAAATTGTAACTTTTTATGAATTTTGACACAATCTGGCTTACGACTGATAAAATCCAAAAAAATTTTTATTAAAATTTTATTTGGTCTATAGGTTGGACAGGTCTGTTTTATTTTTGACAAATTAAGCGCCATCTTTGTGTCGGCGGGGAAACGTATCATTTCCTTTAAGCATGTTTAAAGAGCTGGTCAGTAGCTTTAATATGAGGTATTAAAAGTAAATATCGCACAAAAAATACAGAAAATATCGATGAAAAACTATTTCTTTTTAAATAGCCGCCATTTTGTTTTGCAGTGACAGGTGTAATTTTTTTTTTACATTTTTAAATTGAATAGGTCCCACTCAAAGTAAATTTATCCAAAATAATTTAATTTCTCTTAAAAAAAGGAAATAATTTTTTTTCTTTACTTTGGATTCTGAGGCCGGAAAATCGGAGATGAAAATTTAGCTTTTGGGTTTAGGTACTACTATGCCAAATATAAAAAAATATACCCTTTTTGCAGCTTTATTTTACAAATTTACTCTACTATACCCAGAGAACTCAGTGATATTTAATTTTATAGGCTATTAGTTGGTCTGTCTTTATTTTATGTAAAATAAATAAAATAAAAATAAGCAGTTTCGAAGTTAAAGGACACCAAATTAAAAAATTGATCAAAATCCAAAATGGCGAAGGAATGCTTAGCGTCATAACTCGAAAAGCATTCATCTGACAAAAAAACGTACAATATTGTTTTTGTAGGAAAGTTTATTGTCAACTTTTTTTTAACACTTATTTTTCTAAAATGTACAGGGACCAAGTAATTAAAAAAAAACCTTTTCGTGCACACTAAATCCAAGATAGCGGGGAGAGCCGGTCTCCCCCACGGTCGAAAACTCAAATTTTTTTAGGACTCCAATGTGAACAACATATTTCAAAATTGCGAGTCTTTTTTTCACTCCAAGGACTGGCCTAATAATTAATTAAAACCTATTTTTGAAGCATCTCTCTGTTTTCTATGTTGGCAATTATCATAACAATGTTATTATTATTCGGTGCTGTAGAAATACAAAACCATATCCTAAATGCATTTATGACTAGTAGTTTCATTTTTTCACGTTCTCTGGAAATTAACCGCGTACCATTTTGTGTTCCAAGTGTGGTAGTTCAATATTTACCAGAGAGCAGGCATATCTAAGACATGGGCATATTTGATCCAGGTACCTTAATACCTATATTTTTAAAGTTATCATATATTGTGCGATAAAAACAACAAATAACTTTCCAAGTCCTAGCTTAAAGTTACAAAGGTAAAAATCTAGGTACAATATTGACATGATGAAATTGTACTAGGGTCGTAGACGGTCTAGGACAACTGGGCGCCGCCAACTCGGCGCCGCCAACTGGGCGCCGCCAACTCGGCGCCGCCAACTGGGCGCCGGGCCAACTGGGCGCCGGACCAACTCGGCGCCGCCAACTGGGCGCCGGCCAACTCGGCGCCGGACTAAATTTTTTTTTTGATAAAATGTGTAGATGAAAAATAAAATATATTATTTATATAAAAACATCTTTAAAAAATCCTTTACGCAATATTTTTTACAAGCTTTTATTTAGCTTCAGATGTTCTGTCTAACTAACTATCTATCAAATCTTGTGAAGCGTTTTTGACACACGTAGTGGTCCCATGACAATACAACATTAAGAAAAAAATATCCTCCCACCCTACCCCCACCCCTTCTATAGAAAAATGTGTTTTTGACACACTTCCCGTTATCCGATTTGGATAAAATTTGGTATACACATAGTGGTCCGATGATAATACAACAATAAAAAAAAATATCCTCCCACCCCTACCCCCACCCCCTTCTATAGAAAAATTTGTTTTTGACACACATCCCGTAATCCGATTTGGATGAAATTTGGTATACATATAGTGATCCGATGACAATACAATATTAAAAAAAATATATCCTCCCACCCTACCCCCACCCCTTCCATAGAAAATGCGTTTTTGACACCCTTCCCATTATCCGATTTGGATGAAATTTGGTATACATATAGTGATCCAAAGACAATACAATATTAAGAAAAAAATATCCTCCCGCCTCTACCCCCACCCCCTTTCATAGAAAAATGAGTTTTTGACACAATTCCCATTATCCGGTTTGGATGAAATTTGGTATTCACATAGTGGTCCGATGACAATACAACATTTAAAAAAAATATCCTCCCACCCTACCCCCACCGCTTCCATAGAAAATGCGTTTTTGACACCCTTCCCATTATCCGATTTGGATGAAATTTGGTATACATATAGTGGTCCGATGACAATACAACATTAAAAAAAATATCCTCCCACCCTACCCCCACCCCTTCCATAGAAAATGCGTTTTTGACACCCTTCCCATTATCCGATTTGGATGAAATTTGGTATACATATAGTGGTCCGATGACAATACAACATTGAAAAAAAAATCCTGCCACTCCTACCCCCACCCTCATCTATTGAAAAATGCGTTTTTGACACCCTTCCCATTATACGATTTGGATGAAATTTGGTATACATATAGTGGTCCGATGACAATACAACATTGAAAAAAATATCCTCTTACCCCTACCCCCACCCCCTTCCATAGAAAATGCGTTTTTGACACCCTTCCCATTATTCGATTTGGATGAAATTTGGTATACATATAGTGATCCGATGACAATACAATATTAAGAAAAAAATATCCTCCCGCCTCTACCCCCACCCCCTTTCATAGAAAAATGAGTTTTTGACACAATTCCCATTATCCGGTTTGGATGAAATTTGGTATTCACATAGTGGTCCGATGACAATACAACATTAAAAAAATATATCCTCCCACCCCACCCCCACCCCTTCCATAGAAAATGCGTTTTTGACACCCTTCCCATTATCCGATTTGGATGAAATTTGGTATACATATAGTGGTTCGATCACAATACAACATTGAAAAAAAATCCTACCACTCCTACCCCCACCCTCATTTATTGAAAAATGCGTTTTTGACACCGTTTCCATTATCCGATTTGGATGAAATTTGGTATACATATAGTGATCCGATGACAATACAATAATAAGAAAAAATATCCTCCCACCTCTACCCCCACCCCCTTTCATAGAAAAATGAGTTTTTAACACACTTCCCATTATCCGATTTGGATGAAATTTGGTATACATATAGTGGTCCGATGACAATACAACATTGAAAAAAAATCCTACCACTCCTACCCCCACCCTCATCTATGGAAAAATGCGTTTTTGACACACTTCACTTCAAATGACTTTTATAAAATTTGGTATATGCATAAAGGCCCGATGGCAATACAGCCCAAACAAAAAATATATTTCTAACTCTACCCCCACCCTCTCCTTCCCCCAATAGAAAAATGAGTTTCCAAATAACTCACGATCAGCGATTTCATTATAATCTAGAATAAACTCTATTTATTTACTTCTGCATTTTTCTGCTAGATTGATTCTTGCAAATAGTTGTGTTAATTGATACGGATATCTTATCGTAATAACATCGTCAAAATTATATATATTTTTTTTAATGTTGTATTGTCATCGGACCACTATGTGAATATCAAATTTCATCCTAATCGGATAATGGAAAGTGTGTCAAAAACATTTTTCTATGAAAGGGGGTGGGGGTAGAGGTGGGAGGTTATTTTTTTATTAATATTGTATTGTCATCGGATCACTATATGTATACCAAATTTCATCCAAATCGGATTATGGGAAGTGTGTCAAAAACACATTTTTCTATAGATGAGGGTGGGGGTAGGAGGGGTAGGATTTTTTTTTATTGTTGTATTGTCATCGGACCACTATGTGAATACCAAATTTCATCCAAATCGGATAATGGGAAGTGTGTCAAAAACATTTTTCTATGGAAGGGGGTGGGGGTAGGGGTGGGAGGATATTTTTTTCTTAATGTTGTATTGTCATGGGACCACTACGTGTGTACCAAATTTCATCCAAATCGGATAATGGGAAGTGTGTCTAAAACTCATTTTTCTATGAAAGGGGGTGGGGGTAGAGGTGGGAGGATATTTTTTTCTTATAATGTATTGTCATTGGATCACTATATGTATACCAAATTTAATCCAAATCGGATAATGGGAAGCGTATCAAAAACTCATTTTTCTATGAAAGGGGGTGGGGATAGGGGTGGGAGGACATTTTTTTCTTAATATTGTATTGTCATCGGATCACTATATGTATACCAAATTTCATCCAAATCGGAAAATGGGAAGTGTGTCAAAAACTCATTTTTTTATGAAAGGGGGTGGGGGTAGAGGTGGGAGGATATTTTTTTAATAATATTGTATTGTCATCGGATCACTATATGTATACCAAATTTCATCCAAATCGGATTATGGGAAGTGTGTCAAAAACGCATTTTTCTATAGATGAGGGTGGGGGTAGGAGTGGTAGGATTTTTTTTTTATTGTTGTATTGTCATCGGATCACTATGTGAATACCAAATTTCATCCAAATCGGATAATGGGAAGGGTGTCAAAAACGCATTTTCTATGGAAGGGGTGGTGGTAGAGGTGGGAGAATATTTTTTTTAATGTTGTATTGTCATCTGACCACTATGTGAATACCAAATTTCATCCAAATCGGATAATGGGAAGTGTGTCAAAAACATTTTTCTATGGAAGGGGGTGGGGGTAGGGGTGGGAGGATATTTTTTTCTTAATGTTGTATTGTCATGGGACCACTACGTGTGTCAAAAACGCTTCACAAGATTTGATAGATAGTTAGTTAGACAGAACATCTGAAGCTAAATAAAAGCTTGTAAAAAATATTGCGTAAAGGATTTTTTAAAGATGTTTTTATATAAATAATATATTTTATTTTTCATCTACACATTTTATCCAAAAAAAAATTTTTAGTCCGGCGCCGAGTTGGCCGGCGCCCAGTTGGCGGCGCCGAGTTGGCCCGGCGCCGAGTTGGCCCGGCGCCCAGTTGACGGCGCCGAGTTGGCGGCGCCCAGTTGGCGGCGCCGAGTTGGCGGCGCCCAGTTGTCCCATTCCGGTTTTCACTATAAGTCTTGTCTTGAAATTAGAGCATAGCAATAGGATATCAGTTTTTCTCTATCTCCCCTAAAAGTATCTTAAACCCTCTAAGAGTGCCCAATTTGGGACATTCTGTACTGCAACTATTTTTATTTTTAAAACGGGACATAAATTGTCTAAAAATTAACCATGTACTATTTTGTGTTCCAAGTGTGGTAGTTCAATAATTACCAGAGAGCAATCATATCTAAGACATGGGCATATTTGATATTTGATCCAGGTACCTTAATACCTATATTTTAAAGTTATCATATATTGTGAGATAAAAACAACAAATAACTTTCCAAGCCCTAGCTTTAAAAGTTACAAAGGTAAAAATCTAGGTACAATATTGACATGATGTAATTGTATTAGGGCCATAGATAAAGGGGGACTGGCCAGAGCTGAGCCCTGTTAATAAAAAATTGAGTCCTGCTAGAACAATGGCAATGGCACATGAAGTTATTTAACGCACACTACATAAAAATTAAAAACATTAATTATCTCCAAAACCGCTAAATCAAACTATGACACACGATACATTATTTTCCAGAGAATCAAATCAAAATTTCCACTAATAACAAAGTTATAGACCCCATTCCAAAATGCAGACTTTTCAAAAAGCCCCCGTAGCTCAAACATGAGACGATATTTCAAAATGCGGTTTTCACTATTAGTCTTGTCTTGAAATTAGAGCATCGCAATGGGGTGTCAGTTTTTCTCTATCTCTCCTAGAAGTATCTTAAACCCCCTAAGAGTGCCCAATTTTGGACATCCTGTACTGCTACTGTTTTTATTTTTAAAACGGGACATAAGTTGTCTAAAAATTAACCGTGTACTATTTTGTGTTCCAAGTGTAGTAGTTCAATAATTACCAGAGAGCAGGCATATCTAAGACATGGGCATATTTGATAAAGGGGGACTGGCCAGAGCTGAGCCCTGTTAATAAAAAATTGAGTCCTGCTAGAACATTGGCAATGGCACATGACGTTATTTAACGCACACTACACAAAAATGAAAAACATAATTATCTCCGAAACCGCTAAATCAAACTATGACACATTATACATTATTTTCCAGAGAATCAAATCAAAATTTCCACTAATAACAAAGTTATAGACCCCCTTCCAAAATGCAGACTTTTCAAAAAGCCCCCGTAGCTCAAACATGAGACAATATTTTAAAATTCGGTTTTCACTATAAGTCTTGTCTTGAAATTAGAGCATCTCAATGGGATGTCAGTTTTTCTCTTCCTCCCCTAGAAGTACCTTAAACCCCCTAAGAGTGCTCAATTTTGGACATCCTGTACTGCTACTGTTTTATTTGTAAAACGGGACATATTATATACTACTTATCAAAAAAATTTGTACACCTGCAATATAAAAACCCATGATAGGTGTACAATTTTTTTTGAAAAGCAGTATAATAATAATAGTGTGTAGTAGAGTAGTGTATTATGAAAAAAATATGTTCATGCAGTTTCAACATCTGTCATCCCATACAGATCTGTCATGTCATCCTGAGAAATCCCTAAATTTTTAATTTGACAGATTTCCCTTATTAAAAGATCTTTTAAAAATATGTGTATTTTGTACTTTTTTGAGGAGTACTATAAATATTGTTTATTTATAAAAATATTATCCAACTGTGTACAGATTATCCACTACTCTTATTCTTGTAGGTTCCATAGGCAGAATCAAAATCAGAGAGAAACTTTTCAGAAGGTCAAATAATTCAGATCTATAGGACCAGTTGACAAGGTTATTGACATTGAAATCACCACAAAGTGTAATAGTTTCCTATTTTTTATGCAAAAAACAAAGATATTCAATAAAATTAATAATAAAGTTATAAAAATCTGGTTTACATGACAGTGTACAGGACCTGTAAAAGACTGCCAGATCTACCTTAATGCTTTAAACTTTAGTAGTTTTGTTGTTAATTTTAATGTTATATGTAATTTTATACAGTTTAAGTGTGTATGAAAATATGCACAACTTTTGTGCTTGTTGCATTTTATTTATTTTTTTGCACAAGAAACCTCTTTTTATTTTTATTTTATTTTATAATTGGGAAATATGATATGGCTGAATGTGCCAAAAATTTTCGGTGCAGGAAAAAAGGTAGAAAAAAGTTCTGTCAAAGTGTCAAAAATAGCTGTGGGAAGGTCAACTGTACAAATTTTCAAAATTATTATAGGTAAATTTAGTGGGAATAAGGACACTGTTGTTCTGGTAAATATACGTTTTAATCCATCGGTGGGTGTATGTATGTATATGTATAATATAAAAGGAAAAAAATAAAGCTTTTCCCCAATTAAACCACGACAACAAAATATGAAGTGTCTTTCTAAGTAGTCATGAATACGTAAATGAGTTGAAAATTAGCGTTCAACCAAAAAATATTTTTTGCTTTTTTAAAAATTAATTGTATATACCAAGGTTTAAACAGGAAAAGTTTTGTGTTCTGACAACAATGCATGTTATCAATGCATTTTAATATACAACAACTCCAAACTAGAAAATAAGTTCCATCACTGTCTTAATTGTATCATACTATATACACTTGTCCCACTCTAAATTAAATCACTACCGTACACTACTAGTGCCACTCTATTCAAGGTTGCCTTTTGCTTTAAACTTAAAGAATTTTAATTTGTTTTAATATTTCGGAACAATGAAAATCCAGAATAGTGACAACAATGCGGACTAATTTTGCCGCTCATAATATAACCTGTCTGATAAACAAAACAAAAGAAAATATAAATAATTAGCAGATTAATGTCGGGTTTCGTTTTTAATTTTGTGCCGTTTGTTTTCCTGATGTGCTTGAATTCTTGTTTTTTGTTGTTCCAATGTACGATCTAGTCTGAAGGGTGAGTAACGAATTTTAAATATTTTAACAGTCCTTTTTAAATTTTAACATAGGTTTATAATGTGTACATTGTTGTTATTTTCTACATGGTATTATGGCTTGCTACAGGTTTTATTTGTTATTGTTGTTTTTATATGAATAGCTGATTGATCTCTTTGTGCGTATTTTATTAAGCCACCCATCAGTTACTATAGTGACAAAAAAATTTTTTTGAACCTTTGGAAAGTATGCAAAGAAAATTTACAGATTTAGAGACAAAAGTCACTAAAAAAGAAGAGTCTGACATGGACTACATTACTGATGAGGACGATCTGGCAAGAGAAACTGAGTGGATCAGACAAAAAGGAAAAGGTTGGAAAAAACGTCGAATGGATACTTCACTCTCACCACCACAACAAAGCTCGGGCACTGGAGAGCCCTCTAATAAAACACAAAATGAAGAACCCCCAACTAAGGTTAAAAAAGCTCCATTACCTCCACCGATTATGGTAAATGGCGTAAATAATTTTAATGATATTTATGAAAAGTTAAATATCATACAAGGAGTTAAAATAAAAGTTTTAAATAACGAAAATATTAAAATAAATGTACAAGACGCAGACAGCTATCGGCTGGTTACTAAAATGCTTAATGAAATAAAGCATCAATGGCACTCATACGAAAACAAACAAATAAGGCCAATTAGAGTAATAGCGAATAGGCTACACTTCTCATGTGACCCACAAAAAATTGTAGCTGATCTACAAAAAAAAGGTTTTAAGGCACTGGAGGCCAGCAACAAACTTAAATGGAGAACAAGACAACCTCTTAACATGTTTATGCTCACATTTAGCCACGATGAAGATATCAACAAAATTTTTGAAATTTCCAGTATCCTTGGGGTTGAAGTGGAAATAAAAGCACTAAAAACCTCAAAGTTAGTCCCTCAATGCAAAAGATGCCAATCTTATGGACACACGCAAAAATATTGCGCTAAAGAACCACGTTGCGTAAAATGCACGGGGAAACATCTTACTGTAGAATGCCCCAAACCAAAAGAATCTGAGCCAAAATGCATCCACTGTGGAGGCAAGCATCCTGCTAACTACAGAGGATGCCTTGTTGCTAAGGAAATACAAAAATTGAAAAATAAACCTAAGAAACCGAATCTCATACCAAACGTGAGTACAAATAGACAAAACCAACAGACAAGAAACACAGTCACACAAAACTCTGTGACAAGGACATACAGACAAGTAGCAGCAACAGCTACTATACCTGATATTAATATCAGTAGTCAAAATACTATGGAACAAACACTACAATTAATTTTGGAGAAATTGAACAAACTTGATGAGCGATTAACTAAACTAGAAAGTAGCAATAACGGAGCTACCAATATGCCTCAAAATGGTCAGTAATCTTAGAATCCTAGCTTGGAATGCCAATGGTCTCTTGCAACATCAGCAAGACTTGCAAGTTATTCTAGACATAGAAAAAATTGACGTCTGTCTTGTGTCAGAAACGCATTTCACTAACCAGTCTCACATTAAATTTAAAGGTTATAAAGTGTATCATACAACTCACCCTAGCAATACTGCACATGGGGGAAGTGCTGTAATAATTAAAGAAAATATATCACACTATGAGGAGATGGGATATAAAACCATAGAGATTCAAGCTACATTAGTAAGTGTAAAAACCAAAACATATACATTAGTCATAAGTGCTGTCTATATACCACCAAGGCACTTACTAAAGAAAAATCAATATCTTAATTTTCTCAGAAAATTAGGAAACCGTTTTATAATTGGAGGTGACTTTAATGCAAAAAATACCTACTGGGGATCTAGACGAATTCTAAAGGAAAAGAACTTTTGCAAGCTATTAGTGAATATCAATGTGAGCCGATATCAACTGGTAAGCCCACATACTATCCAACAGATCCAGGAAAAATGCCAGATCTAATTGATTTTTTTATGGTAAAAAATATATCTTTAAGTTTTGTAGATATAGAAGAAAGTTTTGATTTACACTCAGATCATTCACCTATTATTCTAACTCTTAGTAAAAACATAATAAAGAAAGAAGCAAATATCTCACTAGTTAATAAACTGACTGACTGGATTAGTTTTAAACAAAGTCTGTCAGAAAAAATAAACCTATCAGTACCACTGCAAACGCCAGAACAAATCGATAAAGAAGTTGATTATTTTGTTACAAATATTCAACAAGCAGTTTGGGAAAACAGTCCAAAACCAAAGAGAATTTTTAAGGGAAAAAACTATCCAAAGGAAATTAGAGACCTTATATTGGAAAAAAGGAAACTAAGAAGAAAGTGGCAACAAAGCCGTGATCCTCGGGACAAAACAAATCTCAACAACATGACGCAGCGCATTAGGCGAGAAATTCTAGTAATAAAAAATGAATCTATTAACCATTTTCTTAATGAACTTACAGATGATAAAAATACCGACTATTCCCTTTGGAAAGCAACCAAAGATTTTAAAAGACTAATTATCCAAATTCCACCCATACGAAAATCTAACAACCAGTGGGCAAGGAGTAACGAAGAAAAAGCAGATATTTTTGCAAGTCATTTAGAAAAAACATTTCAGCCCCACGAAGCACCAGATGAACACTTTCATTTAAATGAACCCCATCAAATCGAGGACCATATTAAGCTTACATCACCAAAAGAAATATTAACAGAAATCAAAAATATTAATTCGAAAAAAGCCCCAGGGTATGATCTTATTAACGGGGTAGTCATAAAACAACTCCCCAGAAAAGCTATCGTAAAACTATGCAACCTAATTAATGCGTCTTTTAGGCTTAGGTATGTACCTAAACTGTGGAAAGTTGCAGAAGTTATCATGATTCCAAAACCGGGAAAACCACTCCATGACGTGTCATCTTACAGGCCAATATCTTTGCTGCCAATTATATCCAAGCTCTATGAAAAATTATTGCTCAAAAGAATAAAACCCATCATAGAAAGACAAGAAATTATTCCATCTCATCAATTTGGTTTTCGAGACAAGCATTCCACGATAGATCAAGTACACAGAATTACTAATATAATAGAAAAAGCACTAGAAGAGGGAAAAGTTTGTTCTGCAGTTTTTCTAGATGTAGCACAAGGATTTGACAAAGTGTGGCATGAAGGCCTTAATTTTAAACTAAAAAGGTTTCTGCCAAAACAATATTCGGATATTTTGGAATCATACATATCTGATAGACATTTTAGAGTAAAACAGGAAGACTCATACTCAAATTTAAGAGAAATTCAAGCAGGCGTGCCCCAGGGTAGCGTACTAGGCCCTTATCTATACTTATTATTCACTTGTGATATCCCAAAGCCAGAAAATTGTCACTTAGCAACATTTGCCGATGATACTGGTTTATTGACGGTAGAAAAATCTATTGAAAAATGCATAGAAAAACTTCAGGATGCAGTCACCCAAATTCACAGTTGGACCACAAAGTGGCGAATAAAATTAAATGAAACCAAATCAATTCATGTTGATTTTACAAACAAAAATATAAATCACATACAAATAACAATTAACAACATTCCAGTACCATATTCGAATCAGGCAAAATATCTAGGTATGACACTTGATGCCAAATTGCGCTGGAAAGCACATGTTAAGAAAAAAAAAGAAGAACTTGAGATAAGGTATAGAAAAATGAACTGGCTAATTGGAAGGAAGTCCAATTTAACAATTCATAATAAGTTACTGCTGTTAGCCCGCGGATAGAAAAACGCTAAATGCAGTGGACTGTAAATATTTTAATTAATGATATCGCGAGCAAACATAAATGTATTGATATGAATTACGAAATAATCAGACGTCCATAGGTAAAATTGTTGGAACCACACAACGGTAATCAGATAAGTGCACTCACCTCCTTTGCAGCCAAATTCTTCTCGTTCCAAGGGGCCCCCGAATGGATCTAATGATGTCACCACGTAGCTGAAGGGTTGAAGTTTCTAGTTCTATGCTTCAGTACACAAAATTCGAGCACTTTCAGGTGTAGATATTTGAAATAGTTGGAGAACGAAATTAACACGCCTTTTTCTCTGGGCGATTGACAAGGATCTCACTGGTTGTTGGTGCGCATGTCCAAATACGCGGAATGCGCTTTGTCCTTCATACAGTTGTGTGTTTTTAAAAATATATATAAACAACCGCGAAATTTAGCGGGAGCTAACATAACTGCCCTCCAAAACACACAAATTTAGAATCTCAACCGGACAGATATAGATATAAGAAAAAGAATCGACCGATAAATATAAATGAATGAAAACAGATAAGTATCGTAAGTTTATTTAGATATAACGAAATCCCGAAAAAGGCAAAACAAACAAACAAAAAATTCAAAAAAAGAATTAAAAATAAAAAAAACCTATTGTAATACCCGGTAAAAGGTAGAAAATTAAAATTACTTTTAATTTGGCAAGAGGCACAGTTTTACAACTGGCCGCTTATAGACACCGGTAACCGTTTTTACCGTCGCAACACGCACCTCACCGTCCCCGCCGGGATGCAGTTCGATGACCCGACCGACCGGCCATTTCAAAGGCGATTGAATGTGATCACTTGTTATGATAACCAAATCATTTAATTTGATATTTGGGGACAAATCAGTCCACTTGTGTCGCTGTTGTAGCGTATGCAAATACTCTATAGAATACCGTTTCCAAAAATCATTATGTAGTTTTTGGATTAGTTGCCATCTCGAGAGCCGATTTAGGGGAACCTCGGACAAATCTGACTCCGGAATTTCTGAATTAAGGGGTTCAAGTGTCAAAAAATGCCCAGGGGTAAGAGGTTGAACATCGTGTGGGTCTGAAGAGGCAGGAGATAAAGGGCGACTATTCAGTACGGCTTCTATGCGACAGGTAAGGGTGGACATCTCCATGATAGACAACTTCTGGTCGCCGACAACTCGTACAAAGTGAGTTTTAAAACTTTTGACGCCAGCTTCTGCCAGGCCATTGAAATGTGGACTGAGAGGAGGTCCCAGATGCCAACGAATAGAAAGTCTGGTGGCAGCACTTCTTGCGTAATCCAGTAATTGGTTACGAAACCCTATAAAATTACTGCCTTGATCTGACCAGCATTGCGTCACGCTTCCGCGTCTGGAAATGAATCGATGGAATGCACCTACGAACCCTTCGGTGGACAGTTCCATGGTTAATTCCAAATGCACGCAATGTGTGGCCGTACAGACAAACACACAGACATACGATTTGAAAGCTTTACAACCACGGTAACGATGAGGAATCACAAAGAAAGGTCCACAAAAGTCGATAGCTACACTCGAAAAAGGTTTTAGTTGATTGATTCGATGAGCGGGAAGTGAACTCATTATGGGCGGTCTATAGGGTTTAGGGTTGATTCTAAAACATTGCAAGCACTTGGATATGGTTCTTTGAATTGCCCGTCTGGCAGATAATATCCAAAATTGCTGTAAAAGCAGATTATGTAATATTTTAAACCCAGGATGAAGATATTGTCGATGAGCGGACTCGATAAGAAGAGTAGTTAAACGATGGTCACTCGAAAGTAAGACGGGGTGTTTTGCAGAATAAGACAAAAGGTCAGATTTTTGTAATCTGCCACCGACTCTAATGATATTATTCTCATCACGAAAAGGTGAAAGTTTTCGCAAAGGTTTCGGTATGGGTTTATCCTTAGATAACGCGGAAAAAAGCTCAGAAAAACAAGAACCTTGTACGCGTTTGATAAGAAGGTGTAACGCACTTTGCATCTCACCGGTGGTAGGAAAAACAATATTCTCAAAAATAACTTTTTGGTCCGGCGGCTTAGTGGGTTTTTGATAGGAATGCTTTTGAAAAAGGTTAACTATTCGAAGGACATAACAAATGATACGTTGAATTTTTGATATAGAGGAATATTTGATAAGAAGCTGATCTAAGAAGTTGACATCAATTATCGCATTGCAACAGACTTTTGGCTTTTCCTCCAGATTAATATCTCCGAAATCAATCGGCATTTTTGGTTTATGAAAATCGGGCCATTCGTTTTCGGGAGACCACAAAAACGACGGTGCGTTCCACCACATGTCATGTGACATGAGCTGTGAAGGGGTGGCCCCTCGTGACGCAATATCGGCTGCATTCAAAGCAGAAGGAATGTAGCGCCACGAGTTTGAGGGAATGATTTCTTGGATTCTACTGACTCGATTTCCAACAAAGGTTTGCCAGCGATTAGGAGGGGATGAAAGCCAGTGCAATACGACTTGCGAATCGCAGAAAGTAACGATATTTGTAAAAGTTATTTTTCCCTCATAGCTAGATAAAACGAAGTCAATTAATTCGCTTAAAAGAAATGCGCCTAGGAGTTCTAGCCTAGCCAAAGTTTGTGACTTTATAGGCGCGACCCTAGATTTTGCAGATATGAGAGAAACAGATATATTGTTTTCCTCTTCTACACGAAAATATACGACGCCTGCGTAGCCTCGAATTGAAGCGTCACAGAAGCCGATGATTTGACAGGTATTGGTTTTTGACAGTTTGATTTGTCGGGGTAATTGAAAATTGGAAAGAAGCGGGAATTCAGAACGAAGTTTGTTCCAAGAGTCGATGATAGAAGAATCTGGTTCTTCGTCCCAGCCTATTTTCGATATCCACAACTGTTGCAAAATAAATTTTGCTTGTAGCAACAAGGGACAAAGAAAACCTAAGGGATCGAAGACTGTCCCTATGATAGATAAAATAGAACGTTTGGTTGGGGGTTTGTCCTTCATTCGGCATTGATAAGAAAAAATGTCGTTTTTTGGATGCCATTGAAGTCCTAAAACTTTGATAAAGTGGGGTTCCTCCTTGTCGAAAGAGAGAGGCATTTGACGATCGGACTCTGGCAATGTTGCCAATAACTCAGGACAATTGCTTGCCCATTTTTTAAGTTCAAATCCTCCCGACTTCAACAAATCATTGAGTTCTGTTTGAAGGGAGAGAGCTTCAGAAAGCGAAGGGCTAGTTCCCAAGATATCGTCGATATAGATTGACGTTTTTAGAACAGTACTAGCCATAGGAAAACGTTCCTTTTCTCTCTCTGCCAGCTCATTTAAGGTACGCATGGCTAGAAAAGGTGAGCATGTCATGCCAAAAGTGACAGTAGAAAGTTCCCACACTGAAAGTGGGTCCTGTGGAGAAAACCTCCACAATATCCTTTGATAAGGACGGTGATAAGGATTGATAAGGACTTGACGGAACATCTGTTTGATGTCAGCAATGTAGGCAATAGGATTAAGACGAAATGTAAGGAGTAAAGAAGCAATATCTTTTTGAAGTTTCGGTCCAGATAACAATGTGTCATTGAGACTAATATTTTTTGGGGTGACTGCTGAACAGTCCCAGACTACCCTTAATTTTGTACTCAAGCTTTCCGGCTTTAATACGCAATGATGTGCTAAAAAACACGATACGTCGACCTTTGGTTGACTAGATAAAACTAAACTCATATGATTAGAATCGATATAGTCTTGCATGAAACTTGAATAGGCAGTGTACAGATCAGGATTTTTGATTAATCTATTTTCTAGAAGTAAAAATCTACGATAAGCTTGCGGATAAGTATTTCCTAGGTCAGGGTTTATTTTATCTTTAAACGGAAGATCTACCATGAATCTACCGCTCGGTTGCCGTACTACACTAGCAGTAAAAATTGATTCTGCCTGTTTTTCTTCCTTTGATAAGATTTGTTTTTTAGGCAAATGTTCGATTTCCCAAAACCTAGGGAGAATGACCTCTAAACGAGGTGAATGACTCGTTAAAAAACAACTGGTTCGTTCCGTAAGACTACCTACTTCGTCAACCTTTCCCATGACGACCCAGCCAAAGATAGTTTCAAGGGCTGAAGGCTGCCCTACCTGTCCAAGAACCCTGCCCTCCTTGAAAATCTGTGCGAATAGCTCGCAACCAATAACCAGGTCCACAGGTCTAGATTTGAAATAAGATGGGTCGGCAAGTTTAAGGTTTTGCAAGTGTTTCCACTGATTATCGTTCAAAGAGAATGTAGGCATATTGGAACATAGTTGTGGAACAACAATTGCTTCGAAATTAAGTAAAGGAGTGACTTGTCCTTGTGGCTTAATGTGACATTGAACGAGCCCTTTTGAAGTGAAAGAAGACATCTGATTTAATCCGAATATTTCAGTGGTGTAACTTCGCCTAGGAAGATTAAGACGCTGAATACACTTTTCACTGATGAATCCTGTCTGTGATCCAGAATCAAGCAGTGCCCTTACGGGTTGAAAATTTCCGCAACCGTCCATAACATCTATTATGGCGGTGCATAAAAGAAAGGTACCTGAAGGTCCTGAGGCATTTAATGACACATGAAGATTATTGACAGGTGGTGTGTGAATGACAGGACTAGTATCTTGGCTTCCAGACTCTTGATTAGTTTCTAAGATATGAGTTAAAGTGTGGTGCCTTTTACTATTGCAAGTCCTGCATGAATATTTTGATTTGCACGTATCTACATCATGCAAGGGATGAAAACACGCTAGACATAATTTTTTCTGTTTGACGAAAGATAGGCGATCGATAGGTGAGAGATCAAGAAATATTTGACATTTCGAAAGCACGTGACCTTGATTACAACGGAAACATTTTATTCCCGTACTCGAATTAGTTGAGGTGCCAGCCAGTCCTATAAAAGGCGAATTCGATGATTTATAGGTAGGCTTTTGCCCAAACTGATTTCGCATAGAATTTGAATTTTGATAGGTAGGCTTTTGCCCAGACTGATTTTGCATAGAATTTGATTTTTGATAGATGGGCACCTTTTTGGGTGCTGTTGATTGAGGAAGTGATTCCAAAACTTTACATCTTTTTTCTAGAAATTGAAAAAGTGACTGAAAAGTGGGAATTTCGGTATTAGTATTGGCGTGACTCATTTCGAAATTTGAACGCGTTGGAATATCCAATTTTTCTAATAAAATGAAAAAAATAATAAAGTCCCAACTGTCAACGTCAAAGCTAAGTGATTTTAAAATTTCTAGGGATTCAGAAAAGGTGTCAATTAAATTACGCAATTCTTTAGCTGACTCGTTTTTTAAGGTGGAGTTCATAATTGAGCTTAAAGCATCATTTGCGAGGTCTCGCTTGTTTTGATATCTATTGACTAATTTGTCATAAGCAATTTTATAATTTTGATCAGATAAGCTAATCCCTGATATCAATTTTAAAGGCTCATCCTCGAGATATGAAAATAAATATTGAAGTTTTCGAACGTTACTTAGACTTTGATTTTGATCTATAATGTTATTAAAAAGATCGAAAAAGCTTGGCCATAATTTTTTATCACCTCGGAATATGGGAATACCTAACTCTTTGAGTTTTGGAGTTTCGTTTTGTCGAACATATGATCCCGAAAAGGATGGGGCCTCAACCGGAAATATTTTAGAGTAAACCCCCTTACACGCATAAAAATATTTACGAGCTTCTGAAAGGATCGCATCCTGCGTTTTAAATTCCTCATCGTCCGAGTCGTCTAGCAACATAATGACGTCATTATGTGCCAGCATGCATTTATCGAAGGTTTCATCCAAATCGGCATACCTCACTTGAAACTCGTTTCTCGCTCTTTCATCTTTTTCCGCGTTCTGTGACAGCACATAACACTCGGTGATCGCAGATAAAAAACCCTTGCGTTTTTGCGCGGCTTTTTTGACAGACATGATTTTACCTTTGAAATGACGAAATTGTCGGTAAATATACAATTAACGCTAAATTAATGCTTCTGAAATAGAAAAATGACGAATTGTCGAAAATATGCACTAATTTATCGCAATTGATGAAAATTATTTTAAATATCGAAATGATATGGTACACCACTGAACTTTTGTTTTGTTTGTTTTGATTCCTACTCTTTGTTTACTGAATCATGCACTGAGCATGCGAAAGACACGTGCAGTCGTCGGTGCAGACGACTTTCTCTGGTTGCAATTCAAGGTCGCCTTATTTGGCTGCAAATAATTATTAATACCGTCGTATGGATTTATTATTTAAAATAATTCGGTCGAAGGAACACTTTTTGTTAGCCCGCGGATAGAAAAACGCTAAATGCAGTGGACTGTAAATATTTTAATTAATGATATCGCGAGCAAACATAAATGTATTGATATGAATTACGAAATAATCAGACGTCCATAGGTAAAATTGTTGGAACCACACAACGGTAATCAGATAAGTGCACTCACCTCCTTTGCAGCCAAATTCTTCTCGTTCCAAGGGGCCCCCGAATGGATCTAATGATGTCACCACGTAGCTGAAGGGTTGAAGTTTCTAGTTCTATGCTTCAGTACACAAAATTCGAGCACTTTCAGGTGTAGATATTTGAAATAGTTGGAGAACGAAATTAACACGCCTTTTTCTCTGGGCGATTGACAAGGATCTCACTGGTTGTTGGTGCGCATGTCCAAATACGCGGAATGCGCTTTGTCCTTCATACAGTTGTGTGTTTTTAAAAATATATATAAACAACCGCGAAATTTAGCGGGAGCTAACAACTGCTTTATAGACAAATACTGAAACCAGTATGGACATATGGTATTCAACTATGGGGTTGTGCTAAAGAGAGTAACATTCTAGTTGTACAGAGATTTCAAAATAAAGTATTAAGAAACATTGTGAATGCACCTTGGTACGTTCGAAATAGTGACCTTCATCGAGATCTAAAAATCGAAACTGTAGCAGAGACTATAAAAAAGTACGCAAAAAGCCATGAAGATAGACTCCATCGGCATGTGAATGTGGAAGCAATTCAGCTTCTAGACAATACTATGCTAGTTCGACGACTAAAAAGAGTGAAGCCGTTTGAGCTAGTAAACTAAGTGAATTACACATAAAACAAAATAATGCTATAAACACAACACAATTGTGAGTTACAGACTAAACAAAGCGGGGAGAACTGTTGAGTGAACCCTAAGTTTAAATCTGACTTTTCTAGTAAATTAAGTTAAAACAAAATTGCTAATTAGTCTTACTGACTAGATTGTAATAAAAAAAAAACACAGTGTGTTTGACAAAAAAAAAAAAAAATTTCAACAGTAAAAATTCTGTAGGTATCTTGAAAAGTGTTAGCCCCCAGAATTTGGCTCTAGAACTGCCGGTGTCTCCCAGGGTGTCGACAATCCGGTAAAAACGGAAAATACATGAAAATAACGCGAATTTCTGAGACCCTTAAAAAAACCGGAAAAATGACGGGAATTTTATTTAAAAACGAGATTTTTCTATTCTACCCTATTATAATTATAATAAATTTGAAGGCTGTTAAAAAATATAGCCAGCAGCTCTTGTGTACTTCGGCCGGTAAATAAATGATAGGCGGCCATTTTTTACGGGATTCCCATTTTGTTAACTTGTCTCATAACTTGTCTTTTAGTTATTACTTATTTTTAACTACCGCACCGAGAGCACCGGAAGGTTTTAAAAGAATTTAAGTTAGATTTTGAGAAAAAAATGAGATAGGTAAGTATGTATAGTAAGGGCCTGTCCTTAAATTACGTAACGCATGAGGGGGGGGGAGTTCAGACGTAGTGTTATGCAGCGTTACATGGGCTGGGGGGGGGGTGTTCTGTGTCGCGTTACGTATTATCCTTTACGTACAACCAAAATTAATATTTTTGGTAAAAAGTTTTTTTATAATGTACAGGATGGCTTTTCTAAATATAAACAAACTTAAATGCTCTCTAACAAAACAGCGCGTTTTAAAATCAATAGTATCAAAAACGTTTTTAAATCGTCTACTTCCGACCTAGGGGACATTTTAAGAACTTACGTAAATGAGCCTCAGCGTCCAAAAAAGTCCCTGGAACGTCCTTCAAACGTTTTTGTGGGTCTTTTTTACATTTTTAAAGCAAAATTTGTGAACGTTCAATAAACGTAGCGAGGACGTTTTAAAAACGTTTCGGAGCCGTTTAAAAAACGTTCAGATGTCGCTTTGAAAACATTCCAGAAACCCTCACAAAGTCTAGGCCTGACCCCCTGGTGTCGTATGTTTGAGGTAATTAAAAGTTAGGGACTTAAAAATTATGTTTTAGATTTTCGCGTTTTTCAATCATTCTTTTTGGGACGTTTTAAAGACGAATCTATAGGTACGCAAAGGTTGGGGCCCTAAGGGACCTTAAAATTAGGCTTTAAAAACCTCCTGATTTTCACGTTTTTAGAACGTTCTTTTTGGGACGTTCTAAAACGTACATTTTAGGCACGCAAAGATAGTACCTTAAAAGTACGTTTTAAAAACGTCCTTATTTTGTAAGTTTTTTTAACTTCCTTTTCAGGACGTTACAAAAACTTTTTTTTATTTTTATTATTTTTTTTTTATTTATTTATACTGGGACTTTCCATCCAATCAGGATCAATCGCCCAGTTTCGAAAAGTTCAAGCAAGGTTAAAGCGTTTTTTTTTACTATAAATGTAAAGAAAAACTTAGTTTTTAATTATGCAAAATTTAGGGCTTTTGTAGGTACGGGTAAATTGAGGGCCGAAAGGTACCAAGAAAGTATATTTTAAAAACGTTTTGATTTACATGTTTTTAAAACGTTTTTTTGGTTCAGTTCGGTTTGAAAATGGACTGAATTGGACGTTTGTGAAACATTGAGCGTTTTTAAAACGTACTTTTTAGGTATGGGGACGTTGGGACCTAAAGAAACCTAAAAAGTACGACCCTGGGATGTCAGATGTTACTAGGCATAGCGCGTATCAAAACAGCATTTTTTCAAATAGTGCAATTCAAGATACCGCGTGTTTCAAATGTCATCTATCAGATAAGTGCATGTTTAATCCATCATATCCTATGACCAAGGGAGGCTAGGCTGAAGACCACTGGGAGGTTTAAGGGTTTTATTTTGTGGAAAATTTCTAAAGGATAGGGGACAATTCGCCGCGGCCGATACGTCGCGGGCCGATTAGCCGCGAGACAATTTGTCGCCGGCCGATTCGCTGCGGGAATTTTTGTTTAATTTGTATTTTAATTTAACTTATTTTTCCTTAAATTATAGCTTTCCTGTCCTCTTGTTGGGAGATCAAAATCTGTGTTAAACATAACAGTGGTCAATTCCTAACCAGTGTGTGGACCTCCATTTATCAAAAAAAATGTCCCCACAAAATTTTTTTCACAAAAAAAAATTTTTTTTAACAAGTGGTTTTTTAAAAAATTAATTTATAGAAAAAAACAAAAAAAAATTACAAAAAATTATTTTTAAAAATAATACTTTTAAAAAAAGTAGAATTCCCATAAACTAATTTATACCTTTTGCACATTTTAGTGTTACATAATTTAAGGACAGGACCTAACTATAAGTAGTGTACCTGTACCTAAAATTTAACATTTCTCAAAAATTCAAGTTCTCTCCAGATATAAACAAAGAAACAACTGACAATGTCATTTTCCAGAACTTTGCCAGAGTGGCGAGGGAAAACTAAACATCAGAATTTGCTGAAATTTTGCATGGTTGTTCATTTTGAATTTCTCAACAAAAATATCTGAAGGACTTTTTAAAATTTTAAAACTTTAAAAAAATGTTGAAAATTTGGAAAAATTATTCAAATAATTTTGTTAAGAATTTAATAATGAACAACTGTGCAAAATTTCAGCTAATTCTGATGTTTAGTTTTCCCTGGCCAAACTGACAAAGTTCTGGAAAAAGACGTTGCCAGTGTGCTTAAATATCTGGTCAGAAATTTTGGCCTTAAAAAGTAAGTTTTTTTTAATACCCCTGATAAAAAATTGAGCGACACATGGATATAAAAAGGCTATCTTGGATTTTTAAGAAATGTCAAAATCCATCTAAAAGGTTTCAGGTAATTTCAAGACTAATTTTCTTTCCAAAAGACAAACATTTTTACAATTAAGCAGTTAAATAAAAAATTATAGCAAATTCAAAAAGGGCAATGTTTACAAAAATAGATTATTTCACAGTATCAACTAAAGTCTGTTCAAATAAATAGGTAAAATTAACCTAAACCCTTAAATATAAGCTTGATGGTAAGTACTCTAACTATGGCCCTAATGATTCTACAGGGACATATTTGTGTTCTTTTCTCTCTTACTAAGGCAGAAAGAAACATGATTTTAAAAAAAGGGTTATAATATCTGAATTAACTGAATTTTGACTTGTAATCTGGGCTTAATTGTAATGGCATTACATAGTAGTACTTGGCATTACACGGCAGTATGTTGGTATTACCGGCAGTATGTTGGCATTATCGGCAGTATGTTGGGATTACCGTTAGTACATTGACATTACCAACATTACACTAGAATTATGGCAATTACTGGCATTACTATTAAAAAAGCATGTTATGCGCAATACATGTACAAGTTTTGGCCCAGTTGTTACCCCCCTTATTTGACCGGACTGCTGTGGTTATTTTTATTGTTCAGTTGGGTAGTAATAGATCTCTTTGAAATGGTGCCTAGTAAAAAACTTCTTAGTTTACATGAAAAAATGAAAGTTGTTAACATTTCGGAAAAGGAACATCTACCAGGATGAAAGATCTCCGAAAAATTTAATATCAGAAAATTTCAAGCAGCGGAAATTGTTAATAAATATATTTCAAAATTTTGCAGTTCCCTCTCTTAAGCAGACACCTCCAATAAGCGGATAAAATTGATGGAACCATGAGTGTCTGCTTATAGGAGGTTTCAATGTATTTGGTTTATTTAAAATTGTAAACTACTTAATCCTAAGCTAATTTACAAATTTATGTGAAAATTTTGACAATGCACTGATAGAAGTTGATTTTTTTCAATCCAAACAAGTCCAAGAAAACCCCTATGGAACATCTTTTTAAAAAATTATTTTTAAAAACTTCAAACTGTTTATTTAATTTCCCATATCTAAATCGACTATAAATAGCCCAAAGAATCATTTTCATGCTAAAAAAAATCGTTATATAGTACATGTTGACGAGCGTGGTAAAACGTAGTAGAACCAAATCACACCTTTAAAATTGTTTATGTCGAGGAAGAAATTTGAACTATTTCAACATGCCCTGTGTTTAAACCTGCCCACTTTCCCCTTTACACAATTAGATTAAAGTAGGTTCAAAAATAAATAAATTTTATTTTTAATGTACAAAATATTTTTAAGAAGTGAAGTTATCTTTGAATTTTTAATAAATAAATACGTCTACAGTAACACATACCAAATCAAAATCCTGGTGAATAGCAAATTGTGGGAACTGGCGACTTCAAACAGTTATTTAAAAAAAATACGAAAATAAAAAAACTTTATGGGTTAGAATTAAATTTGGTTATGGCTTTGAAGAGCTCCGAAGTTGGTTGGTAGAGAGAACCTACGGCCACTTTCTTACCTAGCTCTTAAGTCCGTAGTTCCGCTTAGTTCGACTTAAGGCCGGTGCGTTCAGGGGACCAATTCTTGAAACACACATACACAAAATAATAGCTGTAAAAATTTGCAAGTCGCATGTCACCAGCCAGGGCTATCAAAATAGGGCTGTCTAACAAAACATATGATCAAATCCAAGATGTCTTCCATGGGACAAACAAACCGATTTCCCATAAGCCGTAATGTTAATAAAAACGTAAATTTTACAAAAACGACAAGAGCTTTAGTCTCAAAAATTAATCAGTTTTAAGAACAGATCCTTTGTGCATATGGGAAAAATGCGTTTTTCTTAAAAATATTAAACTAAAGCGAGAAAATCTGAAATAAAAGGGACCATGTTTTCTTCAAAAAAGTAGGTTATGTTTTTGTTTATTTTGCTTTTTTTTTTTTAATTTTCTAGTTTTTTTACTTATTTTGAATTATTACATGGGCGCACCAAGGGGGCGGGGGGCTAGGGGCCCGGACCCCCCAAACCACATATTTTTTTAGATATTTTCCATATATTTCATGAATAAACAGAAAAAATAGCATAAAGTACAACATCATGGGACCTCTGGGGACCCCCCAAAGATATTGGGCCCCCAAAGGTTTCGGGTCCCCCCAAGACATATTTCTGGGTGCACCACTGATTATTATGTCAAGTTTTTTTGCTGTTGTGAATTGTGGCAGCGGAGGAAATAATGATAATGTTAGTTTTCATTGAATTTGAAGTTTTTTGACCAATGAATCAATCAGCCCAAGGAGGGGGAAGTGGATAAGTAGTTCTATTCAAAGAGCCCACTTCAAGGCTCACTTAACAGAGACGAAATTGAAATAGACTAAACTTTTCTCATCAGATTCAGGTTTTCTATCAGGATCTTTTGTTGTACTGGACTAAACCTTTTGCTAAGTAATAGGCCTTCTATAGCGTTAAACTGTGAAAAATATTTCACAATGATTTTTCAGTTTAGACAAAGTTTAATCATGTTAACTGTCCAGTAGTGACATGAAAAAGAGGCACAACTTAAAGGTAGGTCAGTCCAACAGATCAATATACACATATGAGTTTTAACCGAGGTTGGTCAAGCAAACTTCTAATAAGTACTTTACAAAATATGTTTATTTAAAAAAATATAAGTAAACATAATATAAAAAAAACTTGCAAAATTAAAATACAGTTTTTCCTTGTAATTGGCCTCACACACTGCACATCACCATAGGATTTTCCATGAACTATAATACATAGGGCCTAAGCACAGTCAAACCTATGGTTCATCAGCTCACAACAGTAAGTACTGTTCAAATTTTAGAACAGTACAATATTTGCTGTTGTATTACTACTGTTACTATTACTTTTATCACTGTTTTTTTGTAACAATATTTGCTCAATTATGTATCTAAAAGTTTATGCAAATAAACATATACTCTACTCTACAATTGGGCGTAACAGCATATGACCCATTAGGAGTATTAGAACCCAAGTTTTTTTGAGAGAAATTGAAAAAAATATCTGAGAGAACTTATTTGTTTTTCTTGTCGTCATCAAAGTCAACAAAGATTACTTTTTTATCCATCTATTATTAACGATGCCATAAAAATTTTTTTTTGGTAATAAGCTCAGAACAGTACCTGAGAAATTTCACAACAGGACTTGTAGTAGGTGTCAAAAAGCATGGAAATAAAGGAAAATTTGCACCAAAATAGTTTAAGATAAAAAGAGGTTTGAGTTAGGGAGACTGTCAAATTCACCAGTTTATTCTAAACTGTTTTGAGGTCTGTAAAATAAATATTTATTAAAGAAAAAGAAACTTTGATGATACAGGACTTCACTCAACACTATACAGGACACTACACTACCAAAAGTTTATTTAAGGTTCTGTAGGATGGTGTACAAATTTGGTTCAGCTCATTATTCACACTTTAACCTCATATTGTTTTTCTTTTCTTTCTTCTCTGGACCCTTTTTTCAACCATCATTTTTAAAATTTTTCAACCGTTTTGAAACAATAATCCATTCAGGAGAGACCCAGTCATGATCATTGCTGTATTCTAGTTTTGAAAGTTGCTTGCCTAGAATAGTAAAAAAATCATAGTGAAATATTTCTTACAGTTTAACACAATTCTATGTTACACTTCTGCAAAAGGTCCACTCAAGCACAAAAAAAGATCCCAATAGAAAATGTTGCCAAAATGGCAGTTACACATTTATCCAAAACAAACCTGACAAAAAACTTTCGAATATTTCAATTTATCTTCTGTTAAGTCAGGTAATAGAGCACTTATCCACTTTCTTTTCCCTTCTTTGAGCTGATACCTAGTTCATTTAAATCAAGATGATTTTTTAAGGTCAAAATACTTGGCATTCCATCAAAACTATCATTATCAAGCTCTCCCCAGCTGCCACAATTCATAACAGCATAGAAACTAATAATAATGATTCAAACTGAGTAAAAAACTGGAAAAAAAGTAAAAAAAAACAAAAGTAAATAAAAACATAACCTGACTTTTGAACAAAACATGGTCCCTTTTATTTGAGATTTACTGGCTTCAATTGATTTTTTTAAAGAAAAACGCATTTTTCCCATGTGTACAAAGGTTCAATACTTTAAACAGCATCTTTGTTGTAAATTAAATCGTTTCACTTTTTTTAAAAATTACGTTTTTGTTAACATTGCGGCTTATGGGAAAACGCTTTGTTTGTCCCATGGCGACCATCTTGGATCGAAAAACAGCTGATCGTGACAGTTCGTTAGACAAGCTAATGGACGGGCCACGATCCTCCACTTTGTTGACGTCACATCCGGGGCTGATTTTTTTTTTGATGGTCACATTACGACACAGCTGATTGTCTTTAAAATATTGAAGTTGGAATGGCGTTTCATAAATATTTGATTTTTTTTTAATGAAGCCGTTTTTGAGATTGTTTTTACTTTATTCTGGCAGAACACTTTTTTTTTAAATGTACTGTAAGCCCTAATTTTTCATAGCCGCTTCATTAGCTCACACAAAAATTAAGTTTAAAGCAGAAGCGAATGTGACAATCACATATGACAAAGTCAAATACATGTCAAATATAACAGTTGGCATGAGGTACATGGCGGGTAATTTGAATTCAAAATAAGGAATGCTAAATCTTGAAGATTTTAACCTTTTAATCATGTTGCTTCCTTACAAACCTTTGGTGGAATATCGGGATGGTGTCTGAGAATATTTGACTGAAATTTTGCGGAAATCTGTAGTGCCATTTTGAAAATATCATAAAAAAACGTCTGACCTCCCATAAGACCCAATGTAAAATTCAGCCCCGGGAGAACAGCTGATTTTTTCAGGGTCGTGCCCTCTATTTTTGTGTTGGCCTTGCACCAGCATGCGCTTACCATTTGGCCAGTTTTTTATAGATATCTTTCGGGCATCGCATACTAAGTAAGCATTTTGCTAATTTTGAAGCTCCTTCTCGAAGGGCGAGGCCTTATAATCATTCATATTGGAAGCGATACTGGTTTTTTGAAAGGCTGTCTTAGCATGTTTGATTCGAAAAAGGCGGAAGACTACCACGAGAAAATAAACTCGGAGGTGTTTGAAAACTGGATATTTTCCATCATGAACCTCCTTGAACCAAGGTCGATTATTGTGATCGATAATGTACAATATTATAGCCGCCTTCTGGAAAAGCTACCTACGAGCGCCTAGCCCAGCCCAGATTTATGACCGGCTGCAGTCAAAGAAAACACATTGTGAACCTTCGATGTTCAAGGCAGACCTACTGGATATTGCAAGGCTTCACAAAAACATGTGCCTATTCATTTCAAAAATTAGACCCAGACTAAGGCCTTTTAGGAGGTAGATAATAAAAGCGATAATATGCACCTCACAAGCAAATAAAAAAACTTGGTTTGATTTTATAATTAATAGTGAGCGGCATTGCAATTCCGTCCCAGCTTTGCGTGGCTCGTTTTGTCGCGTCATGTCCCACTCCGCTTATTGGCCTCGTCCCATCCCATCCAAAAACGGACATGTTTACAACAACTCGACAAAGTTTTAACAAAATAGCATAAATAATTTAGGAATGTATTTAACAATACTGCATATTATGGATTAGCTGATTTCGGCTTGACTAGGTACTTATCAATTCTTTATTTTGTATGAAAAGTTATTTATTAATTATTATTTTTTAGTTACATGAAATATCCCGTAGACGAGATGGCGACGGCCTCCCTATCATGGCGAGCTGAATCCCGTCGAATTAATTTGGCTTGATTGAAAATGAAGTGGCCTCTAAAAACAAAAGTTTTAAATTGGCTGAAGTCAAGGGCCTATTGGAGATTGCAATTAAAAATGTGACTGCTCACAGTTGGACGAAGTGCATTGAGAACGTCAAAAAAAAAATTAAAACAAAATGTGGGATTTGGACGATTCGGTGGAAACACTAGTTGAACCTCTGATAATAAACCCCAATGAGGAAAGCGAAACTGATTCCAACTATAACGATAGCGTATTAGACAGCAACTAATTGGTTTATGCCTAAATTTATATCCTAAAACCTATTTTTAGTAAAGATTTGTGAAATAAATAAATTGTTCATGACTATGGTAAAAATTAATTTTATTTTTAATAGCGCACGCCACTGTCTGCACCCCTCTACTCCTTTCCCGCAAATCGCAGTTTTGATGACGCGGTGCCACTTATATGCAATATAGACTATAGTTAAGTGAGTTTTAAATGATCGACTGTGCACAGGTTAGTTAATTAGAATTCTAGTAAAATCTCAAAAATATTTGGTGGAAAAGCCATGCAAGTCGCGATTTAAAATTCGTATAGAAAAGGCTCGAAACTAATGTGATTTTGACATTGATAAAAATCTACTTAGAATTCACTTAAAAATAACGTAAAAACATTGCTGTTTTGATTTGATAATGGCGTTATTAGAACGACGTTTTTACCAACGTTTTTTTTTATAACTTTAATGAATGACCTATTAAGCTTGTTTTCATATATGAAATAAACGTTTTTTTTTCAGCAGCTTTTATAATCAACGTTTTTTTTTTCTCACGCGTTTTTTACGTGTGAAACACGTGATTTTGCTTTGTGGGGAAGGGGAATTAAAACTTTGGGTTTTTTATTTTTTTTTCTTATACCTCTATCATAGTTCCTATCAGTCTGCCAGAGCTCAGCTCTCTAGCGTTTCTGGAAGTGGATAATGTTACTTTTACACAAATTTACATGTATAGGAGATTGGAGTAAATTAAAGTTTTGGAGTTTTTCGATTTTTTGCAAGGGTTTGGTCATAATGTCTTCTTAATCTGCCAAATTTCAGGTTTGGCATATTCGACGTTTTTTAAAATTCCGTAACTACTTTTCAGCGTCGTAGCGTGCCTGAAGGGCCGAGGGGGGGGGGGGGGGCGACAGCTAAACAGGGCGCCCATCAAAAATCTTGCGACCAAAATAAAAACAAAAAAAAAAAGGTCATCATGTCTTTAGTTTTCTTTGCCGTTGCAGGCCCTGCTACTTAATAAAGCTTAGGGCGCTTCGGGCACCCATGGGGCGCCAGTACCCTCGAGGCGGGGGGACGACAAACCTCCCGTTCCTCCCCACGCTACGCCACTGCTATAGAGAGTTGCAGTATTGTGGGACTAATAATATGAACCACACCCTGAGTTAAGATTCGGAAAAACGTCATTTAGCGAAATTTAGGGTTAGGAAATTCCATAAGACCAAAATGACCAAAATTTCAAAAACTATACAGTTTGTCACCAAAAGCACCGAGTTGCAGTATTGTGGGACCATAGAGATACGAAAAAACGACACCCTGAGTTAAGATTCGGAAAACGATATTTAGCGAAATTTAGGGTAGGGAATCCCATAAGACCAAAATGACCAAACTTTGAAAATTTATATTTCAAAAACTATACAGTTTATTAACAAAAGCACCGAGTTGCAGTATTGTGGGACCATAGAGATACCAAAATACCACACCCTGAGTTAAGATTCGGAAAAACATCATCAGCGAAAATTAGGGTAAGGAATCCCATAAGACCAAAATGACTAAACTTTGAAAATTCATATTTCAAAAACTATACAGTTTATCAACAAAAGCACCGAGTTGCAGTATTGTGGGACCATAGAGATACGATAAAACGACACCCTGAGTTAAGATTTGGAAAAACGTCATTTAGCGAAATTTAGGGTAGGAAATCCCATAAGACCAAAATGACCAAAATTTTAAAATTTATCTTTCAAAAACTATACAGTTTGTCAACAAAAGCACCGAGTTGCAGTATTGTGGGACCATAGAGATACCAAAAAACCACACCCTGAGTTAAGATTCGGAAAAACGTCATTTAGCGAAATATAGGGTAGGGAATCCCATAAGACCAAAATGACCAAACTTTGAAAATTCATGTTTCAAAAACTATACAGTTTACCAACAAAAGCACCGAGTTGCAGTATTGTGGGACCATAGAGATACAATAAAACGACACCCTGAGTTAAGATTTGGAAAAACGTCATTTAGCGAAATTTAGGGTAGGAAATCCCATAAGACCAAAATGACCAAAATTTTAAAATTTATATTTCAAAAACTATACAGTTTGTCAACAAAAGCACCGAGCTGCAGTATTGTGGGACCATAGAAATACCAAAAAACCACACCCTGAGTTAAGATTCGGAAAAACGTCATTTAGCGAAATATAGGGTAGGGAATCCCATAAGACCAAAATGACCAAACTTTGAAAATTCATATTTCAAAAACTATATAGTTTATCAACAAAAGCACCGAGTTGCAGTATTGTGGGACCATAGAGCAGCGGCGTAGCGTGTCTGAAGGGGTGGGGGGGGGTCAGATAAACAGGGCGCCTACCAAAAAAAAATGTCTTTAGTTTCCTTTGCCGCCCTCTCAATTTCCCGTGCCGGCCCTGCTCCTTAATAAAGCTTAGGGCGCTTCGGGCACCCATGGCGCGCCAGTACACTCGGGGCGGGGGAGCGACAACCCCCCCCCCCTACGCCACTGCTACTTTACTGCTTTATGGAAGGCCATGAAACTTAAACGGATTATATTATCAACTCAATCAAGGTCTACGAATGCGCAAAGTTTGAGTTTCGTAGCTGATTTTGACGTAGAGTTATAGATTGGTCAAATATTGGCTGAAATATTTCAAGAAAATGTGGTACAGCAATGTGCGCGAACTTGGCGGGGCACTGATGTGAATTTTTAAGAACTTTAAAAAAATATGTCATATCTCCTAGGTGTTTGCACTTGCGCAGTATAAATATTAAATAAATGGATCCATGACGGATCTGACACCTACCTAGGTATCCATATTATCACACCTCAAGTGAAGCCATGATAATATATTAGCATAGGAAACAGTTTTCTGTAAATATCTTGGAAACTAAAGCTCCTACAAAGTTTTTGGTTATAACACGAATTATTGAGCAAAATATAGTCTACCACATTACGAAAACGGTGTATTGATACGATGCTCCGTTAAAAAGTTAGCATTTTTTAAAGTTTTTAATTGTCAAAAAACTGTCATTAGCATTAATGGATTTTGACCAAACTCTAATCAGCTCGTAAGACACTAATTTACCTAAAATTTTTATGAAAATCGGTTAAGCGGTTTAGGAGCTATCGTGTTACGGACAGAAATAATATACACACACACACACACAGACAGACATCACGACGATATTGCTAGGATAGGTCAAAATACATCCAAATACAGTGAAACCTCTCCTTGCGGACACCTCTATTAAGCGGACACTCCCTCTAGGCGGACAAATTTGTTAGAACCAAGCTTTTGCCTATGTCTTTACATGTAAAATTCCCTCCTATAACCGGACACTCTAATACCCGGAGGCGGACAATTTTTTTGGTTAAAAAATTCTGAAACCTCTCTTAACCGGACGCGAACCTCTGAAAACGGGATGGAACGCTGCACGTCATGGGCAACAATGCACTCTGCAGCCGGGGAATTAACTCTTTTCGTTTTAATGCGGAGACGAAATACATCTGTCGTATTTACAACATTATTTGATTCGGCGCGACTCCTGTGTTTATTGTTTAGTTGGGTAATAATAGATCTCTTTGAAATGGCGCCTAGTAAAAAACTTCTTATTTTATGTGGAAAAATGGAAGTTGTTAACGTTTCGGAGACAGAACGAAGCACGAAAGATTGCCGAAAAATTTAATATCGGAAAATGTCAAGCAGCGGAAATTGTTAATAAATATATATCAAAATTTCGCAGTTCCCTCTCTTAAGCGGACACCTCCAATAAGCGGACAAAATCGACGGAACCGTGAGTGTCCGCTTATGGGAGGTTTCACTGTAACACATTTTTGGAGTTATATCAAAAAAATTTTTTTTCGGAAATAATACTTTGGAATGTTAAAAAAAGGAAAATTTAAAAGTTATTAGATGTACTATCCGCCTTTAGAAACGCGGCAACAGTGCGTTTCAAACTAATCATTTGATTTCTGTTTTGAAAGAAAATCACACCGCATCCTCAACATATTACCCTCTATAAATTTACTCGTGACACGTTACGTATTAAAATCGGTCCCGCCACCCGGAAAATAGCCTATAAGCACCTTCTCACATTGTGTCTTGGAGACTCTTAACCGTGATGGATTTCGGTATTTTTAAGGTCCATCCCAGCAACGACGGAATGTAGTTTTCGCCAATTTACATAAATCTTTGATATATGAGTCGTAAAAGATCGACATAATGTAGGGACAGTGGCGAAGTCATTATTGGGATTTTTTGGACGGTTCTATGACCATCGAACTGTTTGATGGAACAGAACTAATAGGTCTGTTCCATCAAACAGTTCGATGGTCATAGAACCGTCCAAAAAATCCCAATACGCGCGCAATGTAGTAGGACTGTTTTAAAACGGTTTGGGTTAAATGGAAAGACCAAATAACTGTCCAAAAACCGAATGCTGTTCGATTTATTTCAAGCACGTGATCATATGCGAGAGAGTTAAATTCAAAATCACGTGACTAAAAGAAAGGGTAGGTTTGGCGTCTCGCTTAAAGATAAATCGAAGGCAACGTATGAATTCGAGAGCACGAAATTAAAGGTGCACACAGAAAGGATTACACAATTACATAGGATTATCATAATATATTTTTAATTTTAGTTCTTTAAAATGCAGATAAAATTACATGAATTTAATTTATACAGGGTGTAACTAAATAAGTGTAAAACATTTAAGGGGATGATTCCTCATCGAAAAAAGGATAGGATCTTTCATATAAAGAAACTTTATTGGAGCATCCCTTGTTAAGTTACCGCCCCTTAAAGGCGGTACATAATATTTATGATGATGTATCTCTGTAGTTGTTCGTGAAATAATTTTTTGCTGCGAACTGGTTTATTTTGGGCAAAAAATCCAAGAGACATTTTTTATTTACAATGAAACAGGCTATCGGAAATACATTTTTACATGGAAAACAAATAATAAGACAAAAAATTACATTGGAAATAAATTTTAGGGGTTGCGTTTTCCACCCCTAACAACCATGGGGTAAACCAAATTCATTACGGGCTAAGTGTCTTTTTGGTGGTAGAAAATTTTATGTACCCCCTTTAAGGGGCTGTATCTTAACAAGGGATGCTTCAATAAAGTTTCTTTATATGAAATATCCTATTTTTTTCTTATGAGGAATCACCCCCTTAAATGTTTTACACTTATTTAGTTACACTCTGTATTCACAAACTATAAACCACTACAGACTGCCTAATAAACTAAATATACCGAAAATTAAAACGAACTTGCATTAGCACATATTTTTGGGCGAAACTTGTGAAAATATATTTATTTTTTCTAATATCACAAGTTTTATGTGAAATTTATATTTATTTGTATTTTCTAATTTGATTTTTATAAAATATTTGTGAAATTACCTACATATAGAAAGCCTTAATATTCACAAGGTATTTGCGATTTTATTCATTTTTAGGAAATAGAGATCGTGATACTTCTAAGAAGTTAGGAAAATCACATTTTGTAGCTTGTACTTTAGTAATGACCTTAATGTCGATGCCTTAAAGCGAAGTCGTTTGTTCTTCCGCCAAATCTGGTGTAAAATTTTACTTCCGGTGTTATCCTTCTTCTTTTAGCTTTTAGTTCACAGGTCACCGGGATTTGGTTGCGATCGGGGTAAACCGTTATGTTTCTATTCCTATCCAATCACCTGCTAAACTAGTTTTTCTTTTTCTAAGCAAGGCACCCTATGGTCAGTATAGCTTTTTTTCATGTGGTATACCTACACGATCCGCAGTCCCGTAGTAATAAAACTTAAGAGGCTCTTGCAAAAAAATCAACAGATGCTGCATTTTTTTTTTGTAAATTTAAAAAATATTTGTATATTTACGTGGCTTCCCCGTATATTTGTATATTTTGACAAAAATTTAAATTTTTTGGGTTATTCACTGTTTTTTTAATTTTCTCAGACAAATGTAAGTTTAATGTAATTTTATGGTATATTATTATCTCAGGTGATGTAAACTAGAAATGTGTGTGTTTTACATACAATTTTTCCGCGCCTTCTAATGCGCCTGTGTGCAATTATTGTCTTTCAGAGGACTGTGAAACCAGTTTAGGTTGCTTGATGGAACGGAAAACTGACTGTCCCATAACAGTACAACGTCGACCTAGAACGCAAACAGGATTTTTCGTACCGTTCTATAACCGTCCCACGCTTTGATGGAACGAAACTATAGAATTTTGCAGAGTGCGTTCTGAAATTTTTCAGGTTAATCGCAAGACCACCATTAAACTGAGGACACTATGGCACGCATAGTTTATTTTAAATGCAGGGACGGCTGCTCTTTGGCTTCGCGCCCCTCCTCAGAAAATATCAAAAAATAAAATCCTAATTAAAGTACTATTTATTAAATGTTTTGCTTATTCTGCAATTTTTCCTTTCGCCTCAACGCATACCATGAATGAAATCACAGTAGACCAACAGTCCGTACACTGTGAATTAAATTTATCTCCGACTGCCTACACCAGTGTTGCCAAATTGTAACAAGAAAATTTGTGAAAATTTTATATTAAAAATCGTGAGAAATCGTCAGATTTTAAAAAGTCTTAAAAAGAGATCAAAATAGAGAAAGAATATATAAAAGTTTATAAAAAGCAAAAAGAAATTTATATTTATATGTATTACATAAAACCAGAGAAGATATAACATCTAAAGAACCTTCGCCAAATCGCTCAATCGCGAGCCCAGTTAAACTTTGCCAGAAGAAGAGGGCTCTGCGATCGTTTCCTTGCGAGTTTGAATTCACAATGAGAACTCGGCTTTCGCGCCACGTTTCGTCAGTGGCGGAGGCATGCAAGGCTCCTGTTCAAATACACTATTAAGGTGACCATGTTTTAAACGATTTTTATTAACTTCACAGAGCCTGGCGATGTCTGTCATCAAATCTAGCGATTTATTTTTGACACACTTCCGGTGAACCGATTTTAATGAAATTTAGCAAAGTAGTGTAGGTCCGATGACGATACAATACTATGAAAACAGATGGGTGGTAGAAGGTGGTTAAAGGGTGTAAAAGGGATAAATCCATAACTTTGAAACCAAATCAGATATGACCATGCGGTTTTCAGATTTATGATTTGGTGTAATGATAATACAATTTTATTTAAAAATATCGGAAATACGGTGGTAGGTGAGTGGTGTAAGGGAGGGCAATTCAGAACTTTGAAACCAAAACAGATACAAACATGCGGTTTTCAGATGTATGATTTGATCGGGTGACAATACAATTTTATGAACAAAAATCGGAAGTAGGGAGTGGTAAGGGGTAAGGGCTGTAAAGGGGGTAAATTTAGAACTTTGTAAAAATACAAATAAAAACATGCCAATAAAATCTATATGTTTGTGGCGGATTCATTTTACAAACACAACTTTTTCTGGGTATTACGCCACTAGTAAGAAAAAATTACTTTAAAAAATTATAAAAAACCACTGCGTTTCTCCTAGAAAAATAAAAATCACTAATTTGTCAGTGGCTTTCTATAAAAATAAATAGTTGCCTAGTAAAACCTAAACCACTTATCTTTTAATTGAATTTGAATACGATTGCCAAAATATAAATAAAAAGCTTGAAAACGATTGTAGATTGGCAATCGAAACGTAGCGTATTCAAATTCAATTAAAAGATAAGTGGTTTAGGTTTTACTAGGCAACTATTTATTTTTATAGAAAGCCACTGACAAATTAGTGATTTTTATTTTTCTAGGAGAAACGCAGTGGTTTTTTATAATTTTTTAAAGTAATTTTTCCTTACTAGTGGCGTAATACCCAGAAAAAGTTGTGTTTGTAAAAACATGCCGTTTTCAGATTTATGATTTGTTCTGGTGACAATATAATTTTATGACAAAAAAACGGCTGTAAAGGGGGTAAATTCATAACTAATAATCAAAACAGACACGAATATGCGATTTTTAGTTTTATGATTTGATCTAGTGACAATCCAATTTTATGAAAAAAAAACGGAATAAACTGGTTGGTGAGAAGTGTAAAGAGGTAAATTCTGACCTTTGATATTTAAATAAATACGAACATGCGGTTTTCAGATTTATGTTTTGTTCTGCTGACAATACTATTTTATGAAAGAAACGGAGGTATCGCATGATAAACTAAGGATTGAGGAATGGGATTGTATAAAATTGACAGAAAAGAAACCTTGTAATTATGAGGCACTACTAGAAATGGAAAGGCTGTGAAAGCCATAATTATCCATCTTGCATACTTCGGTTTTTTTCATAAAAAATTTTTTTTTAAATAATATAAATCTATATTTTTAGTTAAACGATTTTTTTCGAAAATTGTACTAAAAAGTAAAAAATACCTTACAAGATTTCTGTTGACACATTATATATTTTTAAGTTCAATGCAAAGTCGGGGAAAATTATTAAAGATATTGACACCCATCAATTCCACGTTCGGGATAAAAATGTGGCGCGTATACATCTCAATTTGATCTTTAATAATCGCGCCACGATTTTAAAAATATTTAAGGTACCAGTAGCAATCTAGCAAATTATTTTTATTTTTTTTGTGAAATTTTATAATAAAATCGTTTAACTAAAAAAAATATATATATTTATTTTATTGCAAAAAATCATGGCATTTTACTAAATCTCACCACATTAATTTTAGACCGATCAAAATAAAGTTTTTTACTCGGAGGAAGTTTTCAGAGAAAAGATAAAATAAAAACTGTCATGCAGTACATATTAATTACCACAATAAACATACTTCCTTAAACTCTAACATACCTACTTATATAGCGTGCGTCTCACATAAAAGTAACTACAGGGGGTCTTGTTAACTAGGAGAAAATTAGCGTCATTCCAAGGCCAGTGAAATGCTCTGTTAAAACTAAAAATATCTACAAATGTTTTCAAAATATCGAGCAAAAACTAAAAATTGTTTTTCTTATTAATTATTCATTTAAAAATTTCCAACTGCGGTGGCAAAAATATTAAAAACTAACCAAAATGTTAACAATTGATACCATTTTTACCGAAGATTTAAATTTTTTTTTATAATTTTCTCTTGCGGCATCAAGTTTTTCAGTTTTTACCAAAATGTTTTTTCGCAGTGCCATGTGTCATAAAATTTTCGCTACGCCATTTCTTTTCAATTTTTTTTCTATAAGGGCGAAACAATTAACTCTTAACACTTAATAGATCCATCAGATCTTGGACCCCCGTTAGAATAAGCTTTCGAGCTACCCACGAAAAAATACGAGAGAAACGAGCCCATTTTTACCCGTGTAGCTACGAAAACTTGTTGGGTGTATATAAAGTTAAACGTATATTGCTAAGCTTCTTTATTTTTCGCATTATTCTTTTGCAAAATGGCCATCATCCTCCATTTTGCATTTTGAGATGGCGGACACAAAAAATATATTTATTTAAATCTCTGATTAATTCTCTGGCAAGTGCAGTTTGTCCCATTAAAATCGATGGTATAATTCAAATGTTATAATGAAAAAAAAATTCCGTTTTTTTTGACCCACCCAGTTGTTTAAAAAAACAAGTTCTAAACCTAGAATGTTTGTTGCAAATATCGCTCCTACCGTCTGTTTCATAAGGGCGTAAAACGTTTTTAGCTCCTTTTAAATTTAGGTAATAGCCTTAACGCCTTTCTGGCTTAAAACCGTGGATATATTTTTTTTGTAAATTTAGTAAATTTTTGTCTCCCAGTAAATATTAACATAACCATAAAAATATACGACATTTCTCAAATTTTCATAAAAATCCAAAAAATGGTTATAAAACTAATGACCTTTTAAAAATTTAAATTTAACTTTTTCTGTTAATTTGCAATTGCCTTCGCTCTGGGTTTATTTTCACGGATCACCCAAATATTATAAAACAGAAAATTAAATCGACCTGGGTAGGTAGGTATTTATTATTCAGTCTACCTACTCAAATATTACGCGTTTCGCTTGACCTTCGACCGGCCGCATTCGCGTTGACGACAGCCGACGTTAACACCCGATGACACCCGATTCAATTTTTGTTTTGCACGCGCGCCTATGGTCTTTCGTTAAAGACTCGATCACGCGGCTTACCTACTTCTTTATAAATTAAATTTGAATAAGATATGTATACGATATTCACGTTATAATAAGGGCTCGAGATTTTCTACATGCGTTGTCCTTCTTGTCCAGTTATTTCTTCGATGATAAAACCAAACACATTTTAAAAAGCTGAAAAACTGTAGAGATAATAATGTTTCATAGCTAACATAGTTAGTCAGAGTCGGAATCGCTCGATCATCATTTTTATTTAAATTTACTTCTTTAGTTCCTAGTTTTGCATGTATCATAGCATGTATCCATTTCCATTCCTTTTCTCAGTCAGTTTTATATTTTTGTTGATACGAGACTTTTGTCTTTTGATGAGACAGGGATTCGGATTTATGAACAGATTCTTCACTATCACTACTATCAGACACATTCAGAGACCACAATATGAACTAACTGCAAACAAAAGCACCTGCCTAATCGGTGAAACTATTTTGAAACAAATAACTACTGAACTGAACTTATCCAGCAAGGTTCGAAGTTCGGGACTTCCCCGAATTTCAATGCAATGAAAATAATCCAGTAGAGTAGCAGCGAGAGTCTGAACGCTTAACCTGTTATATTTGTGACGTTGGTTATGAATAAAAAAATACATTTTTTTTTGAAGATTTTTATTAAAATTTGACGTAAATACAAAAATCGTGAGAAACGCTACGTAATTCTTGAAATCGTAAGATACTTTCCAAAATCGTGTAATCTCACGATTAATCGTGAGTTTTGGCAACACTGGCCTACTCGATTAAGTACTAATCGGTAATTGCTAGCCGTTCGGGTTTCTCGGGCCGCAAGTCAGCTTGCGGCCCACGTACGATGGAAGGTGGTGAGGGAGGAGATGCAGACCGCTGCACATTAGATTGAGCCCATGTGAATGTAGGGACATACGCTTGTCTAGTAAAATATGAAAATTTAAATTTTTGTGACATTTTTTGATGCATATACTCCAGGGTGCAGAAAAACCACAAAATATATTTTTCATCATCCTAGAACTAGGTAAAAAAATTAAGTATTATTTTAAATTAATTAAAAAATATCAAAACTGGTTAAAAAAATATTTTGAATATTTCTTTAAAATATAAATACGAAATATGTTGGTGCAAGCAAGAAATTTCATAATTTTCATTTTCTTTTCCTTTTCTGCGCGTTTAAAATAATTTAAATTTTCGCGCTCTAAAATATGCATATGGGGTTTCACGGCACCGGACACGTGGAAGAGAAGCAGCGCCGCGATGAGTGCGCAAAGAACCACCGTCACAACAAGACACTAGCAAAATCACGTTCCCGAAAAAAGTGAATTTGAGGTGAAAAAACTGGACGTTTAAACGTCGACTGGAGCTGCAAGAGAGTCCGAGGTAGGTGCCTTTTCATATAAAATTCCATATGTATCGTAACTTTCCATTTTCAATCGTCAATACCGACAGTTATTTTTAAATGTGCTTGTGAAGCCAATACCGGCGACCTATAGGAGGAAATTCCGTTATTTTTCAGCCCTTGCACGCACATTTAATGGCCCTTCGACCCAAATTAATAGTTTTCCAAACTACCTAGACTCCTGTGGTTCAGCAATTTCCTACAAAAATTCCAAATTTCTATTTTCTATTTCAAATTTCAAAATTTATTTCAATTTCAATTCGAAACAGACCATATTGTTTTACCACCTGTTGGGGATATGTTCCTTCAAAGTTGATCGAAGTGTTTATTACCGTTCAAAAATAGCTAGAGCCAATGCACATATTTCGTATAGTTTACTAGTTCATCAAAGAAAGTTGATCGCTTTGTTCATTACATTTTCAGTAAAAGTGGCGTCAATACGCCGAAAGTGAAAATTTTAAGGCGGTTCTTCCACCTACTTTTCTAATTATCGATTTTACAGGTGTCGCGGCGTTAACGCGCAGGTGCAAGTGTTTCGTCGTCACCAAGGTCTCACGTTGCGCGCGTTGTTTCTTCAAATACCGAGGTTTGTTAAAAACTTTCAGACGGGACCGCTAGTCGTATGCACAGAGTGTGCGACTTGGAATCGAAAGGTGCGGGGTTCAATCCTTGGTGAGACCTAAAAGTTTTTTTTAAGGGATATGTTCAAATAATAACATACAGACAAACTTACAAACATTTCATTTCAAAATTTTCGAAAAAAGTTAATAAAATTAAAATAATAAAATTGTTTAATTTTTGCTAAAATTCGGGTTATATTTTAAGCTATATTTTAAGCATTTTTTTGGGTAATTTTAAAACCAAATTAACTTTCAAAAACAAAAATGTCTACGCAAAAACAGAAAAAACTTTGCGACAAAAGGCTTTTGAGCTTCAACCAAATGGCGGAAGCTCACGAGGTAGCTTTGAAAGCGAAGTCGGATACAGCGTTTCACTTTTTGTTTAAATCCAGATATGAAGACGTCGAAGAATGTCATGCTCAATTCTATAATTTTCATAACCAAATTATTGGCTCTCTCGAAGAGTTTAAACTTTCATTTGACGAGCAGGATAAAACTAGAAAAGACTTTGACAACCTTTATTATGAATGTAAGGGTATTTACTACGACCTTTTTAGGGCCAACCCTGTCAATTACGTAGGCAACCCTAGCCAACAAAATATTGTTCAGAGGTCAAATACAAGATCATTTCCACAACCACGGTTGCCAATTTTCAATGGTAATTATAAAGACTGGCAACACTGGTTTGACTTATTTAAAGTCATGGTACATCAAAATTCTGATTTAAGTGATATAGAGAAATTTCAACAATTGCGGAGTTCTGTTCTGAATGAAGCCCTTTCTCTAGTAAAAACCATTCCCCTCGCAGATAGCAATTATCACATTGCGTATGAAACCTTAGTAAAGAGGTATCAAAATAAACGAATTATTGCTACTACCGCTTTGAATGCTAATAACTTTCTTTCAACTAAATCCCGTTCTGGGAAAGAATTACGTTCCATGTTGGATACATTTTCTGAGAATCTAGCCATCTTAAATGAGCTTGGTTTTCCTACAAAAGAATGGGACTTTCTTACTTTTAACATGATGCTCTCAAAACTTGAAGTCAAGATGAGGACTGATTTCGAACTTTACTATAGTAGAGAGAAAAACAATTCAGAAATTCCGTCCTACACTGATCTTTACACGTTTATAGAAAATCATTGCGTTGCGCTCGAATCTGTAGTGCAAATGCCCAGTTTTAGTAGGCAAAATCAAACCCCTAGACAACCTCAAACTACGCGTAATTCTCAACAGAACAGTTTTCAGAGAAACAGTTTTAATAATTTTAATTCACCTTCTGCTTTCAATACAACTATTTCAAATCAAAGTTCAAATTCAAGAAATCAACAAAATACTTTACAAAATAGCAATCAACGCAGCAACCCTCAAATACAAAATAATCAGAACAGAACTTTTAATCCAAAAATAAAATGCTACCTATGTTCTTCGAATCACGCATTATCGAAATGTATCGAATTTCAAAACAAAAGTCCACAGGAAAGGATGGGTTATGTTCGGCAGGTGAATTGCCCCTCCTCCTACAACTGCTTTACGTGTGGAGCTAGGCACCACAGTCTTCTTCACGTTCCACAACCAGTAGCGCCCTCTGTGAGTGTTGATTCTTATCCTCCAGAGAACGTTAATATTCCACTTTCCAATTCCAATAGCACCCCTATGTCAGGAAGCCATTCCACAAACTGTCATGCGACAATGATTTCCAAAAATTCCACTTTTCTACTTTCTACCGTTGTAGCTGACATGTTAGACTCAAGGGGACATTACCAACCAGTTCGTATCTTACTCGATTCTGCCTCAGAGGCAAACTTTATTTCAGAAAAATGTTTAAATCGTTTAGGTCTTTCGAAAAGCTTCTTTTCTACTTCTATTCAAGGCTTAAATCAAATGACATCTTCCAATACCAAAGGTAAGACGAAATGTCTTATCAAACCTCAAGGTCAAGCGGGACCTACCTTTGATTTTGAGGCTTTAGTACTTCCAAAACTTTGTACAGAGATTCCTTCTTGCGCTGTCGACTCGAGCAAGTGGAATCACATTCGCAATATCAAACTTTCTGATCAAAACTTCCATATACCAAGTTCCATTGATGTCCTAGTAGGTTGTGAACTTTTTCCGCATCTCTTACAAGAAGGAGTTATCCACGGAGAGCGTGGACAACCTAGTGCTTTTAATAGCATCTTTGGCTATGTGCTGATTGGTAAAGTTGAAACTTCAAAGCAACAAAATCCACAATCACTCATAAGCTGTTACACTTCCATCGAACCATCTCTGGATATCTGCCTAGAGCGCTTCTGGGAGATAGAGCAGGTTCCACATAAGGTTCATCACAGTCCTGAGGATATTATGTGCGAAAAATTATTTTCACAATCAGTTTCACGCAACGAATCAGGTAGATTCGTCGTTCCATTACCTTTCATAAACTTAGAACCCCAGTTGGGTGACACCTATCCAATCGCTTTAAAACGTTTCAAGCTTCAGGAAGCTAGACTTCTCAAAGACTCAGCTAATTATCAAGCTTACAAAGATTTTATGCAAGATTATTTAGACACTGGTCACATGATATCTATTCCTACGCCTATATCTAAAGATGTCTTGGATAATTCCTACTTTATCCCTCATCACAGTGTCTGGAACACTGGGAAGATAAGAGTGGTCTTTGATGGGTCTCAACGTAGTCCCAGAGGTGTCTCACTCAACGAGACGTTGTGCGCAGGTCCTAAACTGCAAAATGATGTCCGTGAAATTTTACTTAATTTTCGAATTCATGCTGTAGCCTTTGTTACTGACATAGTAAAAATGTTCCGACAGATTTTAATTATTCCTGAGCACACGCGTTATCAAAATATTCTATGGAGATTTTCTGAGGATGATCCTGTCCAAACCTACTCCTGAAGAACAGTTGTTTATGGACTTAAGTCATCACCTTACTTAGCTATTCGTACTATACAAGAACTAGCTAAACTTGAGTCTGAAAGGTATCCTAATGCTTCCAAGGTGCTTCTTAAAGACATTTACGTCGACGACGTGCTCACTGGGCAGGATTCTGTGGCCTCTGCCAAAGAACTTCAGTCGGAGTTAATCTCCCTGTTGCGCCTAGGAGGGTTTGAACTTAAAAAATGGGCGAGCAACAGTCCGGAACTTCTCTCCTCATTCTCAGAATCAGAAACACAAATGTCCATTCGTTTCGACAAATCCGAACCTAATTTTGTAAAAATATTAGGTCTCCAATGGAATCCTATCTCAGATTCGTTTACCTACTTGGTCGTACCAGAAGATAAACCATGCACCAAGCGAGGTATCTTATCTCAAATCATGAAAATTTTTGATCCCTTAGGTTTCTGTTCTCCCGTTTCTTTACTTGCTAAGCATCTCATGCAAGATCTGTGGAAGGAGAAGCTGGACTGGGATTCTCAGCCTCCTCCGCATATCGTAAATGTTTGGAATCAATTTCGAACCCAACTTCCAAATCTTTCAAATATTCATTTACCTAGACGCCTTTCCATTGATCAACCACGTAGCATTGAACTTCACGGCTTTTCAGACGCCTCTATGATAGGTTACGCGGCTACGGTCTATTTCAGAATGGAGTCAGTATCCGGAGAAATCCATACCTTTCTTGTAATGGCCAAATCTAAGGTCGCACCAGTGAAAACAGTCAGTCTTCCGCGACTGGAGCTTCTTGGTGCCACTTTACTTTGCGACCTAATTTCCTTTATTCGAAATACTTATTCAGATATTCTTAAATTCAACCAAATCTGTGCATGGTGTGATTCCCAAGTGGTTCTATGCTGGTTGGCGGCTTCACCTCACAGGTTTAAAACGTTTGTGGCAAACCGTATCTGTCACATTCAAGAAACCATTTCTCCTACGGCCTGGAAATATATTCCATCAGCGCTAAATCCAGCCGACTGTGCTTCGCGCGGTCTTATGCCTAATCAACTTGTCAAACATGACTTGTATTGGGAAGGTCCTTGTTTTCTTAGGCTACCAAAAGAGAGCTGGCCTGATGATTTTCGCTGTCCAGACCCTCCGGAAAGCGAGGTTATTCTGGAAGAACGAAAATCAGTATTTCAAACATGCACAGTTGAACCACACATGCTTGATACTTTTCTTTCTCGTTACTCTTCCCTAGAGAAAATTCAACGCATAATTTCCTATATTTTTCGCCTTACCGAAAAGAAATCTAAATATCCTAACGAAAATATTACCGAAGTAGAACTTCAACATTCTCTTATTGTTCTCGTTCGGCATGTTCAACGTTCCATCTTTGCTGATCTCATTTCACGTTTGAATGACGCAAAGCTACTTCCTAAACAATTTCGTAAACTTTCACTTTTTCTAGATACACAAGGCTGCTTAAGAGTGGGGGGTCGATTACCACATTCTTCCGAACTCTCTTATTCAGCAAAACACCCTTTACTTTTACCACGTTCTCACCGTCTTACTCAACTTGTCATTGAGTACACTCACAAAAGGTACTGTCATCCTGGTCAAAAAACGTTGCATTACCTCTTGAGACAACAATTTTGGATCCTTTCCCCTCGCTATGCAATCGAGAGCGTAACTTCTCATTGCATTTTATGCTATCGATTAAATCCTAAACCTTCCGTACAAATCATGGGCAACTTGCCTGCTCAACGCATCTCTCAAGTAAAGGCATTTTCACATGTTGCCATAGATTATTGTGGTCCCTTTCCAATTACAATGGGAAAGTACCGAGGTGCAAAGGTATCCAAAGGTTATATTCTTGTCTTAGTCTGCTCCGCAACAAAGGCAGTTCACCTAGAACTTACCTCCGATATTTCCACCCCTACCTTTCTTGCGGCTTTTAAGAGATTTGTGGCAAGAAGAGGAAGAATCTCTGACATTTACTCAGATTGTGGTAGCGCGTTCTTGGGAGCTGATCGTTTACTCAAACAGTACTCCCAGGAAGCATGTCACAGTCTAAAAATTACCTGGCATTTTTCAAGTCCTGGTAGTCCGCACCTAAACGGACTAGCTGAGGCAGGAGTTAAATCCACCAAGGCAAATTTAAAACGTGTAATAGGTGAGCAACGGTTAACCTATGAAGAGTTTTTTACTTTTTTGTGTCAGGTCGAATCCATACTAAACAGCCGGCCTCTGTATGCCCAAAGTATGGATCCGAATGACTTTCTTCCACTGACCCCTGGTCATTTTCTTACCCTGGAACCGTTGAATTCCGTACCAGAACCCGAATTTTCTGATTCCAAGTTGAACACCCTGTCCCGCTGGCAGCTGGTGCAAAGGCTCCAGTCCGATTTTTGGAAACGCTGGAACTTGGAGTACCTAAACACCTTGCAACAGCGTTCTAAATGGACAGAGGCTTCTAACAATATTAAACTAAATACTTTAGTCGTGGTAAAGAATGAACAAAAACCGCCATTGCAATGGGCTGTTGGGCGAATTGTCGACGTACACCCTGGTTCAGACGGTCATATTCGTGTTGTGACCGTTAAAACAGCTACAGGAACATATCGTCGACCAGTAGTTAAACTATGTCCTTTGCCTATGCCCGACGCATAAGGCAAAATTTTCTTTTCTTTCTTAATTTTTTCTAAGTATTTTTTCTTTTCTTTTAATTTTAATTTACATGCATTATTTAATGCATATTTGGGTTAATGTTAAATTGTATCGTTTAATTGCTAATAGGCGAATATTATTATTTTTTTTTCCTTTCCTTTTCTTAACTAAGTAAAAACACACGTGTTTTGGCGGCCGGAAAATGTTGGTGCAAGCAAGAAATTTCTTAATTTTCATTTTCTTTTCCTTTTCTGCGCGTTTAAAATAATTTAAATTTTCGCGCTCTAAAATATGCATATGGGGTTTCACGGCACCGGACACGTGGAAGAGAAGCAGCGCCGCGATGAGTGCGCAAAGAACCACCGTCACAACAAGACACTAGCAAAATCACGTTCCCGAAAAAAGTGAATTTGAGGTGAAAAAACTGGACGTTTAAACGTCGACTGGAGCTGCAAGAGAGTCCGAGGTAGGTGCCTTTTCATATAAAATTCCATATGTATCGTAACTTTCCATTTTCAATCGTCAATACCGACAGTTATTTTTAAATGTGCTTGTGAAGCCAATACCGGCGACCTATCGAAGGAAATTCCGTTATTTTTCAGCCCTTGCACGCACAAAATATATAATTTTTATTATATTTTAGTCTGGTGGGGGTGAGGCTCGGGGTGAGGTATATAAATTATTTTAATCTCTATCTAGCCCTCTTCGATCCATCTTTGGACATAGGCCTCCCCATTATCCTCCATTCTTCCCTGTCTGTCGCCGTGTTCATCCATCTAGCTCCTGCATGTCTCTTCAAATCGTCCGCCCATTTCATTTGGTGTCTTCCCCTACTTCTTTTATTTTCGCAAGGTCTCCAGTTTACAATACACTTGTTCCATCGAACGTCTTTCTGTCTGATATTATGACCGGCAAATTTCCATTTTAATTTTGCTACTTCTCCTCTGACATCCATTACTTTCGTTTTATTTTTTATCCATTCATTAATTTTTCTATCTGTTAGCTTCATATGTAACATTTGTCTTTCCAATGATCTTTGAGCTTTTGTTACCTTATACATGTTGGATTTTGTAAGTATCCAGGTCTGGGGATCCATAGGTAAGTACACAGGGGCGGCTCGTCCATAGCAAAAATAAGAAAAAAAATAAATACAAACTATTATTAAATAATTACTGTTGTTTTTTATTTATTTTTTAATGATCCCGATCCCGCTAGTGGCATCTATCGGCCATTAACGGAAGTAATTAATATCTTTTCGAGTTGACGCTTGCTACCGCATACGGTGGCCTTCGATCGCCTCGCCTCGCTTGAATCTAAAGATATGAGAGGGCGGGCTTGAATCTGGAGGTGCGCGTGGATTTGACGTTCCTCTTTAATCCAATTTTTGCCACGCAATTGGATCGGAAATGCTCGGGATATCGGCCGAGAAAAGGGCGGGCTGGTGCGCTAAATCAATACACACTTGCATCGTTTTTTTATAGTTCTCAGCTGATTACTGTTTATATTATCGTTAGTATGCGTGTATTGGGCGTAATTAAAATTTATTTACGCAGTTTTTAAGTGAATTTTATGCTGTTTTCGGCTTCTTGTTTGTAATTTTTGGGTTAATTATTATCTACAAGTGTCGAATATGTCTGAGGCAGTCATAAGTTCGGGTTGGGGTAATCCTGGAAGTAATTCAAGACTTAATTCTGTACAAAACATTATAGCAAGCTTTTCCTCCTTTAATTTAAATCAAAAAATTGAAATTAAAAGATTAGGAAGGCCGACTCCAGAACTAGAATTATCGCAAACTTGCTCCAAAAGAAAAGAAGGTAGGAATTTTAAAAGATATTTACCAAAAAAACAACTGGATTTGTGGATGTGATGTTACAAACTCGTTATTATTATTATTATTTAAGGACTAGGAAACTAAACAAAAAGCAGGACTGACAAAAAGGTGCGTAATATCAATTTAACATTAATTTTCAGCCGATGACCGGATAACATTGAATCAACGTATACGAACATTACAATATGAAATGGTATTTGAATCAAAAGCTAAGTTAAAACGGTTTTGTACATTGAATTAATGTTATCCATCGTTGGCTAAAAACTAATATGTATGTATACTGTAGGTAACTTTTTTTGTGTAGGCATATTTTTATTTATTGGAGACCTGCTTTTTTTTACTTTGACAATCCATAAGTTCTTTTATTTGGCTACAAATAAATATGCAAATTTTTTTAACTTTATTTATTTTAAATTTATTTCGACTCACTTATTATAGCGCACACCCATTCTTATACTTCATTAGCCGCCACTGTAAGTACAGGAAGGACACATTGGTTATACACTTTCGTTTTGAGGTACCTACTGAGGATATTTTTTATTTTTTAATATGTAGCTTAATTTACCGAATGCTGCCCAGGCCAATCTTACTCGTCTCTTGATTTCAGTCGTTTCTTTTTTAGTTCAATAATTTGGTCCAGGTATATATATTCCTCTACTTGTTCTATTTTCTCTTGGTTTCTTCTGATCGTGATATCCTCATCTGTGTTTGTTATGACTTTAGTTTTAGTGCAGTTGATACTCAAGCCTTTATTTTTAGCTGCTGTATCCAGTTTCTCCAGAATTTTTAACAGTTCTTCTTTCGTATCTGTTATTAAGGCAATATCATCAGCATAGTGGTTCGAGTATTTATTGTCAATCTAAGTTTTTAAAAATATCTTCTAGGGTCTGGTTATGTCACCCTGTCTCAAACCTCTTCTTATGCGAATTGGCTTGGTTCATTCATGGATTTTGATTGATGTTGTTGCTTCCCTATATATACTGATTATTAAATCTGTGTATCTCTGATCTATTCGGCTAATAATTAAAGATGCTTTGACTCCCTATTACTCAATACTATCGAAAGCTTTTTCAAACTCTATAAACGCAATATATAGTGAAATGTTGTTTTTGTTGGCTCGTTCTATTAGGATTTATTGTTGACCATTGGTTTTATCTTATTAATTTTTTTTTTCGGGAGAAATACCTAATTATTTAAAATTTTATTGAAATAATCTAAAAAAGAATCTGTGAGTTATTTCAGTGTTTATTGATTATACTCCCAAAAAAAGATTTTTAATTTTAAAAGGTATGATTGGTTAAAGGTTTTGTTGCCAGGCTACTTTGTAAAATTTTGGAGAAATCGCGCCCCTTTTTTCGTTTGGCTGTTGTCGAGAAAGGTACCGTAGAATCATGTTGTGGCGTGACCCCAATAATTTTTGGACCATGTCGGAAGTTTCTATATTTTGATCTTCTTTTCATAGAAATGTTATTGATTGTTTTTTTTTTGGTAAAATCTAAAGAAATATGCTGTAGGCAACTCTACATGTTTATTTCTTTCATATTTAAATGTGTTGTAGCATAATCTGTATTTTTTATATATATTAAGACCGGGAATTGTTATAGGATCTCCACTTTATCTAGGAATGCTATTCATTCTTTTTTTAACAATTTTCTTTGAAAAATGATTTTTCCATACCGAAGCTGGTATTAGGATATGATTCTTTAATGGTATAACCTAAATAATATTTTGGTTATATTTTATTTGCTTATAGGGTCACCACATCTATGTAATGTGTGCCTATAAATATATTTATTTTATGGATATTTAGAAACCAGATTATGATAGAATAGTCGTTAGTTTGCTTCTTGTCCGATTTTATTATAAACAGCTGAGTTTCAAAGGTCATTAAGTCAGTTTGACTTGGGCGTAGAGCTTCTTTTGGGATTCTTTGTACCATAAGCGGTCATTAAATTGGACTAGACATCTAACACAGCTACATACATATTATTATATATTATATATTATATATTATATATTATATATTATATATTATATATTATATATTATATATTATATATTATATATTATATATTATATATTATATATTATATATTATATATTATATATTATATATTATATATTATATATTATATATTATATATTATATATTATATATTATATATTATATATTATATATTTTTTTTTTTTTTTTTTTTTGTGAAGGGCGTAGTCAGTGCAAGCACTGAACAAGTGTTCCCTTCGAAATGCATGCGCTCCCGGGACCGTTTTCCTAAACATTACATCAGGTAGCACAGCCGTCTTATGTGTGGTCACTACATCTCCCTTCCGCCGTAGCGATTAGGAGTTCGTGCATCATCTATTTCTCTTCATTCCTCTTTCCTTCTTATGTACCCAGTTATTGGTTTCTCTGTGCAACCTCTCTTTGTCTACTAATCTCATCTTTCTCTTTTTTGCTCATGAGTGCTTTCAACCATTTGTGGATGATGTGCCAATTTTCTTCGTTTTTAATCATGTTGGTTACAAGGTTGTCTGGTGTGAGTGTTTCGCCAATCCTTCGACATGTCTCTTCCTTGATTCATGCCATCTGCCACATTCAAAAACTGTGTGCTCAGCTGTGTCCACCATTTGACAATACATACATAAATCAGTGTCGTCCTTGTTCATTCTTTTGGCATAGGCCCGAAAGACTCCATGTCCAGTTAGTACTTGCGTTAACTGGTAGTCGATTGTGCGATGCTTGCAATTTACCCATTCTCTAACCCTTCCTATCAATCTCTTAGTCCACTGTGCTTTGTCTATTTCGTTATCCATCGTGCTTGCCAGTTTGCTAATGTACTCTCTATTGCTCTTTTCGCTTTTATATTTTTATTCTCTCAGTACTTTCAAATAAATAGGTTCTTTCTATCACCTTTAGGTCAATCGGCGCTATGCCTGTGATCACTTGAAGTGCTACCCCTGAAACAGTTTTATAAGCAGAAGCCACCCGTATCAGTAGGTTTCTTTGAACTCTGTTTAGCAATATTCTATTCTTTTTAGTGCTTATTGCGTCTTTCCACACTGGCGCGCCATAGAGGACCATGTTGTGCATAGCACTACACAGTACCGCCCTCTTTCCGCTTGCCGGACCACTTATGTTGGGCATAATCCTTATTAGGTTTGCTGTCGTTTTTGCAGCTTTATCAGTTGTTTGCTTGATGTGCGTCGTAAAATTGAACTTCTCTTCCAGATGGATACCTAGGTATTTGAAGCTTTTTGCTGGAAGTATATTAACCCCATCCAGGTTAAAGATGACATGCTCTCTATTGCGTTTTCCTTTCAACAGAATTGCCTCTGTTTTGTGCGGTGCCAGTTTAAGTTTATGCTCTTTAATCCATGCATTTATTCTTCTACGGTTTTCGTTTACATTCCTCATAAGCTCATGTTCATTTCCTGCTGAACATACTAGGACCAGGTCATCTGCAAAGGCAACTAGAATAGAATCCTTAGTTAGCTCTATACTCAGTACACCATCGTAAAGTATATTCCATAGAGTTGGGCCCAGTACCGAACCCTGTGGGACTCCCGCCCCAATCTCAATGATCTCTTTGTTTTCAAGGATAATCTTCCTTCCTTTTAAATAGCTTGAAATAAATTTAATGAGGTACTTTGACACGTTTCTCTGGCGTAGTTTCTTAATTGTAATTTTGTGGCTCGCAGTATTGAAAGCATTTTCCACATCCACGGCTATCAGTGCACACCATTTGCCTTCGTACTCGTCCGCAATTTCCCTTACCGCCTGGATCGCATTCAAGGTGGATCTGCCTTTACGAAAGCCATACTGGTGTCTATGCAGGCCTCCCTTTTCCTCTATTTCGTCTAGTAATCTGTTTCTGATCAGGGCTTCTAGAAATTTGCTTAAAGCATTTAGCATACATAGGGGTCTAAAAGAGCTCGCATGCTCTGTTGGTTTATTAGGTTTTGGTATAAGTATGACCTTTGCTTCCTTCCATTCTTCAGGGAACTCCTGCTTTGCCAACAGTTTATTCATGATGCTTTTTAGCCACATTGGTTTACATTGCGCAATAATTTTTATTGCGTCCGATGGTACTCCATCTAGTCCAGGTGCCTTTCCTGCCTTGATATTTTCAGTTACTTCGTTTATTTCCTGGTCCGTGAATGGCTCGGCTTCGTAGTGTTCGTCGTCTATGTCCCACTCTTCCACCTCAGTGCAAAAAAGATTTTCTATGACTCCCTTTTTTTTATCGGGGCTCAATTCATAGGGTGTCAACTTATAAAATTTTTTGTTTATTATTTTGTACGCCTCTCCCCAGATGTTATTGTCCAGATCTTTACACAGTTTTTTCCAGTGCATTCTTTTGCTGTCTCTGATTAATTTGACTAGGCTTCTCTTGCATTCTTTGTATCTTGCATTAGCCGCTTCCAAGTGCTCGTTTGTTTCTCTGCCTCTTAGTCTTGTTAGATATCTTCTAAGCCTATTGCATTCTGTTCTTTTACTTGCTATACTCCCGTTCCACCAGTAGGGTTCTGTTTTGTTGTTAGCCTGTTTAATTACACTGTTTCTGTAAGCTTGTTGTATGACTTTTGTGCACGCCTCATACTCGATATCTTGATATGACACTAAATCAATTGTGTCTTTAAAAGCACTCCAATTCACTCGCATATTATGTCTGCTGGCCGCCTTCCTTTTCGTAATTGTGTCAATATTAAATGATATGTACTGGTGTTCGGTTAGCGATTCCTTATCCAAGACTTCCCAATTGCTTATCTTCTTCGCAATGTTTCTGGTTGACATGGTCACGTCAATAAAAGATTTGGTATCTCCTCTGATGAACGTTGGTCTTTCTCCGTTATTATGCACTACCATATCATGTGTTGCGATTGAATCCATCCAGTATTCTCCCTTTGCATCTGTTACTGGTGAGCACCATAATGCAGACTTTGCATTTATGTCACCCAATATGATGGTTTCTCCTTCGTTGATGAACTCCATCGTTCTATCTGTTTCGAGTTTATAATCATGCATGTCTATATTTGGCGATATGTAGGCACAAACCATCGTGAAACCCTTCAATACTACGGCGAGGTATCCTTCCCCTGAACTGTGTTTAGTAACCTCCACGTCCCTGTTAATTAGACGCACTGCAACATTGATCCTCTTGTCTTTCAGCCAGTCTCCCCCCTGCACACGTTTTTTGTTTGGTTCACAGACAACTAGAATATCCGCATTTTCTTCTCGGGCCGTTGCATATGCCATGTCTTGCGCTGCATAGGCACGTCCTACGTTAATCTGGAGAATTTTTATGGATGCCATTTTTCTTTATTGCTTACTGGCGGTGCTCGTGAGCCTAGCTCTCTGGCCGCGCTGTATCAATTTAGTTTTGTCTTTTATTAGCTGCCTGTAGTGCGGGCACTTTGTTTGGTCTGCTCTATGTCCATTTTCTTTGCAGATTAGGCAGAAACTTACATTTTTGCAATCCTTGGATTTATGTTCCTTATGTCCACAGTTTGTGCATGTCATGGATCTGTCCACACCTTTACATGTAGAGCTGTGATGCCCAAACTCTAGGCATCTATAGCATCTTAGTATGTTTACTCGAGCCTTAACTCTGCACCTTGTCCACCCTATTTTTATAGTTCCCTCACGTAGAATATCTGTTGCCAGTACCTTTCTTATTGCGATTGTTGCCGTTTGGCCCCCAAAACGATTTGGTCTTGTTGACAACACCTGTGCATCCTCACTCGAGGTGGTACTTGCCTTTTCTTGTATGGCTCTGATTATTTCATCACTGGTGACGTCCCCATCAATGTCCATTATATGTATTATTTCCTTTGTGTCTTTAAGATGCACCTGGGTGTCAGTGTTTTTGTTTTGTATTTCTTTTTTCAGCGCTTCAGCTTTGGTTTTGCCCCCCTGAACTTCTAGCAGCAAGTCTCCTTTTGCTGTTTTCTTAATGGTTTTTATTTTAACACCTACTTCATCCAGATTGACGTTACTTTTGATAGTTTTTAGCATATCAGCATATTGTCTACCATTTGATTTAACAATGATTTTTTCATTACGTGGATTTTGGCCTTTCTCGAGCGTTGCTCTCCTATTTTTCGTGGTAAGTAAGTAGACTTTGGTATCAGTCCCTCTGAATACAAACTCGGCACATTTCCTTAGATAATCATTTTCTAGGTTCTCTTTGGCTACAATTTTTATTTCTTTGGTGTTTTGATTTGTCGTTTCTCTTTTTAGCTTATTCATAACCTCGAAGAGATCCTTAATGTCACCTACCCCATCAGCATAATCGTAGGGTAGAATGTACAAAACTCATGTACTTCCTCCTTTTTTACCGTTACTGAGAACCGTCTCCGTACAGCTTTTGATATATTCAACTTTTCCCTCCTCAAGGCCTTCTTCAATAAGTGCCTTACTGTCTGGAAACATTCTCGTTATGTCGTTTTCAAATGGTCCGACTCCAAGGTTGGTTTTGGGTTTAATCAGTAATGCCACATCATTGCACGGTTCTTTTATCGTGTCGCAAACCTGAAACTCAGCCGCCATAAAGCACTTTTCTGGCCAATTATAGTCCACTATCTTGCTTAAACTATCCCATTTTCTTTCCGCAGCCATGCAGTCCTCGATTTCTTGTATGGTATTGTCTTTTAATTTTTTGACTTCTTCTCTAATTTCGCTTTCATCGGCTTGCACGCTTACAGATACTTTTATCACTGCGTTTTTTTTTTCCTTTTCAGTTTCTCGATGTTTATTTACTTCATTTCTCAGGTCGGTATACTTTGTCTTCATAATGTCCATTTCTCTATTTAAGTTCACCACTTCGTTAGCAAGTTCACGTGCAATTGACTTAATTTCAGTTTTCGTCTTTGTACTGATCTTAATCTCATCTTTTAGTTTCGTCATTTTCTTGTTGAGTCTTTCCACTACTTTCATAACAGCGCTTAATTCTGTTATCTCTATGCTGGAAGTTTCTTCCTTTGCCAATTCTCTTTTCCTTTTCTTTAGGGCCGGACTTTCAGCTTCTACTGCGTGCTTCCCTTCATACAGCTGTTGTATCGGGCTTGGCTCATCGTCATCTGGGTCATCATCGCTCTCAATTTTTCTCTGTGCAGATTTCTTACCGCTTGCCATTTTTTCCGTCGTTGGTGGAGGAGTCCTTGCCAACGATGATCGCCTAACGGACGGATTCACTTCCGTCTCCCATTTATACATCAAATTGTCTGCTTTGGTTTTATTCTCCACTTTTTGCTCCACATCCTTTCCAGCATCTTCCTTTTTTCCCTTTACGCTTGTATTTACGGAAGTTTGGCCCTCCCCAGAATCCAAGGGGCCAGCGCCAGCAATTGGACCTTCAATATTCCAATCTGATATATATTATATATTATATATTATATATTATATATTATATATTATATATTATATATTATATATTATATATTATATATTATATATTATATATTATATATTATATATTATATATTATATATTATATATTATATATTATATATTATATATTATATATTATATATTTTATATTATATATTATATATTATATATTATATATTATATATTATATATTATATATTATATATTATATATTATATATTATATATTATATATTATATATTATATATTATATATTATATATTATATATTATATATTATATATTATATATTATATATTATATATTATATATTATATATTATATATTATATATTATATATTATATATTAAAGATTGAAAATTTCGTCCAACTGCTGCATGTCGGGAATGGTTCCTATGACTGAAGCTGCATTTCCCCTTTGAATGGCAAGGCTTAACCTCTGAATCAAAAATGAGGTTGATCTAGGTTCGTGGGACTTACATTCGATTTTGGCACCAAGTTCTTTGACAAAATTTTTGGCTTTTTCAGTCATAGGAACCATTCCCGACATGCAGCAGTTGGACGAAATTTTCAATCTTTAAATGTGTGCTTGGGGATGTATGCTTGTGTGTGTGAGTTTAGAGTTTAACTTTCATTATATTTTTATTGTTTATTTCTTGTTTTATACCTATTTAATGTTAAAATAAATGTTTAAAATTTGTCTAAAAAATATATATATATTATATATTATATATTATATATTATATATTATATATTATATATTATATATTATATATTATATATTATATATTATATATTATATATTATATATTATATATTATATATTATATATTATATATTATATATTATATATTATATATTATATATTATATATTATATATTATATATTATATATTATATATTATATATTATATATTATATATTATATATTATATATTATATATTATATATTATATATTATATATTATATATTATATATTATATATTATATATTATATATTATATATTATATATTATATATTATATATTATATATTATATATTATATATTATATATTATATATTATATATTATATATTATATATTATATATTATATATTATATATTATATATTATATATTATATATTATATATTATATATTATATATTATATATTATATATTATATATTATATATTATATATTATATATTATATATTATATATTATATATTATATATTATATATTATATATTATATATTATATATTATATATTATATATTATATATTATATATTATATATTATATATTATATATTATATATTATATATTATATATTATATATTATATATTATATATTATATATTATATATTATATATTATATATTATATATTATATATTATATATTATATATTATATATTATATATTATATATTATATATTATATATTATATATTATATATTATATATTATATATTATATATTATATATTATATATTATATATTATATATTATATATTATATATTATATATTATATATTATATATTATATATTATATATTATATATTATATATTATATATTATATATTATATATTATATATTATATATTATATATTATATATTATATATTATAAATTATATATTATATATATATTTGCTATTATAGATAGCTATTTATTTTTTAAATTTATTTATATATAACCAAAATATTAAAATTTTCCTTTTCCTCGGTTTGTATCTAATTTAAATACTGTGTTGATAGTACTAAAGTTTCACTAGATAAATATTAATAATTATTATGCAGAAATGCAACTTTGTTTCCTCCAATTATAGAAACTCACGACCCTTACAATATTTATAATAAAAATCATGCTCTAATAATAAACAGCTTTATAACAATATTACGCCCAACATTGTTTTCATAACAATTTGGCCCCTAACGTTATAGTATATAACAAATTGGGCCCCACCACCCTTATATTATAACACTATTTCGAAAGCCAAAAAATATTTCATTATTCTTACATCGATTTATTTTTGAAGTGTAAAGTTCTTTAGGCGCGTTTAGCAGTTTTGTTGGGTAGTGAATTGAACTGAGCCGTCAGGCTCGGCTATGTAACGCTCATTCGGGTGAAGTCGGCGCTAGTCGACTAACTGTGAGAAGAACATTCAGCGAGCTATATGATGATGCAGATGAAGGCCAATATCATTAATTTCGCCTTGTTGAAGTTTACACTTCTGCCGTGTGGTCTTAAGCACACACAATTTTTACCTTAAGAAATACCTATCCGAAAATAGTTACATCAAATTTTGACCTTACGAATTTTTTCTCATTTTTGTTGCACTCGATACGCCTTACGGTTACGGTTACAACCCTGATGCTACACATATTTAAATAGTATATCGAAAAGTCAAATCTACTATAATGCGCCCTTATGGAACACATTTTTTATTATCTATTGCCTGCTCACACCCAATAACGACCGCTTTCACGTTCCATTTTTCGAGTGGTTATCTTTTCTAGCAAGGTAATAAAGGTGACACTTCGGTTGTAAAAAGAGATTTTGTAGCTCTAATTCAGATTTGGTATGCCGTACCCAAAAAGTAGCTTAAATAGTAGGTATATTAGTAAGTTGGTAAAATAAAAAACTTAGGATAAAAATAAATTAAATGGATCCATGACGGATCTGATACCTTCCTAGCATAAACTTATATTATTAGTTTATGCTTCCTAGCTAACCTATTAGCACACACACACACAGACACACACACACACACACACACACAACACAGACAGACATCATGACGATATTGCTAAGATAGGTCAAAACAAAACATTTTCGGCGTATTCTCAAAAAAAAAATTTCTTGTCTAAAATAATACCTTCTCTAGCTATTGCAATACGCGGGCTAGGAAGGTGAACGAAACTCCAGAACGAAATAGCGATGTACAAAATAGCGACGTACGAAATAGCGAGTAATGAAATAGCGATTATCAAAATAGCGATGTAATGAAAGAGCGACTATCAAAATAGCGATGTATCAAAATAGCGTTTGCGACAAAACAGCGACATATCAAAATAGCGACAATCAAAATAGCGATATATCAAAATAGCGACAACCAAAATAGCGATGTATCAAAATAGCGATGTATCAAAATAGCGATGTATCAAAATAGCGATTTATCAAAATACCGAATCAAACCAAACCGAATCGAATCAAACCGAATCGAATCAAACCTATCCAAACCGAAACGAACCGAAATGCGCTATTATCTCCTGCCGTATTTTGACTATACCAGATTATTTAAAAAAAAAAAACTTCCCTGATTCTTTTTCGGGATCCTAGAGGGTGTGAATCCGAACCGAACCAAACTGATCTAAACCGAATTCGGCTCGGTTCGGATTCACACTCTCTAGGATTCCGGAAAAGCAGTCTGGAGAGTTTTGTTTTTTAAATATGCTGGTTCGGTACAGTTCGGTTCGGAGCACACCCTCTAGGATCCCGGGACTGAAGTCAGAAAAGTTTAGTCGAACTATATGCCAAAACGGAACCGAAATATCGCTATTTTGATGGTCGCTATTTTGTTACATCGCCATTTTGTTACATCGCTATTTTGATAGTCGCTATTTTGTTACATCGCGATTTTGATAGTCGCTATTTTGTTACAATCGCTATTTTGTGACATCGCTATTTTGTTACATCGCTATTTTAATAGTCGCCCTTTCATTACATCGCTATTTTGATTGTCGCTATTTCGATACCGCTATTTTAATACTCGCTTTTTGTACATCGCTATTTCGTTCCAGAGCCAAAAATAACGGTGTTTATACTCCTTTCTTCTTAAAGTCAGAAACTAAGTTTGCTACATGTGAACCTCTGAGCAGGTGCGTATAAAAAAAATACTGTAATATTCAACGCTATATGCCTATATCAGTATATCCGGGGGCACGACAGTGTCCCGCTGTTCTTTGGAATGAGCTACGATACCCAAACTTTGCACAGTCGTAGATCCTCAATCGAGTTAACAACCTCTCCAAGTTTCATGCACTTCCATAAAGTAGTAAAGTAGTTACGAAATTTCAAAAAAATCGAAATTGCCACTTACACTCATTTATAGATCATCAAAATTCTACTGTGCTTCCAGACATGCTACAAAGCTAAAATTTGACAGACTGATAGAAATTATGACCAGACCTTTGGAAAAAACAACAAAATTCTAATTTACTCTCCTCCCCCATACATGTAAAGTTATGTAAAAGCAACATTGCTCACTTTCAGAAACGCTAGAGAGCTGAGCTTTGGCAGACTGATAGGAACTATGATAGAACTATAGGAAAAAATTTAAAAACCTCAAAATTTTAATTTATTTCCCTCCCTTATAAATGTAAAGTTATGTTCCCGAAATGCTGAAAAGATTAGCTTTGGAAGGCCGATAGAAGTTATAATAAAACTATTTAAAAAAAATTAAGAACCCCAAAATTTTAATTTACTTCCCTCCCCTATAAAGGTAAAGTTATGAAAAAGTAACATTGTCCACTTCCAGAAGCGCTAGAGAGCGGAGCGTTAGAAGGCTGATAGAAACTATGATAATGTATCTTAGTAGGATGTACTTTACTCTTCAGGGTACAGTGATGTCCATAAATAAAGATAATTTACAGAAACCATCAAAAGCTTTTTAGTTTTTAATAAATTTTTTTGAAAATTAAGCTGTTTGTAGAAAAATGTAGCTTTTACTATGTTCAAATGAACTCTAATATTAGCTATTTCTTGTACCCAGTCTTGGTTTTATGTTTTTGTAAACTTTTTGTTGTCTAATTTTTTTTATATTTAATCAGCCCTCATCTTGAATTTTTCTAAATGCTCAAGGGTGTCAGATTGGCATTAACCGTCTTGGTAAACTGGAGCCCTCTGAATATTAAAATCAGCAATAAAAATTTCTATGCGTCATATCCGAGTTAGGCACGATTTTGCCAATTTTCTCCTTGACTAATAAGATCACTGTCATGCCATCTGATAGTTTTTAAACAATAGTAGGAAAACTCAGTTGAACAGGGTGCCACAATCTTTCCGTATATTTAGGTTGCCGCGTTAAAAAAGTCACTCCTTGGGGATTTTGGAATCAGTAAGAAATATCACTTATTTTTTTGACCGAAGTTAATACAAAACCACTTATTATACAAAACTACCTCCCAAACTTTAATATTTTTTTTTACCAGATGGCGAAAATATTAAATATTTTAGCAAAACAAAAATGTTTGCTAGATATATTAAGTACAAAAACGTCTATTACGTCTAGACATTACGGACGTCTATTGTACGTCCATAAATGGATATCTGATATTCAGTGAACGACAGCGGCATAGCGTGGGGGGGCGCGGGGGTTCGTCGCCTCCCCCCCCGCCCCGAGGGTAGTGGCGCCCCATAGGTGGGAGAGGCGCCCTTGTGACTTATCGGTCGCCCCCTCACACATGATGACCTTGTTGTTTTGGGTCGCAAGATTCGTGAGAGGCGCCGGCGGCGCCCTGACACATGATGACCATTTTTTTTTTGGTCGCAAGATTTTGTGAGAGGCGCCTTTTTGACTTTTTGCTTTTTGTTTGCCACAAGATTTTTCATCAGTTTTCAGAGGCGCCCTTTTTAGCTGTCGCCCCCCCGCCCTTTCGGGCACGCTACGCCGCTGGTGAACGATACATATTGCACAACTTTATAGGTGCATTGGATCATGGCCCAATGCCTAATCCTGGGGAGCCACTATGTATATAATCTACTGGACGGCTACTGAACTACCATATTAGGTCCAGATCTTCCATTGAAGGACCTGTGCGGTCTGGGTTGAAAGGTCCTGCTTGGTACACGTTGAATAAAGTAATGCAGGGTGTTCCAACTAAAAGGTAACAGACGTGTTTTTTGGTATTTTTTGTGTGAATTTGGAGAAACGCTCGGAGACGTCGATTTTGTTTGCGAGGAAGACACCTTTTGGATATTTTGAAATTTTTGTAGCGCGCACCATCTTCGAGGGGTATACTTTACCCCTATATTTTGAATAGGGAAAGTGGGTCTAGTGATACCTTCTTTTGAAGTTCTCGTGAATATCTTTAAAACCGTGTAAAAATTTCGAAAATCAATAGATTAGTTTTTGAGATATTTGCTTTCAAATTTTCAAATTTTACATGGAATGATAAAATAAAAATCAAATCCGAAAAATATAAAATTCTGATTAAATTTTTATTTTATCAGTCCATGTTAAATTTGAAAGTTTGAAGGCAATTATCTTAAACACTAATAGATAGATTTTTGAAATTTTTACACTGTTGTAAAGAGGCGTTCAAAACAAGGTATCATCACACCCACCAAAAGGTGTCCCCCTCGCAAACAAAATCGACGTGTCCGAGCGTTTCTCCAAATTCACACATAAAATACCAAAAAACACGTCTGTTACCTTTTAGTTGGAACACCCTGTATATAACAACCCAACAAACATTTAAAGTTGTAACGACGAAACCCCAACTAGAAAGAATTTCTTAAAAGTAACCGCAACGTACTCCCGCTACGTCTCAGTATACCATAAAGCGACGTGTTAATTCCCTAAATGGGGAACCAATTTCTGGTTATAACTACTTGGCCAAGTGTTTAAAGTCACTGTAGTAACAACTACACTACTACGTCGTAGCCTGGTATCTACTACGTCGTAGAGGCTGTTTTTTTCCGTAATGGCATAAAAGTAGCGATGTAGTTGCAAATAATATAATCGTTTCTTTTTGGTAGAATTGTTACACAATATGGTGGACACAACAGTAAACAAACTCGCTAAGTTTTTTTGTTTGGTTATGGCTATAATGCCTATAATATGTAGTATATATTATCCAAAAGTATGAGAATTTACGAGCAGAGGATCAAAATTCGAGTGCGACGCAACGTTTTCTGTATAACATGCATTATATATATTGCAAAAAACCGATGCGCCCGTAAAATTGAGCCGTTTTCTGGTAGCTGATGGAATTTTTGTGTTGTGATTTTGAAGGTTATGGTTTCATAATCGACACTTAACTCCAACAAATGGTGCTTAAGAAGAGCATTTTTGGTAAGCTTCAACTAATTTGTTTATAAAATAGTATAGCTATTTAATATGAGCTCATAAAACGACAATAAAAATATTAAATTTTCTTTCTCACAAAAAACATGGCGTCCCAAACTATATTCCCTGATAGTCGAAAGGGTTACTTGAAAGTGATACTAAGTTACGGCAACGTGTCACGTACGACTTTTGTCGGCATTCCCTTTTAGTTCTAGATAACACACTCGAATTTCTACTCCTTCGTTGCGGAAACGTATTATTAACTAGCTTTCGCCACTAGAAAACGTCTACAGAGTGATAGGAACCACGCGATAAGTAAAACTACTACCCTCAAGTTATTGAGGTGTCGCCACTTGTCATTTTCCGTTTCTGCCAACGACAGCACCACTGCTTAAAGGTTATGTACGAGCGTGAATTTTTGGTAGGTTTTAAAACAAAAACAAGATAAATTATCCATTATAACAATAAATGAAGTGCCAATAAAAATTGTTTTTCAAAAATGTATGTTGCAGTCGAGAGCATGATCCCTATTCTAGAATTTCTAGGAAGTGTTGGTCGAGGAACTAAAAGAGCGTAGTCACATCAATGAAATCAACTTATTGTTACTTTTTTTATTTATGCATTGCTCTCACAATTCGTATGTAGTATTTTTTATTGTTTTTAAATATTTTCGAATTCTCAATATTCAGCGGCGTAGCGTGGGGGGGGGGGCGCGGGGGGTTCGTCGCCCCCCCCCCGCCCCGAGGGTAGTGGCGCCCTTAGCTTTATTAAGTCGGGCCGGTAACGGCCAATTGAGAGGAAACTAACGACATGAAGACCTTTTTTTTTTTTTGGTCGCAAGATTCGTGAGAGGTGCCCTTGTGACTTATCGGCCGCCCCCTCACACATGATGACCTTTTTTTTTTTTTTTGGTCGCAAGATTTGTGAGAGGCGCCCTTTTGACCTTTTTTTTGTTTTTTCATCAGTTTTCAGAGGCGCCCTTTTTAGCTGTCGCCCCCCCCCCCGCCCTTTCGGGCACGCTACGCCGCTGTTAATATTCATTAATTTTTATTACTATAGAATAGAATAATTCTATTCTATTCTATTTTATTTATTAACCTTTTCGGCTACAAAATTGTAGATAAGACAAGTCAAAAAATTTTACAAAAAATATTGCTTAAGGTTTCAAGAAACAACAATTTTTTCTTATAAATAATAAAAAATTATCTAAAATTACATATAAAGTAAACAGAAATATACAAACGTTCATACTGTGATTGTAAAAAGACTAACTATAAGCCCTATAAGTAAAAAAAAACAATCTTTGAGACTTGTTAGATCGCTTAGAAATCCGCATGTAACTTGTCTTTTTATTAGTCGCAAAGTTACCGCAAATTGCAAAAGATTCTAGATGAAGCCCAAAGAGGTTTATTTTAGGGGCCGTGCATAAATTAGATAGCCTTCATAAGGGGGTAGATGATAGCCGAAGCGTTACATATAGTGAGGAATGTCATGTTGCGACATCGTTACGTAATTTTTTTTACCAATTAGTTTTAAGGTTTCTTTTTAATGTTCCTTATTTTGTTACTAGTTTGTTTCTATTTGTTTGTGTTTTACATTATCATTATAGCAAAAAACTAAAAATAAAATATTTTGTTTTGGAAGAGAGATATATAAAGTTAAAGTCCAGCTCAACACATAAAATGAATCACAGTGAAACACGACACGTCACCTCAAGAGGGTGGCGGCACAAGAGGTTGGTTTCTCAGCACAAGCCACGAACGACCGTATAAAGACAGTACAAGAATAGAATATCAACAACAAGTAGCGTAAAAGATTAAGGATGGAGATTAAGCATGGACTAGGGATTTCTTAAAATCCGTGTGCGTACTCGATATACTTTGGATCAATATTTTGCATTTTGATTGTTTTGCAAAATGGTCAAGCAGACCAACAATGGGGTCGAAAACATGGACTGCTCAAGGTAGTTAAAAAAATATTTGAAAATTTATTCCTAATATTCCCATATTATAGGAGTCACAAAAAGTAGGGTTAAGAATGGACGCGACCAAGATGTGACTTCAAAAAGTCTACGTTTTCAAAGTAGAAACAGGAAGTAGAGTTTACTTTAAAAGATCGACATTAAAAAAAAGTCAAAGTAGTTGCCGCTTTTAAGTTGATGCAAAAAGTTATTTTGTCTACATTGTTACATCAGATGTTACTATGATGACACAAACTTTTGTGGTAAAAATTAAAGTTATAATGTAGTTGTCGGATACACTTGTTTGGGACTCCAATGAAGCTTAACTTTCTAGTGGTATTTACGTAGGATATAAAAGTCATGGCGACTACGAAATAACGACTAAAAAGAAAGTAAAACTTTAGTAACATCCTATTGTGGTAGAGAAGACTATCAGAATCGATTATCAAGAAACAATCCTAAGAAGTAGTTTAGAGGGTCGTTTTTTTGAACATCTACTATTTCATGATACTAAATAGTAGTCACAACTAAAAAGTAACAAATTTTGGTTGGGATCACCACATTTCTACTATAAGAAAGTAGCAAAGCCTTTAGAACATGTGGCCGCTACTATAAATGTTTGTTGGGAATAGTCATGTAGCGTTAGATACTAAAATGCATTCTTAGGTAATACGGGCATTTTTCTAAAAATTAAAAATATATGTTTTTAAAATAGCGTAAAAAATGCTTTTGAAGACAATACATAAGAAAATAGAAAAAATAAAAAAATATTTCACTAAATATTTTCCAACAGAAAAATCCAGGGGCGTACTTTGATATAAAAAAACAAACAAATTCTTACTTAGAACTAAAAAATACTTTTTAAATAGAAACAAAATCTCGAACTTCCATTGTTTTATTTATTTTAAACACGATGTTAGTAAGTATCTCTAGCCGTTTTCAAGTGAAAACTAAACAATCCAGTCTACAGGCTACTACTTATACTACTTGGTGTGCAGTCAGGTGTGACGGCCCGCCCCCTTTTTAAATCCTAAGACTCCTGGTTTCCATGTTTGGTATGTCCACGTTGCTTGGTTGACTGAAAACTTCTTTATTCTGCATTATAAACGCAGCTGCAATAAACTTTCGTTTTCGCCAATGCGACTCCTTATGTAATACTTTAGCTTCTGACCACTGAATCCTGTGACCATTTATGATCCGCTAACCGGATTTTTCAATACCCCTAAAGGGGTACATTTTAGATATTCATTTACTCGAACCTGAAGAGGACGTTTCGTTTCATCTACATATGATTTACCACACTCACACGGGATTTGGTAAATTCATTATTCCTTATTATTTGAGGGATTTTCTGGTTTTGTTTTAGTTACAAGACTCCTTATCGTATTCCCCGATGAAAATACTGTTTTTATTTTCTAGTGTTTGGCTATTCGTCTTATGTTTTCTGAAATCCCTTGAACATATGGAATGTTAATAACACCCAACGGATTATTATTTTGGGAATTTGCTACCAAAAATGTTACGCGGCTGGTACACCCGGGTATCACATGCCCGACGCAAGTTTACTTCGTAGCACCAGAGGCAGATTGATACTATACCCGCTTTTTTTAGTGGTCAGGGATTAGAACAAGTGTTGCTTGAGAGTAGGTGGAGGGTAAAATTTTTGAATTGTCAAAAAAATGTCATTTAATGGATTTTGACCAAAATCTAATCAGCTCGTTAGAGTATCGAACACTATTTGACCTAAAAATTTTATGAAAATCGGTTCAACGGTTTAGGAGCTATCGTGTTACGGACAGAAATAATATACACACACACATACACACACACACAGAGACAAACAGACATCACAACGATATTGCTATAAAGATAGGTCAAAATACACCCAAGTAACACATTTTCGGCGTTATCCCAAAAATAATTTTTTCGTCGAAACTAATAACTTCTTTACCCATTGCTACGCGGGCTAGGAAGGTAAAAATGGATCTATGACGGATTTGATACCTTCCTAGCTAGCCTATTAGCACACTTCAATTGAAGCATCATAGCTTCAAACCAGTTTTTTGTAAATATCTCGGAAACTAAAGCTCCTACGAAGTTTTTGGTTATAACACAAATTATTGAGGAAAAAGCTGTCATTAGCATTAATGGATTTTTGGCTTTTAGAGTGTCGAACATTATTTTATCTGAAAATTTTATGAAAATCGGTTCAACGGTTTAGGAGCTATCGTGTTACGGACAGAAAAAAAAATACACAAACACATACACACACACAGACAAACATCATGACGATATTGCTAGGATAGGTCAATATACACCCAAATAACACATATTCGGCGATATCTCAAAAAAAAAAATTTCGTCGAACACAATAACTTCTCTAGCCATTACTGCGCGGGCTAGGAAGGTAAAGCTATATATATATATATATAGCTACATTATGGTTTGTGTTGTTCAGGGGATTATTTTCGCGGATATGGGTAAAAATTACATTATACATTAATCGTGTAAGCCCATAAATTGGCAGAATATTTGAAACAGCACTAAAACATTTTTTGATTATAATAAATCACAAAAATATTGGAAAACTCCAAAATAGTCATTTTTAAAAACGCATTTTTTTCTCGACTCTTAAAACTTTACAAATGGTCTAACCTGAGAACAAAAAACTTGTGTACAGAAGGTATTTGAACGTATTGTCTCTACATTAATAGTATAGACAATATCATCAGCGACATTCCATCCAACTTGGTAAATGACATATTATTAAATTGTCCAAATCAAGCTAGTTTTAGTTCTTTTAAATTAGTTGATAAGGATATATATATATTTATCGGTTTCACAACGTTCTACGTCTTCCGATACCCAATCTCCACTCGTTTCTGTTTGCCCATAATTCATCATCTAGGCCTCTTATTCTTATTTCACGGTCTATTCCTTCTCTCCAGCTTGTCCTTGGCCGTCCTCGTTTTCTTCGGCCAGTTGGTTTCCATTGTAGTATTTGTTTAGGTAGTCTTTCGTCATTCATTCTTTGTACATGTCCGTACCACACCAGTTGTTTTGTTCTTATATCATCCACTAAAGTACGTTCACCTACTGTCATAATTTCTCTTATTCTTTGATTTGTAACTCTTTCTCTTTTTGATTTCCCTGCTGCTCTTCTCCAATAGTCCATCTCCGTAGCGGAAAGCATTTTTTCTGTTCTATCCTTGATTGGCCATACTTCTGAGCCGTATGTAATAATACTTTTTATAATGGTGTTATATATAAGCTTTTTGTTATGTTTTGATATACTTTGGTCCCAAATTATTCCATTTAATAAAGTTATTGCTTTTCTTCCTTGTACGTTTCGATCTTTTATAGCTTTGTCTAGTGTTCCGTCAGCTGTAATTTTTAGACCTAAGTATTTATACTCATCACAGGAGTGAATTCGCTGCCCGGTATTTAAGATTAGATCCTGTTTCATTCCACCGATACACATATACTCTGTCTTATTGAGATTAACCTCTAGTCCCCACTTATTGTACTCTTCTATTAGTTTTCGTGTCATATATTCGAGGTCGTCATAATCCTGAGCCACTACTATCTGATCATCGGCGAAACATAAAGTATACAAGGTGGTTTCGTCCAACGGAATTCCCATGTTTTGGCATTTTCTCTTCCATACTTTAAGGACTTGTTCCAAGTATATCTTGAAGAGCGTAGGCGAGATACAGCAACCTTGTTTAAGACCTTTATTTACTTGAAAGCCTTTGGTTAGTTTTGCTTTTATTTTAACTTTTGCCTTACTATTGCGGTATAACTCTTGGATGGCCTTAATTAGTTGTACGCTTATGTTTGTGTTTTCCAACGCTTTCCAAAGTAGATTTAGTGGTATACTATCATATGCCTTCTGCAAATCCACGTAAAGCAGATGCAGCTCTTGACCGTATGCCATTTTCTTTTCAATAACTTGGGTTATACAAAAGAGATGATCTGAAGTCGATCTACCCGCCCTGAAACCAGCTTGTTCTTCTGCCTCCATGTCTTTATATTCGCTCTCTACTTTATTTCTTATTATTTTACCGTATATTCTGCTTAGCGTACTAGTCACAGATATACCTCTATAATTGTCACATATATCTTTCCTTCCTTTTTTGTGTATTGTGGATATATATGACGTTTTCCACTCAGTTGGGACTACAGTTCCATTTAAATATTTTTGGAAAAGATTCCGTAATCTCCAAAACAGTTCTTCAGTGCCATATTTAATAAGTTCGGCTGGGATATTTCCGGGTCCGGCAGATTTACCGCTTTTTAAGGTTGTGCACACGTTTTTGACCTCAGAGATTGTGAGGGGTACTGGAGATCCCATCGTTCTAATTATATTGTCTCTTGCGTCTTCCTTGAATTCTGCTCTATCTTCAGTTAAAAGTTTTTTAAAATGCTCATCCCATTCTTTGTCTGGTATTGGTGAAATGATATCTCTGCATGTTACTTTTTTAATCGATCTTATAGTTTTCCAGCTTTCGGTACTTCTCCTACCTCCTAAGTAAGAATCTATTTTCTGACACTTTTGCGTCCACGAATGATTTTTCTTATCACTGATCATTCTTCTCACCTTTGATTGCGCGATTTTGTATTCTTGTCTGCTTCTATCTGTCTTTTGGGATAAGTAGGTGTGATATAATTTCCTTTTTTCCTCTATTTCTCTCTCAATCTCAGCATCCCACCAGTATGGTTTTCTTCTTTTAGAAGTTTCTTCCACTAATCCTAGTGCTTCTTTTGCAGCTTGGTGGATGCTTAATGTAATACATTCGTATTCCTCATCTGGGGTTTCACCTGAACTTGTATTAAGTTTTTCGTTCAGTCTCTTTTTGTATAAGTTTTTTACGCTGTCATGTTCTAGGCTTAGTAGATTATATTTACAGTGATCAATTTCTTCAATCACTGTATCATCAAGATGTTGTTGATGGAGGCTTCGGCCTTGATATGGAAAGAGAATTTTGGTCTCCAGAAAATAGTGATCACTTCCGCATGTTGATCCACGCTTTGTTCTGACATCTTGAATTTTTAGTTTTGTCTTTTGTTTAGTGATAAGATAATCAATGACGGATTTCAGGTTTTGTGAGGGTTTGGTCCAGGTATATTTGTGTATTTCCTTATGTTGAAAAAAACCGTTTTGGATTTTTAGGTTTAATTGCTCACATACTGTAATTAGCCGGTTTCCATTGTCATTAACAAGATTTTCTCCATATTGGCCAACTGTCAGATCATTAACTCTGTTACCGGTTCTACTATTTAAATCTCCCAATATGACAATTTCTCTAGATGCACTTACTGCTGATATTTCATTGTGTATTTCTTCAAAAAAATTGTCTTTCACGGCTACATTTGCATCGTCGTTATACGCATAGATTCCAAAAATCGTAAGTCTCATTCCTTTTATTGTTATATTCATTTTAATTAGCCTTTCATTGACTGCTTCCCAGTTGGTGATAAATTTTCTAAATCTTTTGTTGACCAAAATAGATACTCCTTGTTGGGCATGTTTTTCTTTTGCCACTCCGCTATAGAAATGGTCATATTGTCCTAGGTTTTCAGATCCTTTTCCTTTCTTTTTCGTTTCTGTTAGTACAGCAAGGTCTACCTTCATTCTGCTGCACTCATGTACTATTTCATTCATAGTTGATAAGGATGCATTGTGCAAAATTGTAATGTCACTAAAAAACAAAAACAGTCATGATGATCTAAGCGTTGAGTTAATTAAAAACATATATCGAACAATTGAAGCACCACTAATCAACTTAATTAATAGTTCGTTGGAGCAGGATGTTTTCCCAGATCCCTTAAAATTTTCTACAGAAATACCAATTCAGAAAAAGCCAGACTCAACTGAAGCATCCAACTTTCGTCCAATTAATACACTTCCTGCAATAGAGAAAATTCTTGAAAAAGTAGTATATGCACAACTATTGGAATATGTGAATGCAAATGACATTATTACTGAAAGACAATCTAGCTTTAGAAACGAGCATAGCTGTGAAACTGCCATACAATATGTTATAGATGAAATAAAGATCAAATATGATGAAGGATATAACATACTCGCTGTATTCTTGGACTTACAGAGAGCTTTTGAAACTGTGGATAGAAGTAGATTAATTAAGAAACTTAAAGATATTGGCATTTCAGGTCAAGTGCTTGAATGGTTCAAAAGTTATCTGACAGATCGTAAGCAACAAACAAAGGTTAAAGGGGTAAAATCAACAGGTCTGGCTAATGAACATGGTGTACCACAGGGTAGTGTGTTGGGTCCACTATTGTTCATTATCTATGTTAATATGATTTACCTGACATAATACAATCAGATGATATGGATCTGCACAATTTTGCTGACGATGGTTTTATTTATGTTTTCTCTAAGGATCTGGATTTGCTTATTCAAAATACTAATCTGGTCTTGGAAAAAGTAAACCAATATGCATCTACAAATCTACTAAAAATTAATATTAATAAGACTAAATATATGCTCTTTACCACATTTAATAATAGAAGGCTTTTTATTGGAAATAATTATTCAGTAAAAATAGGCGACAAGTGCTTAGAGGAAGTTGAGAAGATGAAATATTTGGGTGTCATTCTTAACAATAAATTAACACTTAAAGATCACTGCAACTCTCTGGTTTCGAAAATAACTTTTAAAGTAAATTATCTGAGACGTTGTTCACTGTCATTATCGGTTTGGTCTAGACTGGTGGTGTTTAATACTATAGTACTCCCCCATTTCAACTATTGCTCTACTATTACTTATCTAATGAACCAAAATGAAATCCAGCGGTTGCAAATACTACAGAACAGGTGTATGAGAATTATTCTCTCCTGCAATAAATACACTCCAATTAAAGTCATGCAAAGGGCATTACAATGGCTTCCGGTGGGTATGTTAGGTTTAATGTACTGGTTTTTATATTCAAGATTAAGATTGGCCATGCTCCGCCATATCTCTTAAGAAAAATGACATATAACCATCAAATACATAATCACAATACAAGGCGGCAGAATGATTTTTATATTCAGCATCGAAACAGCACAATGGCCACAAGGTCTGTTTTTTTCCAGGGCATGAATGACTTTAATAAGTTACCAGATGATATTAAACAATGTACAACTTTAAATAGCTTCAAAACAGTTAAAAATTAATTTATTAGGTAAAATTGGTATTGTTCATGAAGAATAATTTTTTTAATCTCTTTCTATCTGGTTAGAATATAGCGATACACATAGAAAGTGAAAACATATTATATATATTATATCTACCTACCAAATATTAATAATATTATCACATAGTCAGTGTTTAACCGTTTTTGTCATATATTAAATTTATGAATGTTTGTATTTACATTTTTTTAGAATAGTGAGTTTTGTACTGTTTGACTTATTGATTGTGAACTTTGTACTATTTGATTTATTGATTAGCTTTTGCTAAATAAATAAATAAATAAAATTAAAATAGTATTGTCTATTTTTGCCGTCCCATTATTTAAAATTCACCCTGTATGTCTCTATTTACTATATCTCTTTCTAAAAGTTATACTAATACTAACCGGGGACGTAAAACAAACTGCGTAGCAATTATGCGTGTTCGCATCCCGAACGGCACACGCCGCACAACAATCGCGCGAGGAGAGATTTGGCAACAATATCACGGATGACAGGTCGGTGATGGATCGCCATCGCTGTATATTGTATACGTCAAGAAGGCTCAAGAAGGGGTTGCCTTTTGTGAATGCATGGAGTATAGATAGAGAAAAACCCATAAGCCTAAAAAAAGCAGTTGGGTTGAATACTATTTTGAATTAAATCATCGGCGTATATAGAATTGATTTTTGGGGGGGGGGGGAAGCAGAGGAAAACAAGAATATTTAAGAAATCATAAATATTAGGTATTATATAGGTGAGTGCGCTATAACTTTGGACCAAAGCAGCCGATTTTCGAAAATTTTCGCTCCTTTTATAGACATAAGATGAAAATTTGTTGGCGCGAGTTAACATTTGACATGTGTCAAAAATCTAAGTTTGCGCAGAGCTTTAAAAAATATGTAAATTTTGACCCTGTACTTGATTTTTGGTCAACGAGGCATGGGCGCACCCAGGGGGGGGGCCCGGGGCCCGGCCTCCCCCCCAAGCCTTAGATTTTTTCACATATTTTCGACATACTTCAGAAAAAAAACACAAAAAATAGCTTAAAATTCGACATCATGAGGCTTCGCCCCACCCCAAGAGGTCTCAGCCCCCCCCCCAAGAAATATTCCGGGGTGCGCCACTGAATGAGGCACAGCGCCCCATGCTTTCTTCCTTGAATCACGTAACAGGAACAAAGAACAAAAAAAAACTAAAACATACATAAATAACTAAAACCGACGAAATACTATTTTACTTTAAAGTTAAGGTTCAACGGTCAACTTTGTACCATTTCGGGGAGGGGCCATGGCCCCTGGATCCCCCATATATACGCCGGTGGATTAAGTAAAAACTTTTTGTTGCCCCGCGTTTGCAGAACAAATAAATTCATCGGACGAAATTTGTGTTTTATTTAAATTGTCTTTTTGAGGATACAGTGTGGTAACAAAGTACGTATGTAGCCAAACTCTAGAAGTATTACTCCTTATTTATAAAATTTTAATACAGTGAAACCTCTCCTTCCGGACACATCTATTAAGCGGACACTCCCTTTAGCCGGACAAATTTGTTAGAACTAATATTTCTTTACATGTAAAATTCACTCCTATAACCGGACACTCTAATAACCGGACGGGGACAATTTTTTTTGGTTAAAAAATTAATTAAAAAGATAACAGTACCGCTTCTGTTAATTTTAGTAGTTAATTTTAGTATCCTTATTCCAAATTATGTTAGTCATGACATGATGTGACACGACATATAAACCTTGTTGTCGTTACCGGTTGTCATTTTGAGCGTCATTAAAAAAAAATATTTGTCATTGTCACTGTTTATACATGGGGACTAACATAGTTCGAAATAAGGACACTGAAATTAACACAAAAGTGGTAATGTTATTAGCTCACACATATACTATACTATAGTAGTGTGAGCTATGGTGATCCTAATTTTTTCGAGAAAAAAAAAGTTGCTCCGATTTCAAATTTTTTTATATATCTTTGCGTTTCAGATGATTTTGAAACTTTTTTGTTGCGCCGTCTGTCTGTCTGTCTGTCTGTATGTCTGTCTGTCTGTCTGTAACGACCAACGCGCATAACTCAAAAACGGCTTGGCCGATTTGAATGAAATTTGGTACCTAGGCTGGGTCTTGGGTCGAGATGGTCCCATTTAAAAATGAACAAAATCCACCGAACATAAACCAAAAAAAGGGTGGGGATAGATTTCAAAAATTAGAGTTTATGTGAAAATATGGCGTGTGTGATATCAAACGAAAGGTAATTGAGTCTGGAGTTAAACAAAATACATTTTAATTTATTTTAAAAAAAGGGTGGGGGTATATTTCAAAAATTAGAGTTTAAGTGAAAATATGGCGTGTGTGCTAAGGTAATTGAGTCTGGAGTTTAACAAAATACATTTTAGTTTTTGTTTTTTTAAGGGTGGGGGTGGATTTCAAAAATTTGAGTTTAAGTCAAAACATGGCTTGTGTGGTATCAAACAAAAGGTAATTTAGTGTGGAGTTGAATAAAATATATTTCAGTTTTTAGTTATATTAGCTCACACGTACACTATAACTATAGTACCTAGTGTGAGCTTAGGGGCATATATATTGGCAGAGTATTTTTTTATCATTTAAAAAATTATCGCTAATATTTCAGAAACTATTTAGTAAAACTGCGACATATGGGATATTTTTGGAAAGTATATTTCAAGCCTAAATACGGTAAGCATTAGGAATAAAGTCAAGATGCAATTTAAAAGTAAAAATTTCGCGAAACCGAACACAATTTCTTTTATATTCCTATATCAATTATTAATGGTGTAATAGGGTGGGAAAAATATAATGAGACACCCAAGTATATAATCAGGTGTCTACCACACACTTTTTTAAACCTAGAGGTTTGTGTTTTTCTTGATCTCAACAATTTTATTCTTAAGGCCATAACAAGCAGGTAGGTAGGTAATGTTTATTTGATTGGTGGAATTTGTAACTTTCAGCGCACTGGCTGTTACATTCTATGACCAAGGAGGGCCATAGGTAACCCAACGGCGGACGGTGGTCATCTCAGTTCTGAACGATCGAAATTATTTAATGGTTGTAATTTTGACAAATTATTGCTGTATGTTACGAAATGTCAACTAGCGTTTAAAAGATGTGATTTTAATATAGTGTGCATTCTGCAGACGGTACAGTCGCCTTTAAAAATGCGCATATCGTTTTTTTCCTATTTAGCAAATAACTTGTAAAATTGATATTTTGAGGGTGTGTGTACGTAACTAGCGTAAAGCCTTTTTTTATTTAACAAAATTTTTTCATAAAAATTTAACTAAATTTATTAATCTTGCTATACTATATATCAATATTGATCAATCAATATCAAATTTTGCAAGGTTTTTTAACTATGAACTGATATTTTTTATCTTAGTCTTGATATTCACTATTTTGACATACACAGTTCAAAACGGATTGATTTTTATCCCGTGAAACCGGTGTCTTGTACCACACGTTAAATAAATTACGTCGGCCAATCCCATGCGCCAACGCTGAATGTAGCACATATTCAACCCTTGATACATAATTGAAAGGATAAAGTCACACTCGTAATTGAAACGTAATGATACGGATTTTTTCAGTTTAATATTTATAATACATAATAGAAAAATTATAATAATTCAATACACAACTTTTATCTAATTTTTTTTAAAAGCAAATTAAAACTATGCAAATGGTTTAATAGTAAAAATTAAAGATAACAAGTCATATTTATAATATACGTGAAGAAATCACTATATAAACTCTGGTTTACCAACTTGGAGCACTTTTGAAAATTGCCTTTACGCGCGGAATAAGTGCGTTATATAGGCTATCAAGCGGCCTACTTGTCGTCGTGACAAGTGACAATTTAGTTGATCGATTTTCTGCATTGGGGTGGGTACTTCTTTAAGAATTAGCGGTTATTAGAGTCCCTGTATGTTGACATATTTGGATATATTAGAGTCGTGACAAGCCCATCAATGTCATTCTCGAATTTGCTTATAGGTTATGTTATTTTCATTGGCGTGGTATGAGTATATTACTCTATTGAAAATTAGCAACGGAAAATTAATAAGGCCTCCCTGGACGGACTGGGGAAGGGGTCCAATATAGAGTAGGAGTAGATAATATGTATGTATACCGGGGTGCGATCCAGTAAAATAAATCCAGTATTAAAATCAACATTTTAATTTTATCTGTGTGTTTATCATTTCATTATTTTAGGTTAGGAAAGTCAGAAATTTTTTTTATTATATATACAGTGTCCCCGGATATATGTAGTTAACAAGAGGAAAAATCCTTTATTTTTGACTTTACGAAAAAACTCCCTCCTTATAAAAAATTCTGCTTGTTAAAAATTAATATTTTTATAATTAAATCTTTGATTAGATGTAACAGGATGTTAACAAATTAAGAAACATGTACCTAATTAAAAAAATCATTCTTTATAAAAAATTCTGATGTTAATGATATTATTATATTGGAGTAGAAGTACAGGGTGTTATCGAATTATTATTATATTCTTAATTTTTCAACAAGCAGAATTTTATATAAAGAGTGGGTCTTTTTCGTAAAATCAAAAATAAAGGATTTTTTCCTCTTGTCAACTCTATTCGGGGACAAACTGTATCTTTAATTATAAAATAACCTATATAATTAGGTAACATCCAAAGTGCATATCACATTGTCCAAATTTTTTTAAACTATTTCCTAAACAAAGTAGTTTATGATTTTTTTAGTATTATAGCGACTGCTTTGGAAAATTTTAGTCCACAGTACACCGGTTTATTTTTTAAGTGATGAGTTACAGGCTGAATTTTTGTAAATAGCATTCTTTTACTAAAACGTTCAACTTTTCCAAGTGTGAAAATTATTGAGGGTGATTCTTAACAGAAGCTGTACCCAAAGATTTTATGATATCAAATATGAAAAAACGTTCGTCCTATAAATTAGATGCACAATTACGAGATGCAAAAAGTTATTGTAAATATTTAGTAATCGGCTGATGCTTTTTTTCTGCGGCTTAAAAAATGTGTGTAAAAGTAAATGGCGTTCGTTTAGAAAACGCTTTCAAGAATATTCGCAGAGGGGAAAGTTGGAGGTCTCGGTAAAATGAAGCTATGCAAAAAATTTTTGCCTGTTCCTTATTACTTAAAATATAAACCGGTATACTGTGACTATTTTTTAAATAAAAATAAATTGTTTAACGATGATTTTGTTTATTGTTATTATAATAAATATAATGATGATAATTTCTAGGAAAATATTAGATCACTCCAGTGCAAATTATCGTCGAATTTTGGTTATTATTTGGCGAGAACTTGACATTCACATCAATTTGTCAATATTTTCTGATGGAAATAGTTTTAAAATAGATAAGGAGTGGTAAAATGAGAAATTATATCTTGATAGGAGGCCAAAAATGTTCCAACTCCTTGTAGCTAGAGTTTCTTTTTTCTGGAGTAAATATTAGAGGAACAACTTGCTGCTTCAGTGACACGTAAACTATTCTTGTGCAAAATGGTCCTAAAAAAAAATTATGTTTTTAAATAACATTAGAAAATGTTAGCAACCAATAGGGCGCAGAAAAAGAGGGCGTCCTAAACTAGAATGGCAACAGTCAATCCAAAGATCAATGAGTCGAAAAAATCTGACAGAAGATGATTGTCAGGATCGAAGGAGGTGGAGAATAGGCGTCGGACAACGTAGAAAAACGTTCTAAACCGACTAAATAAAAAAAATTAAAAAATATATTTAAAGTTACCATAGATTATATAGGCAGTGGCGTATGCAGAAATGAATCCTAATGGGGGCGGGGGGGCTTGAGCGCGGATTGATACATTTTTTAATCTTGATTTCGTGGGAAAAATCATGTTTTAGGGGTAAATCTTCGCCCCTTCCCTTGCGTACGTTACTGGATAAGAAGATAAGTCGATTGGTACCTTACTAGGGCTTTTATATACCTACCGCTTTGTTCTTCAAAAATCGATCAATTTATCTATAATTTAAAAAAAAATAATGAACGATTTTCAAAAGCCCATCAAAACAAGGCGAAACTCGAATTATAATCCCTATCTAGAGAAGCGCTCAAATGGTGTCCCTCACGCAAAGAAACTCGACGTGCCCAAGAGTTTTAAAAGTTATTGTGATATAATGCTTTATGTTTTACATATGAGTATGTACTAAACTTTATAAATTTCAAACCGGGCAAAGTGCTCCTTTAATTTCAAATCCTATTGTTAATTTTGAAAAACTACACTTACCTCTCAACTTCAGCGGCTTAGCGTGCCCGAAAGGGCGGGTGGGGGAGGGGGGGGGCGACAGCTAAAAAGGGCGCCTCTGAAAACTGATGAAAAATCTTGTGACAAAAAAAAAAGGTCCAAAGGGCGCCTCTCACAAATCTTGCTACCAAAAAAAAAAAAAAAGGTCATCATGTGTGAGAGGGCGGCCGATAGGTCACAAGGGCGCCTCTCACGAATCTTGCGACCAAAAAAAAAAGGTATTCGTGTTGTTAGTTTCCTTTGGCACCCACTCAATTGGCCGTTGCCGGCCCAACCTAATAAAGCTAAGGGCGCTTCGGCCACCTATGGGGCGCCACTACCCTGAAGGCGGGGGGGGGGGGCGACGAACCCCCCGCGCCCCCCCCCTTCCCACGCTACGCCGCTGCTCAACTTTTGGGATTAGATCCAACTTTTTACCCATATTGCTTAAGATTCTGGATTGCTGGGAAAACTAGAAAATCAATATCTCTTATTTGATGACAACAGCTAATTAGGAAACAGGAATAGGTACATATTTATTTTATTAAAAATTTAAGGTTTCGAAATAAAAACTTGGTTTTCTGTTGTTTAATTTCCCTGACTTTTATTTCAAACTTTTTGACAAATAAAAACAAACATGACATGTTTTGTCAGGTCGCTTAATCAGCGCAACGATTTTGAGTGACTTTAGATTTTTCCTATTAATTAAATTACCGCCGTTCGCTGTTAGATAAGGAGCGCGTATACGTTCTTTTTCTAACAATTGTTGTCGCGACTCTAATATATCCAAATATGTCAACATACAAGGGACTCTAGCGGTTATGATAGAAAATAGTTCGATATTGATGTTTCGATCGTCTAAATTAGACAAGCTGACCTCCGTGCGGCGTAGGACCAAAGTGTCTTTATTTTTCTGCCGCTATCTGCAAAAGCAGATTGCTTAAGGGGGGATTTGGTTTGTTGGCCCCACTTATGACGACCGGTATTAGAGAGCGGACACGAAGCAGCCCGTCCAAACCAGATGTACGTTTTTTTAAAAACTTAGACGCTGGTGCCAGAGCCGTAGCTAGGGTTAGGCAGCTCACAGTGGGGCAGAAAGCACAAAAGGATGCGCTAAAGTCCCACAGTGCAATGGATGTATTCTTTTATAGTCAGGGTCAGCAGCGGCGTAGTCAGGGTTTCATGCGCCCGGGGCAAGGTTAAAGTTTAAAATCAATGTAAGAGGCGCCTTTCGACGCCCCCTGACTTTGGCGCCCGGGGCAGGTGCCCCGGTCGCCCTGCCCTCACTACGCCGCTGAGTCAGGAGTGTTTGAAATGTATTTAAAAAAAGAGACCTTTAGCGGTTTGTTAGGTAACAAGTGATCGAATTTGCTTCTAAATATTTCCTATATTACTACCTACGACGGCTATGTGTACAAAATAGTATATTATGTTGTTGATCCTACAATGACGGGAAGATCTTGTTTGCCCCCTTTGCCAATAACCCATCGCCCTCTGAAAAATAAAACAACGTATCCCCCTCCCCCAAAAAAAAACTCTACACAACAGGGGCCCGAGACCCCATAAGGCCGTATTTTATGTTACTTTATGTTTGTATTCATGAAATGTGTTGAGAATATCTAAAAAAATCTTAGCTTCGGGGGGGGGGCCCGGGCCCGGGCCCCCAGCCCCCCCCCCCCCATATATACGCCACTGCTACACAACCGAACTTGACATGACAGAAGCTTCTCTAAATTTTTTACCAAACCAAAAAAAAAATAATTTAATTATATTAATAAATCAAGTAATACCTTAAAAATATAAAACTGACATAGTTCAAAATCGACGTCACTAAAGGCGACGGTCGACTTGTCACTTTAATATCCTCAGCTTAAGAAGCTAAAAGTTAATATTGCTTTGTCGCGATCCCTAGTTCCATTAGCAGTGGCGTAGGCAAGGGGTGGCTCGGCGACTGAAGCCTACCCACACCCCAGAGCCACTGAATATTGGCCCCTAAAACAAAAATTTTCCTAAAATTAAATATTAAAATGATAATTAAAATCAAAAACTAGTGAAATGTAATTGGAAAAAAATCTGAAAGCGTATGCAGGAAGAATTTTTGAAATCGCTTTATAAAATTATGCGAATATGATTTTTTAATAGGGTGTGGGGAATGACAGGAGGGGAGATGAGTGGGAGCTGGGGGAACTACAAAGTAACTACAGCAAATTAGAGGACATTTGCAATGGGTATCAAAGGAATTTCAATAAAATCGCCTGAAATTTAGATAATTTGTATGCCTTAAAGCCTACATCATGTGACAAAATGCCGTCTGAAGACCGCCATGTTGATTCCTGTTTAAAAAAATAGCACCTTCGGGATCAGTAGCAATTCAGCGACACCTTTTTTGTCAAAATCGGTTCAGCTGTTTAGCCTTTAGCGTGACACAAACATATTTACTAACATACAAACAACAATCGAAAAACATTACCCTTCCTTTCGCCGTGCTGCAGTTGGGTAAAAAAGGACAAGTTATTGGGGTTTAAATGCTTTAAAATTAATGATGAAATCTGAAAATCCAATAATAAAATGCGTTGCCGTTGCGCGTTTACTTGACAAATTTTAAACGCTGATGAAATCATCGTGTTAAAATATAGGGTAACTAATAATAAACGAGCGCCCTTTTCATTAAAGTTTGTTTTGTTAGAACAAAAGATCGTACTAATATTGGAACATTGATCGTGTCAAGCCTGATATATAGATACACCAAAATCACTCATCGAGGGTAAAGATAAACGTTGGAATATGTAACTGCGTTTTTCTTTTATTTTGGTGGCAAATTTTCATACAGGATTAATATTTTTTTCAGTAAATAATATTTAAAAAAAGAGAAACAAAATTTTAGTTTACAAAGTGATCCTTTTCATACCAAGGCAAGGCAAGATTTTGGAAAATCGACTTTCTAGCAGCATTTTATATTACTTTTTAGCAAATTGTCAATCAGTGGTGCATTTAGAAAAAAGTCTTGTGATGGACAACTTTTTCCTGTCTAAAATTTCAAGATGTGAACCTTTAAAATTTTCGTAAATAAGGTCTTGAGGGGGGGCGGCCCCCTTTAAATATGCCACTGGGTCAATTCCCCCTTTCGACCCCGCTAAATCCGAGTATCACGGTTGCTACATCGAAGTGTTGGCATGGGCGGAGATATTCAAGTTGGCGCCGAAATTTTAAATTGCCGGTGTAAAGCCCCAACTGACACAGGTGTACATTCAAAATTTATAATTATATAACCAAAAAATAATATCATATTAGTTTTTTTTCAAATATCTGCAAAAACTCCAAAAATCTGGAATTCTAAAGACATTGGAATTCCCTATTTCAACAACGTAAAATTCGGTGGGGCTAGACTGATAGTTCAGGCAAGATTCGGGAAAATCCACTTTCTAGAAGCATTTTATATTACTTTTTGGCAAGAGGGCAATTCCCCCTATTTTGACCCCGCTGAATCCGAATATCCCTGTTGCCAACTCGAAATATTGACAGGGGCTGAGATATTCAAGATGGCGGCCAAAATGGCGGCGGAATTTTAAATTGCCGCTGGAAAGCCCAAATTGTCACAGGTGTACATTAAAAATATATATTTGTATAATTAAAAAATAATAACATATATTTTTTAAATGGCTGCAAAAACCTCCAAAAACCCCCCCAGACCCCCTAAAATCTGAAAGTTTGAGGTTTTTTCAAATTTTCTTAAAACCTAGCCTCTAAGAGAAAAATGTATAATACACTTTATTGTAGACAATAAAATTCTCTTTTCAACACGGTATAACTTAATAAAGTTAGACTAATAACAAGCTCTCCAGCGGCGTCCGTTAATTGAAGTAATTAAAAAGTTGAAAAAATACCTATGTTTTCTCCAAGATTTATTTAATTTCGTTAAAAACTAATATCTACAGAAAACAATGTATTACATTTTGGTATACTCAATAAAATTTCCTTCAAAATGAAGTATAACATGATTAAATCGGTTTTATAAATAAAACTTCAGGGGCATCCGTAAATTAAATTAATTTTGAAAAAAACAGAAAATAAACCATTTTTGTTACAGGTTTTATCTAATTTTCTCAAAAACTAAGCTTAACATGAAAAAACTTGTTCTACACTTTTTTGTAGACAGGGAAATTACCTTTTTAAAAATGTAAAACTCGGTGGGGTTTGACTTATAGCAAACTCTCCAGCGACGTCCGTCAATGGGGGTGATTTCAACAAATCATTAAAAATAACATGTTTTTCATAAGTTTTATTCAATTTTCTTAAAAACCAAGCTCTTTATCAAAAAATGTGTTTTTTACTTCGTCATAACCAATAAAATTTCCTTTCAAACAATGTATAACAAAGTAAAAGTTATTTTATATTTACCGCTCCAGTGGTGTTCTTAATTTACAGAAATTATTTAAGATCAATCCAAACTAATCAATTTTGTGTCTTATTAGCTTTTCGGTGGATAATAAAGAGCGGCGGATAAAAGGTGGAAAGTACAAAAGGTCGAAAGTACAAAAGGTCGAAAAAATAAGGTCGAAAGTACAAAAGGTCGAAAGTACAAAAGGTCGAAAGTACAAAAGATCAAAAAAACAAAAGGTCGAAAGTTCAAAAGGTCGAAAGTACAAAAGGTTGAAAGTACAAAAGATCAAAAGTACAAAAGATCGAAAGTACGGCCGCGGGTTCACATCGACTAGACAGGAAAATTCGACTTTATACGGTAAATTTGTATTTTTAATATTTTGTTTTGTCGATTTTTTTTCGACCTTTTGTACTTTCGACCTTTTATAGGCTTCGGCGGCGGGCCCGATAATAAAATGTCCTTTTAAACAGTGTGTCACAAAATGTGACCCATCGTATAGAAAACTCTCCAGGGGCGTCCGTAAATTGCAAAAATTAACAACTTACTTCCGTACACGTTGACAGGTTGGTTGTTGATGCCAATGAGTACCTAATTATTATGCCCCCCCCCCAAACCGTTGCATAAGATTCAGCACTTTATTTTTAGTTCCATATGCTTTAAAAAATAACCAAAAACACCTGTGTCAAAGTTACTACTGTTACTTTCTGCACAAAAATATTGCTTAGGTGGGGCCACGGCCCCTATGCCCCCTCCCTTTATAACCACCGGTGTTTTTTTGCTTTAAAGAACTTATTTAGATAAATCAAAATATCTAATCAAAAAACAGTTTATTATAATTTGGAAGCATTTTATGTTAGTAGGTATAAACAGTGGCGTATATAGAAAAAAGTTTCGGGGTGGGCCCGAGGCAGTTTGGGGGGGCCCGAGACTCCATGAGGCCGTATTTTATGCTATTTTATGTTTCTATTCAGGAAATATGTGGAAAATATCTAAAAAAATCTTAGCTTCGGGGGGGGCCCGGGCCCCTCCAGCCCCATCCCCCCTTTTATATACGCCACTGGGTATAAATTACGAACCTTTACCATAACATTAAGCTCACTTTGTAATATATTATTTAAAAAGAAATTGTCTTATCCTCAATAAAGATTAAAGGCACATTTTTTCTGAAAATCTTAGAAAAGATATTTAAATATGCAAGAGAAACTGATTATTTCAGTTATTTTTGAACGCCCCTGAAGCCTTAAATATGGCAACAACCCGACATTTTAATAAAGTTTTTAAAAGAAAATGTTATGTTCTACAATAAAGTATACTACATATTTTTTCCTAAAAAGTGTAGTTTTTGAGAAAATTTTGAAAAACCTATAATAAACATTTTCTAAATAATCCCAATTTACGTACGCCACTGAAGAGCTACTTGCTTTTCCTAACCTTATTGACCAATACATCATTGGAAAGGGAATTTTATTCTCCATAAAAAACTGTTCTTTGCAATTTTTGATAAAATAGTTCGTTTTCGAGAAAATTGCATAAAACTGAAAAAAAACAGGTTTTTGGGGGTTTGGGGGGGATTTTCTCGGTCCCTGTCGATTTTTCGAGTTGGCAACAGAGATATTCGGATTCAGCGGGGTCAAATTAGGGGGAAATGGTCTGTTGCCAAAAAGTAATATGATTTGCTTCTAGACCGAAAACGGAAAGCCTTTTAAAATAATATGCTCTGACTATGATTACAAACACTCTCCAGCGGCATCCGTTAATTAATGTAATTTAAAAAAGATGTAAATTAATCTTAAAACTTAAATTGAAAACCTGGGTCGAGTGCCGAGTGGCATCTTGTCGAAGAGGTCAAAAATTAATTCGCCACTAGAATATTGGCTTTTGAAAATGTAAAATAGTGGTTTGAAATCCATGTATAATACCTAAGAGTTTAACACTTTCCGGTATATCCCTATTTATATCGTTTTATGTCTAAACCTCCTACCACCTTTGTAAGATATCTTATGCCATTTATCTGGAAAATTTTAGGTTCCAGACGATTCGTTTCAAATAATATATTGTATGTTGTATCTCTAGATCAATGGGTTTTTTTGGCTGATGCCAAATGCAAATATTTTAACGAGGGCTGGACTAAATGTCAACATGTGATATATTTTTGAAACCAGTAAAAGGAGCCTTATCGATTAAAAGAATTAAATACAGGGTGTTTTATTTAAAAAAATAAACCATATGTCAAAAATTTGACAACTGGCTGGCAATGACTCAGGAAAAATCATTAATTTTGCTAATTTAAGACGTTGGCTACCATATAAGTCACCGGTGATACATAGCCCGAGGTTCCCTACAGCCTAAGGTCACTCATCGTCAAGCAAGCTTGCTTGACGATGAGTGACCTTACTACAGCCCACTGTGAAAAAGTCGCTCCTATCCCCATTTTTTAGTTCATCCCTGTACCATACCCAAAATCTCATTCCTTTCTTTATACACCGGCGTTTTTTAGAAGCATTTAAAATGACTTGTGTTTGTTATCACCGGTGATACATAAAGTATAAAGGTGCGTACTGACTTGCAACAAATCACTCCAAACGCGCAAAACACTACGAACATTCCGATCTTTTTCCTCCGAATGCAACAAACATTCGCGCGCAAAAGATCGTCGTGTTTTCAAAGTCATTTGAAATACCTCCTAATACGGGGTTCTATCGATTTCGCGAAATTTTGCTTGATTCTGCCCTTCAAAAGTTATCTAAATTCATATAAAATCTTCCTGGTATAATTTCAACCCTACCGACACAAAACAGCCGCGGCCCTTTTCGGGTCCGACCAAAGTATTTGTCGGCCGCGGCGTCACTAAAAAGAAATGAGAACAAGATTTCCAACACTTCCCTCGCGGAAATCACATAAACTACAGGTAAATATAAATCGAACAGAAGTTCCAGGATCCTTGTATGTGGGCATATCCTCAAAAGGTGCGCTTCTGTAGAATATGAAATGATGATTTACATAAAGTTAATCTTTAATAAACTTTTTTCGATATGATTTTTGAAATTGCGTAAAATTTAAAAAAGTAATTTTTCGCACTTGGATATTTTTTAATTTTTAGCTCACATGTATGCATACAGACATACAGACATACAGCCATACAGACATACAGACATACAGACATACAGACATACAGACATACAGACATACAGACATACAGACATACAGACATACAGACATACAGACATACAGACATACAGACATACAGACATACAGACATACAGACATACAGACATACAGACATACAGACATACAGACATACAGACATACAGACATACAGACATACAGACATACAGACATACAGACATACAGACATACAGACATACAGACATACAGACATACAGACATACAGACATACAGACATACAGACATACAGACATACAGACATACAGACATACAGACATACAGACATACAGACATACAGACATACAGACATACAGACATACAGACATACAGACATACAGACATACAGACATACAGACATACAGACATACAGACATACAGACATACATACATACAGACATACAGACATACAGACATACAGACATACAGACATACAGACATACAGACATACAGACATACAGACATACAGACATACAGACATACAGACATACAGACATACAGACATACAGACATACAGACATACAGACATACAGACATACAGACATACAGACATACAGACATACAGACATACAGACATACAGACATACAGACATACAGACATACAGACATACAGACATACAGACATACAGACATACAGACATACAGACATACAGACATACAGACATACAGACATACAGACATACAGACATACAGACATACAGACATACAGACATACAGACATACAGACATACAGACATACAGACATACAGACATACAGACATACAGACATACAGACATACAGACATACAGACATACAGACATACAGACATACAGACATACAGACATACAGACATACAGACATACAGACATACAGACATACAGACATACAGACATACAGACATACAGACATACAGACATACAGACATACAGACATACAGACATACAGACATACAGACATACAGACATACAGACATACAGACATACAGACATACAGACATACAGACATACAGACATACAGACATACAGACATACAGACATACAGACATACAGACATACAGACATACAGACATACAGACATACAGACATACAGACATACAGACATACAGACATACAGACATACAGACATACAGACATACAGACATACAGACATACAGACATACAGACATACAGACATACAGACATACAGACATACAGACATACAGACATACAGACATACAGACATACAGACATACAGACATACAGACATACAGACATACAGACATACAGACATACAGACATACAGACATACAGACATACAGACATACAGACATACAGACATACAGACATACAGACATACAGACATACAGACATACAGACATACAGACATACAGACATACAGACATACAGACATACAGACATACAGACATACAGACATACAGACATACAGACATACAGACATACAGACATACAGACATACAGACATACAGACATACAGACATACAGACATACAGACATACAGACATACAGACATACAGACATACAGACATACAGACTTACAGACATACAGACGTATATACATATATATATATATATATATATATATATATATATATATATATATATCAAAATTAAGTAAGTTTATTCAATATTTAGAGTCATTTAGAATAAAACTGTAGGTACAGACAAACGGACGAACGGACGGACGGACAGACAGTCAGACGGACAGTCGGACAGACGGACAGATGGACAGACAGACACCATAGCTCACCCTACTTATAGTATACGTGTGAGCTAATACATTATACTTGGTATTAAACTGGTCCATTGGTCGGGTCCCCGGGTATCGCAAAGAGGTTTTTTTTTTGTGGACCAAAATTAGTTAAAATTATATTATACATACATTAATTGTGTTAGCTTAGGTGCCCAAAAATTGGGAGAGTATTTTATTTGCAAATTATTTTTGATTCTTTTTCTTTATTTACTATTTTTAAAATTCTCATTATAATCGGATTAGTAGTTTACTTTTCTTAAATGACGTCATTTTGAATTTTGAAAAGTCGAAAAATTTGAAACTTGTGGGCAAACAATATTTCAACTTACCCACACACCGATTGATTTTTAACGCTGCACAAGTCAAATTTAGTGGAAATTAGGAAAAGTGATTCTTAATCAATTCATCACTTCCCTAATAGATAGTAGGTTATCGTAGTCCACGTGGAGTGAAAATCTGCAATGCACCAGGTGTACAGATGCAATGTGATTGGCTCATTTTTCTGAACTTACGGTTTTAATTGGTATATAGCATTTGCTCTGTTAAGTCAGTATCACCGTCAACCGTGATGGACGAAGACGACGCGGTAGTAGCCGCCGGCGCTCTTCTGATTACTCAAAAATAAAAAAGAGCAGCGAAAAGAATGGTCCAGACGTCTGTATTTACAAAGACAAAATTTAAGTTTACTGAGAGATATGGACTATTTCCATTTCAAAAATTTTACCAGAATATCTGCAGATGATTTTGAAAACTTAATTTGTCTAGTGGGTCCTAAAATATTCAAGAAAGATACCCAACTTCGACATGCTATACCTGTTCAAGATAGCTTAGCTATTACTCTACGTTTTTTAGCAACAGGGGACTCTTTCACTCGCCGTCTACAATACCTATTTAAAGTATCAAAACAACGAGTTGGTTTTATATTTATAGAGACCTGCAATGCCCTTATTGAAAAATTGAAACATGAAATAAAGGTAAATATACCGGGTGGCCCAAAAAAAGGCATGAAATGATTTTTATTATCACTTTTGAACGAATTGGTCTGGGTTTTGACCAAAAATATTTTTTGTCCGCTATCAAATTCCAAGATGGCACACAGAATCAAAGGTAGGGTAGACCGGGTAGTGCCCACTTTTTATAAATGTGCTACTAAAAATATTGAGCTGATTCAATTGTTTTCTTTTTTGTTATGTCAATAGCTACAACTTTAGACTTACAAAAACAATATGACACAAATCCCTAAAATTAAAAAAACTTTTGGTTGTTTGTAAACAGTACTATTAATCAACATATATACGAGGTATTTTGTCACATGATGTAGGCGTTAAGGCATACAAAATTTGCTGTAATTACTTTGTAGTCCTCCCTGGTCCTAGCTAGAGACCCTCTATGTATGACATATTTTAAATATGTCATACATACAGGGTCTCTATTTAAAATATGTCATGTCCTAGCCATCTCGCCGCCTGTCATTCCCCCTCACCCTCTTCAAAAACCATATTCGCATAAATTTCCCAAATATGGAGCGATTTCAAAACTTCTTTCTGCACACGGTTTAAGAATTTTTCAACAGCATTTTACTTCTTCCCTCTCTTCAACAGCATTTTACTTCTTCCCTCTCCCTCTCCCTCCCCCACCTTGACTCAATGTTTGTAGAAACGCACCTATCTCCGAGTAACGCTAAATGAATGATAAATGCATTCTTTCTATAAGGCTGAATAAGAATTAAAAAATGGATGTAAAAAATAAATTAACAGAAAACACCCAACTGCTAAATCTACTTGTAACTACTAGTCGTAGTTGGGTACAAAATTACCCAATAACCTAATTCATGAAAATACAAAACTGTGCGCTTTGGGCATCAAAACTAAAAATTGAAGCATATCGTACATTATAAGTATATCTATTACAGTTTGTGATACCTATCAATTTTATACTCAACTGCGACTATAGTAGGCACAAGTAGAACTAGCAGTTTGGTGTTTTATTTATTTATTTTTTTTATAAATAAGTTTAATATTTATTTATTATTATTCAAACATATTAACTAAAGGTAAAGTTTTTTTTACTTAATAACTAAACTAAATGAACCGAACCGCATAAATTAATTTAAAAACTTTTCCTCAATGTCGCAGTTTACATATGTTTTGTCAGCTGAATAATCAGATGCGTATTGAAATTAAGGATATGAAGGTTCAATACTTTTTGAGCGTTGTGCGGGAGATGGATGGTCCATTCCATTTTTTAGTTGCCAAGTAAAAAAAAAACCACCGCACCCACTGAACAAACAAGAAGGAATAAATCTCTTTGTGGTATTCCGATTTACCGACAAGCCTCGGAAAATGTTTTGCGCGTTCGCCGTGACGTATTGACTTGCAAAATTTGTTGCAGCGCGGTCTATGCTTTTGAAGTACACGTATTCACTCACACACACTCCGCGCATTTTCGCCGAAAATGTTTGTCCTGTTTGTAGTGTTTGATGCGCGCTGTGTTCCCAGATTGCAAAATCACATAAGCATTGCATAGACACGTACTCACTGAGCGAACATTTTCGGCGAAAATGTTTGGAGTGTTTGTAGTGTTTTGTTGCAAGTCAATACCCACTTTAAGGTGATTTATATGGTATAGTTTTTGCAAAGTCACCTGAAATGCTCCTAATACGGGGTTCTATCGATTTCATGAAATTTTGCTTCAATCTGCCCTTCAAAAGTTATCCAAATCCATATAAAATCTTCCTGGTATAATTTCAACCCTACCAACAGAGAAAAGGCGCGGCTTTTGGCGGTCCTAGCACAAAGTATTTGTTTTCTGACCGACCCAGCACAGGTGCATAGCCGGCACAATTTCAACCCTACCGACAGAGAAAAGCCGCGACTCTTTGCGGTCCGCCGACAAAGTATTTGTTTTGAGACCGACCCAGCCCGGGCTTTTAATTGCTTTCAGGTGTTTCTTTCGGGACCCCTTTAGTCGGCAGTATGCAGAGTTAGGAAATAAATCAGTGTCGTTTCTGTAGGTGTAGGAATAGAAAGTTTTATTTACACTATAATTAAATGAAATAATTTTCATGAGTATATCTACCCCCGCCCATGTCACTTTCTTTAAAGGATATGCCGATGGTCGGCTTTAACCTTTGTTCAACTGACTTTGCAAAAACTTTACTGTCAGATTGATATTAACGGAGATAGCTATTACGTATTGGTGAATCACCCGGTACGTTCTGCGTTTTTCTTAACGAGGTGTCTTCTTTTGTCCGGTTTTATTGTCTTCTTTAAAAAGAAAATGAATTGTATTTTTTTGTACATTATATTTTAAAACTGGCTGGAGTAGTATAAAATTACATCTTTTGGTAAAAAATTTTACCAAACAAAAAAAAACTGTTGTTTTTATTTTTTGAATGCCGCCATCTTCGAATACATTAGACATATGTCATTTATTATGAAATTTTATATTATATATCGACACGTCATTGAAAAAGCTATTGCAAAATTCTAAACAATTAAATATAAAAACTGGTGGTACCTAATGATAAACAAACAAATACACGAGAATAGGTTAAAAATCTATTGGAATGACCAAAGAAAACGTAAATTAGATTAACAACAGTCCAAAAATAAAGGAATGAATGTATCTAACTTATATCTAATAAAGCCAGGGTTGGATGGGGAACTGTAAGCCGGCCCGGGAAAAAATAGGTGAACGGCCCATAAGGCAACGGGTCATAAGTAATGATCTCTATATAACTGGATAGGCCTTTACATATATGCAAAGTGAGGCAAAAATATTGATATTTTTTGTAGAGAGAGCACGCTGCGCAGGAGCTGCTACCTTTCCTTTTTCAATTTTACTCTCCAATGATATTCTGTGGTTTTGAAAGTTTGCGGACGTTTGATTTTTAATTTATAACTGGATATATACTGGGATTAGGTACAAACAAAGTTTTTTAAAGAATCAAAGCTTACTTCAAAAAAGAAAACGGCTTTTCACTCCTATAAAACTCGTTTTTACAAGCAACACATCGTGTTCCCATTTTTTATTTTTGTTCAACAGAAACAATTTCAATAATATACTGACAGACACTTTAATGACAAATCACAAATAAGCCAGTAGAATAACCATATTTTAAGGTAAAAAAAAATATATTTACTAACAGGACTTAAAGCATTGGAAATTGTAGAGCGGTGAAAAACGAAGTTAAAAAAACTAAATGCGTGAGCATGGGCGTTGCGGGTTAGGTTTTGGGGGGTAAAAAGGGACAATGAATAGTAATATTGCGATTTACGGCGAAAGTTGACGTTGGAGAAAATAGTAACATACAGAAAAGTTATAGGCCATAAAAATAAAAATTCAAGAAAAATTTAAAAAAACCGTAATTTTTTTTGTTTTTTTCTGCAAAAATAATGTCAGTTTAACAAAACTTGGTTCATTCACAATAATTAACAAACAAAAAAATTTTGAAGTTTCTAAGATATTTGTTTTTCCGCTCAAAAAAAAAGTATAGGGAAACCCAACCCAAGACCAAAATGGCAAAACTTTGAAAATTCATATTTTACAAACTATACAGTTTATCAAAAAAAGCACCGAGTTGCAGTATTGTGGCGTCATACAGATACGAAAAAACCAGTGAGTGAGTTGAGATTCCAAAAAACGTCATTTAGCGATTTTTAGTATAGGGAAACCCATAAGACCAAAATGGCAAAACTTTGAAAATTAATATTTTACAAACTATACAGTTTATCAAAAAAGCACCAAGTTGCAGTATTGTGGCGTCATACAGATACGAAAAAACCACTGATTGAGATGAGATTCCAAAAAACGTCATTTAGCGATGACCACAATGATCTCTATATATATAACTGGATAGGCCTTTACATATACCTATGCAAAGTGAGGCAAAAATATTGATATTTTTTGAAAAGAGAGCACGCTGCGCAGGAGCTGCTACCTTTCCTTTTTCAATTTTACTCTCCGATGATATTCTGTGGTTTTGAAAGTTCGCGGACGTTTGATTTTTAATATATAACTGGATATATACTGCAATTAGGTACAAAGTTTTTTAAATAATCAATGCTACTTAATTCAAAAGAGAAAACGGCTTTTCACTCCTATAAAACTCGTTTTTACAAGCAACACATCGTGTTCAAATTTTTTATTTTTGTTCAACAAAAACAATTTCAATAATATACCGACAGACAGACACAAAAAAAAATATTTACAGGACTTAAAGCATTGGAAATTGCTTGCAAAATATTGTAGATATTTAGCATCTGAAGAGCTCTACTCTCACCTAGTTTTGTTAAACTGACATTATTTTTGCAAAAATAAAAAGTGTAAAAAAAATACGGTTTTTTTCATTTTTCTCGAACATTTTGAGGTTATGTAAAAAATTTCTTTAACAAAAGTTTTAGATATTTTATGACCTATGACTGTTATGTATGTCACTTTTTCTACGAAGTCAACATTTACCGAAAATCGCAATAATATGATTCCTTGTCCCTTTTTACCCCCAAAACTAACCCGCAATACCCCTGCTGAAGCATTTATAACTTTGTTTTTCACTGTTCTACAATCTTTAATGCTTCAGGTTCTGTTAATAATTTTTTTCTCTCAAAGTGCAATTTGACTGGCCTAAAATGACAATCTCCTTGAAGTATGAAGTTCACAAAATACCGCCGGGTGACCACCGATAATTAGAACTAGAGAGAGAAAGGTTACACTACTTGTATGTTCTCACTCTAAAAAAACTCTTAAAATTTTTGCCTTAGTGTCCCGTATATTGCTCGGCCCATAAGGTACCGGCTCATAAGGCACCGGATCGGCTCATAAGGCACCGGACCGGCTCATAAGGCACCGGACCGGCTCATAAGGCACCGGACCGGCTCATAAGGCACCGGACCGGCCCATATGGCTCCGGCCCACCGGTATTTTTTCATTTTCCCATATCCACCCCTGAATAGAGCTATTAAATCCAAACTTGTTATTTTATTGTATTTGAGATGCCTGAAAAATGCAAAAAGTCACAATAATGCATGGATAAAACCATATGCCTATTAGCCGAGGAAACATAATGGAAAATTGATGATGTCCTGCATTTTACAAAATTTATAATTGCCATATTTTCATGGGGCTGCCTGCGTGTGGCTTCTCATTATATTATATAACGCCTCTGACACTGGCGCGTCCATAACTCCGTTGACTATGTACGGGAATGAGATTGGCATTTTTACAAATATAGGTAATTGTGTTTGGGTATCTGGACAGTATGCCATTGTTCACATCAGCCAGGCAGTAGCGGCCGCCGATGGATGATAATAGCTCCAGGGATGTATAATGTATTAAATAGATGAATATCCAATTTCCAGCCAAGTTTATGCCGCTTTTATCATCATATTCGGCCGTGTTGATGCGGGATAGTGAGGGGTACACTAGCCGTTATTTGTGTTAGGACCATGGGCTGCTGTTCAGTCGGTGTATGACGGGGTTAGATTAAGATATAATCGAAATTCTGGATCTAATTCTATTATAAAATCGATAACACGTGGAAAATTAATAACAGAAATAAGTAGTTAAATAAGAGCTTTACACGAGGAGTTATTAAACGAACACATGTCAGGATTCAACAGGATACGACAGGCCACGACACGGCAGGGCTTGACAGGGCCCGACAGCACACGAAAGGGCTCAAAAGGGCACAACAGGGCATATTTTCAGGTGATGATTTTTTTCTTGGTTTTCTGGATGTAAGAAATATTTTTTTTGGCTACACATTAGCTAACAACTTACAGCAGTATTGCACACATTTTTTTTCTTTTCTTTCTTTCTTTTTACTCAATTATTGTCTACGAGTTTCAAAGAAAGTATTGGACACATTTTACAACAGGATAGGGCAGAACTCGACAGGACCCGACAAGACTTGACAGGACCCCACAGGACTCGACAGAATCCGACAAGGCTTCGACTTGACTCAACAGGATACGACAGGATCCAACAGGACTCATTAGACCTTCGACAGGACTCGATAGGGCTCAACGGGACTCAAGTACTGTTGTCCGCTGTACAAATTTTACGGTGCCGAAGACCCCTCGGTTTTACACCTGTATTTACTAGATCTTAAAACTTATGCCAAGGTCTAAGTGCTAAGTATATCGACTTGACGCTGATCGGATTAAATGTATTTTTTGAATACTAACAAGTCAAATAACTGCAAAGATTTGGTTCTCGCTAACTTGCAATAGCATAGTAGGCATTTATCAGTGAGTTTGATTTTAAGAAAAGTGAAATTAACTTTAGAAATGAAGAAAAACCAAATAAAAATTTTGTCAATTGTAAAATCTAGTTTGTGCAGATTTCCGTTAAAAATATTTTCAAATTGTTGTTCCACCCCTCAGGAGTGGTTTAAAGTATAAAAGACCTAATTAATACATAAATATCTTAAAACTGTCGCTGTAAATGCATTACCGAATTAAATACGTACAGTCGAACCTCTCTAACTCGAACTATTGAAGTGATCATTTTAGGTACTTTATAGAAGAAAACAAAATATAACTGTTATGACGTGAAAAGAATATTTTTAATCAACTTCATAAAAATATAAACAATACACCTATATACAATATATGGTCAAACATAGAGAATGCTTCTAAATACAAGGTATTTCAACACCTTCCCTCATTGAAATGTTTGGCCATACCGATAGCTTCTCGCAACTGTTCCAATCGGGGCTTAAAAAGTATTTTTGTCATGAAATCAGCTAGTTGGAATTCAGACGCAACTTTTTCTTCTACGACTGACTTTTCTTGTACCAGCTCTCTCACAAAGAAATGCCTGAGGTGTATGTGTTTGGTTCTACGATGAACTTCGGGGTTCTGTGACAAACGAATAGCAGCTTCATTGTCCACTTTTAAAATCGGAATTGACTAAAGAGGATCAATTTCTTCGTAAAGCCGTCTCATCCAGACTATCTCTTTGGAAGCTTCACTTGCAGCTACTATCTCTGCTTCTGTCGTAGAAAGAGCTACTGTCGTTTGTCGTTGACTCATCCAGGAAATTGCAGCACCTGCATACATGCAAACAACTCCAGAAGTTGAACGACCTGTGGTTTGATCTCCGCCATAGTCTGAGTCGCTATATGTTTCTAATTTTTCAAGTACACCATGTTTGTATAATAAGCCAACATCTATTGTGCCTTTTAAATACCGGAAGATTCTCTTGACTTTCGAAATGTCATGAATCAACGGACTTTCTAAGTTTCTTGACACAACGCTTACAGCATAGGCAATGTCAGGTCTGGTGCTAGTCATTAGATACATTAGCACACCCACAGCTTCTCTATATGGAAAGGCAGTGTTCAATTCTTCTTCATATACCTTCCCCACTTGAAGACTGTCTTTTACTATGGGAGTTACAACTGGGTTACAGTTTTTCATACCAAAACGTTCTAGTAGTTTTTTAGTGTATGATGACTGTGTCAGACTTATATCACCATTTTCCTTTTTCTCAATTTCCAGACCAAGAAAATATGAAGCAGGTCTTGTGATGATCTTAAATTCCTTTTTCATCTTTGCTAAGAAGAAGTCTTTCATTGTTTCATTGGTATAAGCCAGTAAACCATAGTCTACGTAGAGTGCCAACAGAAGCATGTCTTGTCTTTCCTTCTTTATAAATAAGCATGGATCAGCATCACTTTGTTTAAAACCAAATATTTCAATAAAATCTGTAAAGCGTTTGTTCCAGCATCTAGGCGACTGCTTTAATCCATACAAACTTCTTTGAAGTCGACAGACTAGATCACTTCCGTCTTCGTACCCTTCTGGCTGCTTCATGAAAACTTCTTCTTCAAGTTCTCCATAAAGGACCGCTGTACAAACATTAAATTGTGTGAGTGACATGGCAGCAACACTAAGCAAAGCTCTTATTGTACCTCCTTTTGCTACAGGACTGTAGGTCTGGTCATAGTCCTCACCTTTTCTTTCAGAATAACCCTTGATAACTAGTCTAGCCTTGAACTTATCTATTGATCCATCCGGATTAGTTTTCAGCTTGAACACCCACTTGTTTGGAATTGCCTTCTTGCCTTTTGGTAACTTGGTCATTATCCACGTACAATTCTCTTTAAGCGCCTGTAGTTCATGCTGCATAGCTTGGATCCAATGTTCTCTTTCTTTACAAGTTATAGCTTCTCTATAGCTCAGGGGTTCTTCTGGTGCAGTGATCTCAGTAGCAACTGTCATTACAAAATCATTAAATTTTGTTGGCTGTCTTACTGTTAACTTATCCCTTAACTGTCGTCTCACTCTTGTGTTTTCCTCGTCAAAATCGTGTTGAATAGGATCTTCTGTAAAGCTGTCTGAGGACTCATCATTTACTATGTCTTCGAGTGGTTCGGGGCCTTCAATTTGTTCTTGTTGCAGATATTCTTCAACGTTTTTATTGTTTGATGTTTCTGTTACCGTTTTGTTATCATTTCGTCTCATAAAGTCAAACAGATTCTCCAATGGTGTAGTAGGGAGGGATTTCTGTGACTGTTCTACGATCTGTAATGGCGATAATTCATCAAAAATGACATTACGTGATCTAATGAATCTCCTCTGCTCAAAGCTCCAAATTCTGTAGCCATCTTCTTCAATACCAATTAAGACACCTTTCACAGCTTTCTTGTCCATTTTTCGTCGATTTCCTTTGTTAATGTGAGCATAACAATGACTGCCTATTACTCTGAAATGACTGATCTTTGGTTTTTTTTTATCTTCTATGCTCGATTTCACTGTGCGATTGAGGATATATGTTGCAGTATTGATTAACTCAGCCCAAAAACTCTGGTCAAATAAGCCTTCTATAGCGTGCATTAGGGCTCTTGCAGTCTCAACAATGGTTCGGTTTTCTCTCTCCGCGCATCCATTTTGTTGTGGAGTGTAAGGCATTACTAGTCTCTGTCTTATACCATGTTGGTCTAGGATTTTCTTGACTTGATGATTGTCAAACTCCCCTTCATTATCTGACAGAACTTCCTTCACTACATAACCTGCAGCTCTAATTTGTGCCAAAACAATTTTTAGTTTATTCACGACTTCAGATTTGTTCTTTATAAAATAGACATATCGGTATCTTGAAAAATCGTCTTTGAAAGTTACAAAATAACGGAATCCTGATTTAGAACTCACGCTGAAAGGTCCACAAACATATGTGTGAATTCTCTCACCAGGCGTGTCAGCTCGTTCTCGTGTACCAAACTTCAAAACGTGAGCCTTTCCGAAGACACATCCTTCACACAATTCGCTGTCAAGTTTTACATCTATCTGTAGCTCATTTTTCAATACTGCTTTAACATGTCTTTTATTCTGATGTCCAAATCTTTCGTGATATAACTGTAATATGTTTTTCTTATCTGATAGATTTACTTCATTTGATTTTACTGGTTTTAGAGTTCTCATTTTCAACTTGTATAATCCTCCAGATCGACTTCTTTCGCCAATTAAAACTTATTTTCTTTCCAGTTGAAATGAACACCATTCTGCCATCGAAACAAACCTACTTTTTGGTTGTCTATCTTGTGCTGATAAGGTCGAAAACAAGTTTTTGTATATCTCTGGAACATACCAAACTTTGCGTAACCTAAACTGATGTTTTTCACCATTCACATCTGTTTCTACTTTGATATCGCCTTGTCCAAGAGCTGGAACTGAATGACCATTGGCTGTTGTAACTTTCTGACTGTCATAAAATGGTACGTAGTCGTCAAACCACTCACTATGGTTGGTGATATGATTTGTAGCTCCATTGTCAACATACCAAGCATTATCGCTATTACAAAACAACACTTCATTGGACACAGTCATTAAACTTATTTCCTTGCCTTTCGCTTGACTTTTCTCCGGTTTCGGTGGTCTTCCATCGGCTTTCCATTTGTCGCACTGCTTAACTTTATGGCATTTCTTGTTACAGTAGTTGCAAACCCAAATCTTACTTGTTTTTGTGTTCTTTTTACTTGTGTATAAGACTTCTTGACTACTTTCTCCTTCGTTCTGTGTCTGCAAAGCTTTTTCGTAGGTGATCAACGGATTTGTCAAATTATCTACTGTTCTTTCTTTGCTCGATATCAAAACCCAACTTGATTTAAACGAAAAATATTCTGGAGGTAGACTTTCTAAAATCTTACATATAAGTAATAGTTCTGGCAAGTCACACGTACAAGCATTTCCTGTCTTGAGTTTTTCTTTAGCTATTTCACTCTGTAAGTCGTTCCATAAGTTTTTAAGCTTTGACATATGAGTAGCGATGTCAATCTCTGCTTTGCGAGTATAGCTGAAGAACTGTGAATACAGGTTAAACGTTTTATCTTCAACTTGACCATCAAACAGTCTATGTAACTCGAGCCATACTTCTCTAGCGGATGTAAATCTCATCACTTTTTCAAGTGTTTCTTGAGTCATATTTACTGTTAATGAAAGAAGAGCACTGCTATCTGCCTTGGTATAATCAGATAAAGCTTTTTCGTATACTAGTTTATCGTTTGCTGAGGCATTAGTATCTAGAGGCTTTGGTGCAACTAATGTACCCTGAACTACCTCCATAACATCTGAGACTGACCTTAATAGTATTTGCATTTTGTACTTCCATGTCGTCTAGTTGTTTTTGCCTTCAAGTAGACCAATGTTGACTCTCCATTTTGCTCTGAATTTTCGTGGAACAACTTTTGAAACTATTTCTTGACCAAAAAACTTCCTGTCACAATGACTTACAAAATTTATTTTTAAATTTTCTAGCTCTTCCTTTGATTCTTTCTTCTGTACCACACGACGCAGTCCAACTTTAGCTAGAAATGCATGGAACCACGCTCTGCTACCAAATTGAAGTGATCATTTTAGGTACTTTATAGAAGAAAACAACATATAACTGTTATGACGTGAAAAGAATATTTTTAATCAACTTCGTAAAAATATAAACAATACACCTATATACAATATATGGTCAAACATAGAGAATGCTTCTAATTACAAGGTATTTGAACACGAACGTCTATAACTCGAACCTCTCTATAACTCGAACCTTTTCAGTGGTCCCTGCACATTTTTCATGTATTTTAATCTATTTAACTCGATTTTCTGTAACTCGAACTCTCCATAACTCGAACTGTTTTGGTTGTCCCTTTAAGTTCGAGTTATATAGGTTCGACTGTATTAATATTTAAGTATTATTGTAAAAAGCACAAGATATATTAGAATCCCATTTCAAATAATATTCTACCAAAATAATTTAAAATCAAAAACAAACACGACGTTTCGGTTAGTAAGTATCTCTAACCGTTTTCAAGTGTAAACTGTATCGTTATCTTTTACAAGTACTGTCAATTCGCCGTCTTCCGCACAAGTGTGTCGTCTAGTTTCCTCAAAACATTCCTGAACGTCGCACAAAGGGGCCAATCGGGTGTAAAAGTGGAAGAAACTAAAAAAACACAAATAGACATATACAATATCTGGAACTCAAATTATGTAGCAAACTAGTGTAGGGCTGAAAATGCAACAGAGTATTTTCATTTGTTGTTTAGTATGACGTGAGTTTGACACTTTAAAAAGCGTCTGTTTAATTTTTATGATAATTACATACAAATTATTGAATAATTATGTATTACTTTCTCTAATTATATGAAGTGTTATATTTAAAAAAAAAATTTACGATGGAGACATCCAGCACAGGTAATTTAACCAAAAAACCCTAAATACCATACCATAAATAGCAAAATGCAATAAAATAATACGAATATCTAGCTGTTGGTTGTCATAGAGTAATCATATTTTTTAAACTAAGAAGTCAATTATTAATAGAATTTACCTTAAATAAATATAAAAAATACAATTTAGTGTGTGATAAAACTTTGTTAAGCAAAACTATTGTCACTTTTTTGTTAATTGAATGTTTCTTAACAAAATGAAAAAAAAATGGCTGCGCTTTCTTGCGCCTTTTTGAGATTTTTAATATTAAAAATAAAGTGCCTACATACGACCCAAGTAAAAGAAATTAAACTATACATCTTAAATATAAAACTTGTTTGTTTATTAACGAATTTTTATTAAATAAAAAGTGTTTAATTGACCAAAAATTTGATTGATAGTTTTTTAACATAAATTTGATTAACTCATTAAATTTAAAGATGGCGGACGCGTAAAAAAGGAAAAAAAATAAAATAAAGGACTTTAATCAAATTGATATAAACAACTTTTTAGGCCTGTAAAAAGCCAAGTGAATTATGGTAGCGGTTACAGTTACTTTAGTTAAAAGGAGTGGGGGGAGGGTAAATCTTCAAAAGTCAAATTTTGAACCAAAACTTTTACGAAAATTTTTCAAAAATATCATTTTGACAGATCTTTGTTTTGGAAAGAGTTAAGTGGATTATCAAAGGACCACGCACTAGTTTACACAGGCTAATTTGAGTTTTCTTATCTTGAAAAAGAAAAATTATAAAAATCAGTTAAATGGCTTGGTCGAGTTAATACCCTGAGAATTTCTTGTTCTTGTATTGAGACACCACACACATGCATAGGTGGAAGTTTTCGGAAAATTTATGTATGATCTTTGGTAGCTTAATGAAAGAGCGTTTGCGTACAGAGCAAGAGGTTCCGGGTTAGAGTCCCGGCCAATGAGAGACTTTTTTATAATTTTTCTTTCTTTAATTTTACTTGTTGTTTCAAGTTAATATTAATAAAACAATGTTAGAAAGCAAAACAACTACACATGTGTGGAGTGTGTCCACAAAATAATATTAATAGGTCTTATTTTAACATAAATTTTGCCCTTATGTCATTTTTTTACAATGATCTTTAATACAAAACCCAATTTTGTATGTAGAGAATAGCAAAATGCAAGCAAAAAATAAACACCTTTTATCCAAAAAGCCTTTACATTAAATTCCTTTTTTTTTTTAAATGGTTAACTTAGTTTTTAGATGCAATATAAGTAAAAAAATATGCATGCATATGTCTTATTGAGGGCACTCTGTATAATACAGTATTTTTAGGTGACTCCTCTTCCTATCCTAAGTTAAAAAAAATGGTGATTCCAGACTTTTGGGACATACTGTATATTATGAGCCAGGTTAAATAACTTAAACAGAAATATTATAAAATGTAGAATTTTTAAACTCATTTTTAATAAATGTTTAATTCTTAATTACTTTTTTGTGTAAAAGTACTTAAATTTCTTTTAAAAAAATCTATTTTCAAATCACCCTGTAAAAAAAACAAATATTAAAGCTTTATAAAATATTAAACAGGTGCATTTTAACCTATATCACAATAATCAGTACACATTATTTTTGTTTCTAATAATTTGGGTGTTTAAATAATTATTTCCGACATTAGCTCCATTTGGCCCTCTGTGCGTCGGTGTTGAAGTTCGCTGGTAACCGATTTGAGATCGAATTATCAATCAATCAATCAAATAAGTAATACGGTTCTAGTTGATAAAAATATAAGAATATTGTACATAGAAAACAATACTTAAGTATTAAACGAAACAAACAAAAAAAATTTAATTAAAAGTACAAATAAATAAAATAACATTAAAATATAAAGTTAAAATTCAAAGAAAAGTTAAAAATTAACGTTGGAATGAAAATTTAAATTCAAAACAGCAAAAATTGTATCCAATATAAAATCATTCGCTGATTAAAACAAAATAAAATTAACTAGCTAGGAATAAAACCTTGGCTAGAAGGAACTTTTTTAGGTTAACACGAAAAACAGAATAGTCAGTGGCGGCTGGTGACATTATAAATTGAGGATGGGTAGAAATTTAAATTGCATGAAAAATGAGATAAAAAAACAATTTTATTGTAGTTTTTTCCAAACCAGCAGTAAAGTCCATTCGCCTTTCTTTTTTATGGCCCCGTAGAGCAACCACAAAAATTGCACAGAATTTTAAACAGTCTATTAACCTACTAAGTATATGTGTAATTTTTGTCACATTTTCATTATGTTCGGTAATGTTTTGCCTATAGGCACTATTTAATTGGCACCTAATATCAGTCCTAGCCTAGCATAGAAAATTCTATGTGGTTATTTAAATGAATACCACTTACTTTGTGTCTTTTTAACTTTTTATTAAAGTGCTTGATATCACGTATTCCCTTTGCACGCAGGATCACTTCGTGGATTGTTTATAACAAGACAAATAAAGCAAAAAACGCATTTCTTTTTTTACAACCGCACAACCAGTTTTCAGCATCGTATAATTTTTTATTACATTTTCTATTATAAGTCCTAAAGATTTTATTTATAACCGAAGTTTATATGTCAACATATTTAAATTTGCACAGTTAATTATGTAATCGACGATATTTATTTCCATTTTATAAACAAACGATAACGTAAACAAACAACAACACGCGACCGGCAAGGCTTTTTACTACTGACAAACCCCAAATCAAAACAAATTCATACGTCCTCACTAAGGATAGAACCGGCAACACTAGAAAGGGCCACGAATCTTTACGCACGATGAATATGGCCGACGTAAACTAAAACAAACATTCCTCCCACCCCCGCGCGAAAGCAGTCACTCATACACCTCTGAAAAACGGGTGAAATTGAAACCTTACCCCGCGCAGCGCTGCCAGCATGTAATTGTTCAAGCTTAAAATGTTCACCCAATTAATCGCTTGTTGTTAACCACAGATAATAAAAAGAACCAGACAATCATGTCGTAAGGAAAGATTTAACTTTTTTAAATAAATCAATTAAAAATACTGTTTGTTGTCTAGTTTTGTAAGAGCACTTGCCTTTCCCTGTAGCAGCCGCCACTGAGAATACAGTGAAGTCCGGATATAACGAACCTCAAAAATGAACTAAATACGGTTCGTTATATCCGAGGTTCGTTATAAACAATAATAAATAAATTTTGTTTAATTTTTTGTGTTTCGTTTTTTAATAGTATCCAAAATTAAGAAAACTAAAAATATTACAAAAAATACTATAAAATTTTAGAAAAAGGCAGAATACCTACGAATAAAGACGTTTATTATTATTGTTATACATATAAATATTTAAGTACATAATATGGTGGTATGTAATACATACATAAAACAAGCCTAAATCTTTTTTTTTATTATTATGAAATCCATAATTTTTGTTTGTACATTTACTTGAAAAATATTCCCTGTTTATATAGCTTTCAAGATTACAAAATGATGCCCATATTTTATCAGGGACTTGGCGTGATTCCAAAAAATTACGAGTTTCCGAAATTTTGTTTTCCATTTCACGAATGGTTATCACTTGAAACCATGTTTGAGGTTACGGAGAGATTATAATTTGCTCATCAGTCAACGTTTCTCTTGCTACAATGTCTTTATCAATAGTCCCATAATCGTTAAAATCGAAGTCACACATTTTTCTCTTAGCTTGTTCTTCTACTAAATCAAGCATATCATTATCGAATTCATACTCGTGATCATATTCTGGGTCTTGTGCATGTCTTTGCAACCATTCGTGTCGTTGCCGTATCGTCTAGTGTGAAAACGCCCATTGTCTGCTTATATAAAGTTCGTTTTAAAAGAAAAATACATATTCTAGATTATTAAAGTTAAGTTCGCTATATCCGGAAGTTCGCTATAAGCGGGATCGTTATAACCAGTAAGACAATACATGAGTATTTATGGATGACTTTTCGTATAAAGAAAAAAGGTTCGTATTAACCAGAAGTTCGCTATAAACGGGTTCGTTATAAGCGGACTTCACTGTAGTTGTATTTTTTATAAAATAGGTAGTTTATTAAAAATGTTGACACTTTCGTTAATCACAGAGGTCTTTGTAAGAGCAGCGGCGTAGCGTGTGGGGGGGGGGGCGCGGGGGGTTCGTCGCCCCCCCGCCCCGAGGGTAGTGGCGCCCCATAGGTGGCCGAAGCGCCCTCAGCTTTATTTTTTTTTTGGTCGCAAGATTTGTGAGAGACGCCCTTTTGACCTTTTTGTTTTTTTTTTGTCACAAGATTTTTCATCAGTTTTCAGAGGCGCCCTTTTTAGCTGTCGCCCCCCCCCGCCCTTTCGGGCACGCTACGCCGCTGTGTAAGAGTGAATTTGGGTATGGGTAAAGGCAGGTTGTTTTGTCTCAAATTGTAGTGTGATTCTTGTTCAATGTTCTGGAATTTTTTGTATATTAAAGAGGCTGTTTCTAATAAAATATATATAATATAATTAGTGCTGGCTTGTCGTCTCTAAAGCGGGGTACTTGATTAGGTAAAACGGATCAGGCACCTTTCGTGTAGAAAATAAAACGTACGTTTTGCCTGAACTGAACAGGACTGAAGTCGGACCTGTTGAACTGATCGGTAGAGGCTTTGTTTCCGGTTCAACGTCAGTTTTAGCGGCATTTCTTGTGGTAGTGCATACAATTTTAATAGGTTTGTAATTTATTTTGACTCCCATACCTATATTTGCGCCCCTTTTATCGACGACACGCTACTGTGACAATCTCTTTCTTTCTGCATTCTGCGGTCAAGCTCTTTATCATTATACATCTCCCCGTCTTCTACACTTTTCTTGAATCTAGTCAGATTCTTCTCTTGCTGAAAGAATTGTATATGGGACGCATGTATCCTTATGACCAAGATTTTTTATTTTAAATTCCAGGGTTGATTTGGGTTCACCGTATTTGTGTGCCGCATTTCTGTATGACATGCTGTTATTCTTGACTTCGTCCCAGGTAGCAAGGGGTCATCAAATGACGTCTTTTTTTCGTCGAAAAGTGGTCATTTGGATGACCAGCAGGTCATCTACCAAAAAATGTTGTCTTTAAGGCATCAGTTATTTGACGTCTTTTCGTAGTGTAGTTTTTGACGTCTGAAACACGTCACATATTGGTCACTACCCACACTGCACACTTTGTCCAAGGGACATACACTCATACTTACATAGATGGTGCCCCAGTGAGTACTTGACCGGATTTATACTGAATGTGCGGGTACGTATGTAAAATAAATTAAATATTAAATCAAGACAAACTTCGAGACTTCTTTCGCTTCAAGGTGGAGATGTATAAGTCTACGTTTTGGTCTATTTTGATCTGTACCTCACAGAACACCGCTGTACACCTGTTCCAGTACTTCCAGGTCTAAGTCACAGAAGAGTCGCCTTCTGTGTCTAAGTTTCCTTCAGTGTTCTCAACTGCAGGGAATATTTCATATATTCAGACGAATTTAAAAAAAAGTCGTAAAAAGGTTTGTGTTTGTGTGCATGTGCGTCTGATGTTCTGATTTGGTCCCAAATACGTCATATTGCTGACGTGTTTAAAACGTCTAAAAATGACGTCATTTTGGGTGTGTCTTTTGAACGTCATTTAAAGGTCATTTACACGTCAAGTTAGAGACGTCAATGGTCATTAAAAATTACCTGTTTTTGACATTTAAAAAACGTGACCTTGCTACCTGGAGTGGATTGCGGTTTCCATCGATTTCACATTATATTAATTTTTCTTTGGCATAATTGAAAACTAAAAACATGAAAAACCTCATGATTCAGTTATTGGACAGATTGTAATCATTGAACAGGCGTCTAATAACTGGTTACACTGTGAATTTAACCACCAAAATCGAATTGCCGAAAATAGCGAAAAGGCACTAAAACTTTCCACATAAAACTGTATAAACTTTGCAAAATGCTGTTATTGGACAGGTGTCCAACAATTGAAAATGATCAGATTTTAGCTTCAGTTATTGGACACGCCCTTAAAACATGACCTAACTTAAGTATATTGTAATAAACCTTAAAAATACTTAGTTTTACTGCACTACTACTTTGTTTATTTATGCGGAGCACTTTGGTAAAATTTGACTACCAACTATAACACTTGAATTCACCTAAGATTTCTTAAGATAATCTTAAGAAAATCGTCGTTTTTGTAGGGGAAAACCGTTATGAAACGGACGGGTTTTGAAACGGACAGTTGTCGTAGTTCCCAGCATGATTGTATGACCGAGAATTTCACATTTACATATGGCAAGGCAACCCTGTGCCCAGATCACACTTCGACCGAAGTTGTTCAGTAAACAACTTCACCGCGTGTCGACAGCAAGCATTTTATTATAGGGCTGTCTAACAAAACATATGATCAAATCCAAGATGACTTCCATAGGACAAACAAACCGATTTCCCATAAGCCGTAATGTTAACAAAAACGTAAATTTTACAAAAACGACAAGAGCTTTAGTCTCAAAAATTAATCAGTTTTAAGAACAGATCCTTTGTGCATATGGGAAAAATGCGTTTTTCTTAAAAATATTAAACTAAAGTGAGAAAATCTGAAATAAAAGGGACCATGTTTTCATCAAAAAAGTAGGTTATGTTTTTGTTTATTTTGTTTATTTTTTAACTTTTTTTCTAGTTTTTTCACTTATTTTGAATTATTACATGGGCGCACCAAGGGGGCGGGGTGGCTAGGGGCCCGGACCCCCCCAAAACACATATTTTTTTAGATATTTTCCATATATTTCATGAATAAACAGAAAAAATAGCATAAAGTACATCATAAGACCTCTGGGGGCCCCGCTAAGATATCGGGCCCCCAAAGGTTTTTGAAGTTTTTTGACCAATGAATCAATGAACTATCAGCCCAAGGTAGGGGAAAGTAGTTCTATTCAAAGACCTCACTTCAAGGCTCACTTAACAGAGACGAAATTGAAACAGACTAAACTTTTCTCATCAGATTCAGGTTTTCTATTAGGATCTGTTGTTGTACTTGACTAAACCTTTTGCTAAGTAATAGGCCTTCTATAGCGTTAAACTGTTAAAAATATTTCACTATGATTTTTAGGTTTAGACAAAGTTTAATTGTTTTAACCCTCCAGTAGTGACATTGAAAAGAGGCACAACTTATAGGTAGGTCAGTCCAACAGATCAATATGCACATATGAGTTCCAACCGAGGTTGGTCAAGCAAACTTCTAATAAGTACTTTACAAAATATGTTTATTTAAAAAAATATAAGTAAACATTATATAAAAAAAAACTTGCAAAATTAAAATACAGTTTTTCCTTGTCATTGGCCTCACACACCGTACATCACCATATGATTTTCCATGAACTATAATACATAGGGCTTAAGTACTGTCAAACCTAAGGTTCATCAGCTCACAACAGTAAGTACTGTTCAAATTTTACAACAGTACAATATTCGCTGTTGTAGTACTACTGTTACTATTACTTTTATTACTGTTTTTTTGTAACAATATTTGCTCAATTATGTATCTAAAAGTTTATGCAAATAAATATATACTCTACTCTACAATTGGGCGTAACAGCATATGACCCATTTGGAGTATTAGAACCCAAGTTTTTTTGAGAGAAATTGAAAAAAATATCTGAGAGAACTTATTTGTTTTTCTTGTGGTCATCAAAGTCAACAAAGATTACTTTTTTTCCATCTATTATTAATGATGCCATAAAAAAATTTTTTTGGTAATAAGCTCAGAACAGTACCGTAGAAATTTCACAACAGGACTTGTAGTAGGTCCAGTCAGATACTATACAAATTTTACGGTCTACAAGTTTTAGGTGTCAAAAAGCATGGAAATAAAGGAAAATTTGCACCAAAATAGTTTAAGATAAAAAGAGGTTTGAGTTAGGGAGATTGTCAAATTCACCAGTTTATTCTAAACTGTTTTATATATATATATTTATCGGTTTCACAACGTTCTACGTCTTCCGATACCCAATCTCCACTCGTTTCTGTTTGCCCATAATTCATCATCTAGGCCTCTTATTCTTATTTCACTATCTATTCCTTCTCTCCAGCTTCTCCTTGGTCTTCCTCGTTTTCTTCGGCCAGTTGGTTTCCATTGTAATATTTGTTTAGGTAGTCTTCCATCATCCATTCTTTGTACATGTCCGTACCACACCAGTTGTTTTGTTCTTATATCATCCACTAGAGTACGTTCACCCACTGTCATAATTTCTCTTATTCTTTGATTGGTAACTCTTTCTCTTTTTGATTTCCCTGCTGCTCTTCTCCAATAGTCCATCTCCGTAGCGGAAAGCATTTTTTCTGTTCTATCTTTGATTGGCCATACTTCTGAGCCGTATGTAATAATACTTTTTACAATGGTGTTATCTATAAGCTTTTTGTTATGTTTTGATATACTTTGGTCCCAAATTATTCCATTTAATAAAGTTATTGCTTTTCTTCCTTGTACGTTTCTATCTTTTATAGCTTTGTCTAGTGTTCCGTCAGCTGTAATTTTTAGACCCAAGTATTTATACTCATCACAGGACTGAATTCGCTGCCCAGTATTTAAGATTAGATCCTGTTTCGTTCCACCAATACACATATACTCTGTCTTATTGATATTAACCTCTAGTCCCCACTTATTGTACTCGTCTATTAGTTTGCGTGTCATATATTCGGGGTCGTCATAATCCTGAGCCACCACTATCTGATCATCGGCGAAACATAAAGTATACAAGGTGGTTTCATTCAACGGAATTCCCATGTTTTGGCATTTTCTCTTCCAGACTTTAAGGACCTGTTCCAAATATATCTTGAAGAGCGTAGGCGAGATACAGCAACCTTGTTTAAGACCTTTATTTACTTGAAAGCCTTTGGTTAGTTTTGCTTTTAATTTAACTTTTGCCTTTAACTCTTTGATGGCCTTAATTAGTTGTACGCTTATGTTTGTCTTTTCCAACGCTTTCCAAAGTAGATTTAGTGGTATACTATCATATGCCTTCTGCAAATCTACGTAAAGCAGATGGAGCTCTTGTCCGTATGCCATTTTCTTTTCAATAACTTGGGTTATACAAAAGAGATGATCTGAAGTCGATCTACCCGCCCTGAAACCAGCTTGTTCTTCTGCCTCCATATCTTTATATTCGCTCTCCACTTTATTTCTTATTATTTTGCCATATATTCTGCTTAGCGTACTAGTTACAGATATACCTCTATAATTGCCACATATATCTTTCCTTCCTTTTTTGTGTATTGTGGATATATATGACGTTTTCCACTCAGTTGGTACTACAGCTCCATTTAAATATCTTTGGAAAAGATTCCGTAATCTACAAAACAATTCTTTAGTGCCATATTTAATAAGTTCAGCTGGGATATTTCCGGGTCCGGCAGATTTACCGCTTTTTAAGGTTTTGCACACGTTTTTGACCTCAGATATTGTGAGGGGTACTGGAGATCCCATCGTTCTAATGATATTGTCTCTTCTAAACTGTTTTGAGGTCTGTAAAATAAATATTTATTAAAGAAAAAGAAACTTTGATGATACAGGACTTCACTCGACACTATACAGGATGCTACACTACCAAAAGTTTATTTAAGAGTTCTGTAGGATGGTGCACAAATTTGGTTCAGCTCATTATTCACACTTTAACCTCATATTGTTTTCCTTTTCTTTCTTCTCTGAAACTTCTTTGAAACAATAATCCATTCAGGAGAGACCCAGTCATGATCATTGCTGTATTCTAGTTTTGAAAGTTGCTTGCCTAGAATAGTAAAAAAATTATAGTGAAATATTTCTTACAGTTTAACACAATTCTATGTTACACTTCTGCAAAAGGTCCACTCAAGCACAAAAAAAGATCCCAATAGAAAATGTTGCCAAAATGGCTGTTACACATTTATCCAAAACAAACCTGACAAAAAACTTTCGAATATTTCAATTTATCCTCTGTTAAGTCAGGTAATAGAGCACTTATCCACTTTCTTTTCCCTTCTTTGAGCTGAGACCTAGATCATTTAAATCAAGATGATTTTTTAAGGTGAAAATACTTGGCATTCCATCAAAATTAACATTATCAAGCTCTCCCCAGCTGCCACAATTCATAACAGCACAGAAACTAATAATAATGATTCAAACTGAGTAAAAAACTGGAAAAAAAGTAAAAAAAAACAAAAGTAAATAAAAACATAACCTGACTTTTGAACAAAACATGGTCCCTTTTATTTGAGATTTACTGGCTTCAATTGATTTTTTTTTAAGAAAAACGCATTTTTCCCATGTGTACAAAGGTCTAATACTTAAAACAGCATCTTTGTTGTAAATTAAATCGTTTTACTTTTTTTTTAAATTACGTTTTTGTTAACATTGCGGCTTATGGGAAAACGCTTTGTTTGTCCTATGGCGACCATCTTGGATCGAAAAACAGCTGATCGTGACAGTTCGTTAGACAAGCTAATTATTCGTTGAAAAAGTAAATTATTTACGAAAATATCGAACTATGTCACAGGTAAGCTAATGAAATTTAGTTAATTTCAGATTAGTAAGGTTATAACTAAGTTAATATAGTACGTAAACATAGCTGTAGATCTTGGAAAATATTTCTTTGTTTATATCTTGCATTGTCATTTTGAGGTTAAGTAGGTGTCGCTTTGAAGTGGACATGATACGTTGTATCGTTGTTTGATGGCAGCGGCGTAGCGTGCCCGAACGGGCGGGGGGGGCGACAGCTGCAAAGGGCGCCTCTGAAAACTGATGAAAAATCTGGCGACCAAAAAAAAAAAAGGTCATCATGTGTGAGGGAGCGGCCGATAGGTCACAAGGGCGCCTCTCACAAATCTTGCGACCAAAAAAAAAAAAAGGTCTTCATGTCGTTAGTTTCCTTTGGCGCCCACTCAATTGGCCGTTGCCGGTCCGACTTAATAAAGCTGAGGGCGCTTCGGCCACCAATGGGGCGCCACTACCATCGGGGCGGGGGGGGCGACGAACCCCCCGCGCCCCCCCTTACGCTACGCCGCTGTTTGATGGAGAGTACCATCAAACAACGGTTGTATTGTCCGTTTCAAGACGTAAGCTCTTCATGAGGACATGAAACTTGTGATCTTCGGAGTAGGTATTCGACATTTTTATTGCAACAATTGTTCTTAAGATAGTTTCTGTTTGAATAAAAGTTATTTTTGAAGGAATTAATGTCTTTTAATGCGAAAGAAATTTTCAAAAGGACTACTGTTCATTTCAAATCCATCACTGTCCGTTTCAATACATCGATGTTTTGAAATGGACAAATGCTACTTTTTCCAAATTTGAATATGACTCAGACCATAAGCTTGCCTATTTTCTTTTAATAGTTCATTTTAAAAGTATATTAATTAAGCTTTTCCCTTACATACTTTTGAATAGGACGTTTTCTATAAAATGTAAATTTTACTATTTTTGATAAAGTGTCCACTTTATAGTGGTTCTCCCCTACACGACCATAGAAACGCACATTTTGCGCCAAAACAAAAGCGTAAATCCTATGTTCTTTGTGTCTTTGTGTTAATATACACAGTAAAAAATTTCTGCTTGGTAAAATTCATTTCTTGCAAGGTAAATTTGGGGAGTGTTAAATTCAACACTCATGCAAATGATTTTTTCTAAGATTTAACACCCATTTGAAAAATTTGGGTGTTAATATAAACTGCGGTAAATTTTACTCCCTAGCGTAAACATCTAACCAATCCAGAGTAAATTAGACGATTTTTACACTGGTGCAATGGGTTAAAATACTCTCTAGCTGGCACAGAACACCAGCTAGCTGGTTAACTAGTGAGAAGATACCTTCTTGTCGGGTCTACCTATTTAACTGACCAGAAGTTTACTGACCAGCAATTTTTTTATACTTTTCGATGTCACTGCGAATTGTTTGAGATCGAAACAAATCCTTCCTCTACACTTTACCACCAAGAAACCAACTACTACCACCTTCTTTTAGCTTCTACCACACAAAAATCAACTACTACTACCTTCCCTGAGCTTCTACCAACAAAAAACCAACTACTATCACCTTCCCCTAGCTTCTACCACAAAAAAATCAACTACTACCAGATTTCCCTAGATTCTACCACCAAAAAATCAACTACCACCTTCCCCTAGTTTGCACCACCAAAAAAAAACAACTACTTATACCTTCCCCTAGCTTCTACTATCAAAAACCAACTTCAATTACTCTCCCTTGTTTTGGTGGCAGAAGTTAGGGGAAGGTGGTAGTAGTTAGTTTTTTGGTGGCAGAGGCTAGGGGAAGGCGATAGTAGTTGGTTTCTTGGGGGTAGACGCTAGGGGAAGCCGGTAGTAGTTGGTTTTTTGGTGGCAGAAGTTAGGGCAATGTGGTAGCAGCTGATTTTTTGATGGTTGAATCAAGGCGGAAGTTGTAGTAGTTGGTTTTTTAGAGGTAGACGCTAGGGGAATGCGGTTAGTTGATTTTTTGATGGCAGAAGCTAGGGGAGGTGGTAGTAGTTGGTTTTTTGGTGGTAGAAGCTAGGGGAATGTGGTAGTAGTTGATTTTTTGATGACAGAAGCTAGGGGAAGGTGGTAGTAGTTGGTTTTTTGGTGGTAGAAGCTAGGGGAATGTGGTAGTAGTTGATTTTATGGTCCTAGAATCTAGGGGGAGGTACTAGTAGTTGTTTTTGACTGGTAGAAGCTAAATAGGCGAAGGTGATCGTAGTTGGTTTTTTGGTGGTTGAAGCTAGAGGAATGTGGTAGTAGTTAATTTTATGGACCTAGCAAGGGCGGATTTGAGGAGGGGTTAACGGGGTAAACCCCTCCCCCCCTAGAAAAAAAAATATTCAGTTTTTGTTAATAATTAAAGGGCAAAAAGAAGTATTATCCCCTCCTAGAAAAAAAAATATATTACAAATAATTTTTTCGTCGACTATTACGCTTGGGTCCTAGAATCTAGGGGAGGTAGTAGTAGTTGATTTTCGAGTGGTGGAAGGGGATCGTAGTTGGTTTTTGGGCGGTACGTCGGGGCTTTTTAAATTGCCGTTGTATTTTTTTACTGTCAAAATTACCCATTTAGAGAAATCAATTTTTTTTTATATATGTATGTATACAGACAGATGTAAGTTTCTCAATTTTCTTGTTTTGGTAAATAGGAATATTTTTTATTTTTGAGGACGGCAATTTAAAAAGTCCCCGACTGTACAAGCTAGATGAAAGTGGTAGTAATTGGTTTTTTGGTGGTAGAATCTGGTAGGAGGTGGTAGTAGATGGTAGTAGTTGCCTTTTTGACAACAGAAGCTAGGGGAAGGTGGTAGTTGTTGTTTTTTTTGGTAGCAGAAACTGGGGAAAGGTGGTTTTTGGGATAAAACTGAGTTGTAGCTGAAGTGGTAACAGCTTAGACTAGTAAGCTAATATTCGTTTTGCTACAAACAAGTAAAAAATAACTTTGTTGGCGCCCTTACACCGAAAAATACGAAAATTCGTTGGTCAGTAAATTCTTGGTCAGTAAATTCTTGGTCAGTTAAATAGAAAGCCCTTGTCGCTGTCAAATCGTTTTCGTTTCTCAAACGTCGTATTTCATGGCCGCGGCCAAATTGGGTTAAAAGATTCTCTACAGACTTTGGGTAAAAGGTGAGTAAACGTGAGGTGGAACTTAGTGGATCTAGTTATTAATTAATCAATCATGTCGATAGTGTTTAAATTAAAATATAAGGGGCAAACAAAATTCTGCAAAATAAAAGAATTAGAGGACAACTATGTATCCGTTATAGTGATCGGTAAGTAGTATAGTTCATAGTCGTTTTATGATTAGGAGTTCGAACTAAACTTTAGGAATAAAGTAGTAATATTAGGTATATCATTTTAGTTTCTCTCTAGTACTACTTATAGTATGTGCTTGCATTTTTGGACTCTATACAGGTTGATTTTATTAGGCCTAGTCTGGCGCCATAGTCTTTCGTGGGCTTTTTTTATAACGATTTTACAACACCTGTTAATCGATTACTAATGATCCCAGTGGCGTAAATAAGGAGGGATCCCGGGCCCCTCAGAAATTTTTAAAAATATTTTCCCCATATTTCATGAATACAAACATAAGATACAGCCTCATGGGGCCTCGACCCCAAAACTGTCTCAAGACCACCCCAAATCTTTTTTCTATATACAGTCGAACCTCTCTAACTCGAACCTCTATAACTCGAACCTCTCTATAACTCGAGCCTTTTAAGTGGTCCCTGCATTTTTTATATGTATTTTAACCTCTTTAATTCGAATTTCTATAACTCGAACTCTCCATAACTCGAACTGTTTTGGTTGTCCCTTTGAGTTCGAGTTATAGAGGTTCGACTGTACTTTACTTTATTTGTACTTTAGTCAGTTTTAACAATGAATGTACAGCTGATTTAAAAAAAACTGATATGACTTAAAAGTACTTTGTCCAGAATTTGAGCAGTGTATTCTAGGCCATTTTATCAAAACCTCATTATTTTAACAATATCAAAACTGTCACTGAAACATAAGATACAGCCTCATGGGGCCTCGACCCCAAAACTGTCTCAAGACCATCCCAAATCTTTTTTCTATATACAGTCGAACCTCTCTAACTCGAACCTCTATAACTCGAACCTCTCTATAACTCGAGCCTTTTAAGTGGTCCCTGCATTTTTTATATGTATTTTAACCTCTTTAATTCGAATTTCTATAACTCGAACTCTCCATAACTCGAACTGTTTTGGTTGTCCCTTTGAGTTCGAGTTATAGAGGTTCGACTGTACTTTACTTTATTTGTACTTTAGTCAGTTTTAACAATGAATGTACAGCTGATTTAAAAAAAACTGATATGACTTAAAAGTACTTTGTCCAGAATTTGAGCAGTGTATTCTAGGCCATTTTATCAAAACCTCATTATTTTAACAATATCAAAACTGTCACTGACAAGTAAAAAAATAATAACATTTACATCAGAATAAATATATTAACATAGTATTTAACCCTAAAATGGCTTTAAGATTTATTTTTTTCTTCTCTTTAAGGAAATATTTTATGATGACTCAAAAAGAACTCCATCTGGCTTTTTGGCCTGGTGACTGTAGTCAGAAGTATGGTAGAGAAATACAAGAAAATAAAAATAAGCTCACAGAGTTGTAGCATTATTGAGCTGCCTACTAAAAGGGAACGCAAAATCAGCGATGAGGAAGAAAAAGACATCGAATTTCTTACAAACGCAAATTACAATACACAAAGGGAAGAGATTTTTGAAGAAATGAAAAACACCATTGAAGTTCGGAAAACGACTGATTTTACAATAACGCAGTTTCCCAGATTTCTTGACACCAAAGGACTGGTAAAAATTCTCAAAAATGTTTTGTTTATAAAATAATATAACTGTTTTATTTTTTAGATTGATCAAGATTTTGAAATCCTTTATCCTTCTGCTAGGAACTGTATAGATAAATTTACTTTTTATGTTAACACAATACTAAATGTTTATGTCATGCTGTACATGCCAAATCAATCCAGCAATAAATGGAACTTCCTCTTTTACAGGTTGGTAAAAATGCTCAGTTGACTTTGTTTTGTGAACTTGTTAAGTTTGTGAAAATATTATCTTTATATGAAAGAAGCAAGGCATTGCTTCAAGCCAAGGACTGCATAACTGATTAGATATTTTTTCGTTTGGGACAAGAGCAGCTTTGGACCTTTTGCACATGCTGCCATCAACTGCAAAAGGAAAAAAAAACTGGGAGAAGAGACTCCACTCAATCATCTGCAGCTATTGATCCTCTGTACAGTAAGTAACAAATTTTAAAAAAATCCAAATTTGTTTTCTCCCGTGTTTTCTAAGGGGCACTTTTATCACTGGAGTTTAAAAACTGCAATCTGAAGTTTAAACTCCGAATTTACGAACTAGCGTTTAACTTTAAACTTAAGTTTAAACTTTACTAGAGGATGGGGGTTTGTACCACAAACTTAAGTATATAACCTTAAAAAAAAATGTTTTTCGTCTATTTTTTTATTGACACTGACAGATAATTATTATTTGTAACACCATACCAAAACAAACTGACGTTAAACGGTAGTTGTAAAATGATTATTTTAAAATCAAACTTTAGTTTAAACTTAGTACTTAAGTTTTACTGAAAGTTGTAAAAGTAGCTATAAGTGACTGTACCATAAAAGAACTGTCCTCAACACTTATTGGAATAAAACCTGACCTTATTTTAAAATCGACCGTATTGTGACAGATTTACATATAAAAAGCAGCTGCTTTCATTCAAAATTTGACCTTTGTGTATTTAAGAACCGGATTTATTACTGTCTGTATTTATTAAATGAAAGGTAGCGACTTTATTTTTGACTTTGGTATGTCAATTTTGAGAGGTCAGCTGTCATTTTTCTTTGTAAATCGGTTAGAATAAAGTCGACTCTAAAATAAAGTGAGGTTTTATTCCAATAAGTCCCTATTATCGAAACTTGAATTTCTGGACTATAGTATTTTTTCTGAAATCAGAATTATTAAAAATTTTACTGCAGGCAAAGTTTTGTATTTCGTTTATTTCTACCAATTGATTTTTACTGAAAAAATTTTTAAAGATACCAAAAACCGGATCCAATTTTGCAAAAAAGTTTGAGACTTAATATTTAGGGCAAAAGTTAAAAGTTGCACTTCTGTTGCGCGGTATTTTAGTTTTAGGATTTTCTAATTAGAAATAAGTACAAGTTTTTGTTAAAGAATAACATTTTTAATTTAAGAAAAAACAAATATTTGCAGTTAAAAAATAATGTATACCTATGTTTAAACTTTTTAAATGTACTTGTGTATGCATATGTTTAATAAAGCCGTTTATTAAAATAACACTTAGTTTATTTAGTAACTGTAATTTTACCATATTTGGGTATGTTTTTACACTCTCAATATGCAATGTACCTTTCCCGTAGGTATACTTTTAACACTCAATTGGTGTATTTCTCCACTAAATCAATAAAACTTTACATTAGTAGTGTGTTATTTAGTCTCCTTAGCAGTGTAGAATAAACAGTTTGAGTGTTACTTTAACCAAAAGTTTAACACTCTCATTATCATTTTAAACCTATAAATTATTTCATTTAACACTTTATTTACCTAAAAAAACACAAACTGTAAATATGCTTTTTAACACATTTAACCATAAGGTGATGGTGGTTAATTTCCTTGCATCAGTGTGGACCTATATGTACCACTTTTGAGTGTTAAATTCAACACTCGTTTTTTTACTGTGTAGATACCAATATCACGAAGGCGATATTTCTACAAAACTTAGCGAACTACCGATCATAGATTTCTTGTTTTCACTTTTTCAGTAGAAACAAGTGTGATGTCCAATAACTTGCGGGTTTCCAACAACTGGTGGGATCATAAATAAAAATTTCCGTCAGTTTATTTTTTTTTAAATTTAATGTAATTATGAAATTCAGCAGCCTTACACACCCCAAATAACCAAATATAATACTTACATTTTTAGATATTTTCCACATAATTTATGAAAACTACACAAAATACAGCATTATGGGGTCGTGGGCCCCTCCCAAGACATATTCCTGGGTGCGTTACTGTTAAAAAGTCCGCCATTTTGAGTTTTTTTTGTGAAAAAAAATATATTAAATTTAATTGTTACCGGAACTCTAAATACAAATCGGGTCGAAAGCGAGTTGAGCCGCCGGCGAATCCGGTGGGCGCCCGCACGAGTTGGTCCAGGAGGAAATTAGCAGCGTTAAGTAGGCGGCGGCACATTGTTCTATTCCTATGCAAAACGCGAAAAGTCCCCCCCCCCCCCAAATGAAATTCCTAGATCCGCGACTGAAATGTTACGAAACTACGATGTTTTTTTACTTAGTGGGTTGTAGCTACGCTGCTGATTAATTCTCCAGTACTATTTTTGAAATATTAATTCCCCTGTGTAATAATAAAAATGGCCAACTGGCGAATAATAGGATTTGGAATTATAGTTTTTGAAAAGTCTCCTGAAATGCTCCTAATACGCAGCGGCGTAGCGTGCCCGAAAGGGCGGGGGGGGGGGGGGGGGGGCGACAGCTAAAAAGGGCGCCTCTGAAAACTAATGAAAAATCTTACGGCAAAAAAAAAGAACCAAAAGGTCACAAAGGCGCCTCTCACAAATCTTGCGACCAAAAAAAAAGAACCGCGCCGTAGAAATTTGAACTGCACCGTCTCCAAAAAAAAAAAAAAAAAAAAAAAAAAAAAGGTCATCATATGTCAGGGGACGCCCGCTAAGTCACAAGGGCGCCTCTGACGACGAAATCTTGCCAACTACAAAACAAAAAAAAAGGTCATCATGTATGAGGGGGCGGCCGATACGACACAAGGGCGCCTCTCCCACCTATGGGGCGCCACTACCCTCGGGGCGGGGGGGGGCGACGAACCCCCCGCGCCCCATCCCACGCTACGCCGCTGCTAATACGGGGTTCTATCGATTTCATGAAATTTTGCTTCAATCTGCCCTTCAAAAGTTATCCAAATTCATACAAAATCTTCCTGGTATATTTTCAACCTTACCAACAGAGAAAAGGCGCGGCTCTTTGACCGACCCAGCACAGGTGGATAGACGGCACCTGATTGGCAAATTTTTTTGAGATGCGCTTTAATTGCTTTCGGGTGTGCTTTTCGGAACCCCTTTAGTCGGCAGTTAGAAAATTAATCATTGTCGTTTCTGTAGGTGTAGGAATAGAAAGTTTTATTATCTATTTTTATTTCTTTAGTTTACACCATAATTAAATGAAATAATTTTCATGAGTACCTATCCGCCGCCACTTTCTTTAAAGGATATGCCGATGGTCGGCTTTAACCTTTGTTCAACTAACTTTGCAAAAACTATGTCTTTCAATAGGCTGAGGAACCGAACCGAACCTGTGCTCGGTCGGTCAGAAAACAAATACTTTGTGCTCGGACCGCCAAGAACCGCGCCTTTTCTCTGTCGGTAGGGTTGAAATTATACCAGGAAGATTTTATATGAATTTGGATAACTTTTGAAGGGCAGATTGAAGCAAAATTTCATGAAATCGATAGAATCCCGTATTAGGAGCATTTCAGGTGACTTTGCAAAAACTATACCTACTATTTTTGAATTATTCATTCCCCTGTGTAATAATAAAAACGGCCAACTGGCGAATTATGGGATTTGGAATTACCTAAAAGTCTTTCAATAGGCTGTACCTACTGGGATGTAGCATTGGGTGCGGATGGGCAAAAAAGAAAAGACACCCGCAAGCCTGCAGACAAACCCGTCATCTCTCCTCCACCCGGACGGCCCCGCGCAATTTAAGAAAAACAAAAGTCCAAAGCGCACAGCGCAATCGAAACGGAAAACAAAACCAAAAAACGAAAAAACAAAAAAACGTACACGCCCTTCCTACCCCCTTAACCTCTCCAGCTATCGATTGCGTACAGAACGCGGTGACATTCTTTATCAATACGTCACAGCTCATATTTCAAGTTCTCCTCTCCGCTACCCCACACAAAGAAACTTGCAACTTCTTTCGGGAGCCTAAAGGCGTTTCCACGAAGTCAGTTACAGGGGGGAACCAATACAAGCGCGCACAAGCTATTCTCGATCCAATCGTGCCCGCCTTTCCGTCTAGGAGGAGGGGCCCAGGAGTTGGCGGAGTTTTTACAAATGTTTTTATTTATTACGTTTGTAGTCGAGCGGCGGTGCAGGTTGCGTTTAGTGCGCAGGCATCGGTGGCTGTTTCTCACCCCGCCTCGTTGACTCGTTGAATTTCGATAGACAGACAAACAATCGTCGTCGGCGAATAGCCCATTCTTCGATTGTCGGTACATTTCTCCGGATGGACTTTGTTACAATTGCCGAACTTAACCAGTGCTAATAAAACAATACCTATCAAATTAGAAATTTATATTTCTTAACTCGAGACTTTAGTGTTAGTTAAAGGACTGATAATTCTGGATCAATCCGGTGCCGCGACCCGCGTCTATCATTTTAGTGGTTTAGATGATGATGATGGACAGTACCTCGATCGTGGACTCGGCAAGTGACCACTCAAGCCACGCATCAACCGGTTCTCCTGCTGTTGCAGTTAAACAATCACCCTCACCTCCACACAACAACAACATTTTTAACAATCATCATAATTTTGGTCACCATCCAGTTCACAGCCCCAGGCAAGCTTCACCTCTAGGCCCACCAATGTCAATGGCTCACCCGTTAAGTCCACCTCCTGTTTCTAGTGCTTCGTTAGCTAGAAGTATGGCCTTGGGTCATTTGCCTCCACCAGGTTTGGGTTTACTCAACTCGTTAGGAGTCATCCATAATCCTTTAGATCTTATGGCACATCATGGTCCTCCAAGATCATATAACTCTCCACCTCCAATATCAACATCTGACCCAACCGCAAACGAGTGTAAATTAGTTGACTATCGAGGTCAAAAAGTCGCAGCTTTTATAATTAATGGTGACACTATGCTATGTCTACCCCAAGCATTTGAACTGTTTTTAAAACATTTAGTGGGCGGCTTGCACACAGTTTACACAAAACTCAAAAGATTGGACATTATTCCTTTGGTCTGCAACGTGGAGCAAGTGAGAATCCTGCGTGGTTTGGGCGCCATACAGCCAGGGGTCAATAGATGTAAGCTTCTGTCAGACAAAGACTTCGATTCGTTGTACAAAGATTGCACGACGGCCAGGTACGTGTTATGTAGATTTAGATTTTTGCAAAATACAATACCAGTGACGTAAGCAGAAATGAATCCCGGGGGGGAGGGTGCTTGACCGCAGATTGAAATGCTGAGATGAATCCTGGGGGGGGGGGAGGACGCAGATCAATACATTTTATTATTCATTTTCGGTCAATATTCAAGGCTCTGGGGGCGAAAGGTTTCAGCCCTAAGCTCCCCCTGCGTGCGCTACTGCAATTTTACTAATTCCTGTACCTGCCTAATCCCAACTTAAACTATTGACTGGGCCATAAACTAATTCTTTTTTTTATATCTTTACCTAATTAAATTATATTTTTGACGGATTTTGACATCCCTTAAAGTCCCTGCCTGTATCTACCTACCAAACTTGCACACAAAGGCCAAAAAATTTTTTTTGGATATTTTCCACATATTTTATGAATACAAACATAAAATAGCATAAAATACAGCCTCATGAGGTCTCGGCCCCCCCCCCAAAACTGTCTCGGGCCCACCCCAAAACTTTTTTCTATATAGGCCACTGCCAAAATAACATTAAGTTCAGAAACATATCAAAGATGTCTAAAAACAAAATATCATTAAATTTAATAATCAATTAAGAACATCGCACCGTTTATATCTCAAAAACTGACTACATAGAAAAACTTAACATTACTAAGTATATATATTTTTTAGTCACATTTCCTCCCATAACATACTAAAATATAACCAATTCCACCGGGAGACAAACTTCCCATACCTATAACCTGTGTAAACGGGTGCGGTGTTCTTTCATGATCACGTGTAGGTATCACTATATTTTTTTTAGTCACATACCCTCCCATAACATACTAAAATTATAACCAATTCCACCGGGACACAAAATTCCCATACCTATAACCTGTGTAAACGGGTGCCGTGTTCTTTCATGATCACGTGTAGGTATCACTAGTATCCCTAAATTTCATCACCACAATAGAAACCAAATGGCCGCTTTGTAGGCATATAGGGAAGTATTTTCTGGAAAAAAGTTTCGAATAGTTGGATTAAAAGGGAAATCCTGTTTAAAATCCTTTCAGCATATAAATTAAGCATTATTTTTCACATAGGCCCTTTTGACTTAACACGGCACTACTTGATAGGCAATGATTTGGGGCATATTCACTTGTAGGTATGCTTCGTTAAGGAATTATTTTTTTTACATCAACTATTTTATTTACAAAAGCATCTCTTTTCATATAGATAATAATTAAGTACCCCTTAGTACCATATCATTAAAAGTTCCTCAGATCTAGGGAAAATTTTGTGACATCATTGGTGAAAGGTTTTTGAAAATCGTAACTTTTGAAGGAATTAGGTGTGTAATAAGTTTTCGGATTAGTTATGCGACATTTTTTTTCTTGGTCGGAGCTTTAGTTTTATGATTGAAAAAAAAAACAGTTTGTTGGTTTAGGAAGCACATCTTACCCATAGGTAACTTCATAATTCCTAAAGCTAGAATGGTTGTCAGATCCGACATAGTTCCTTTTATTTTTTATTGATGAATAAGGGCAGTTCTGGTTCTGTCGCTGTGTGAGTATTTAAAAATTCTTTCAGGAATTTGGAAAATATTCTGAATGTACCCAAGTCAACCTAATTAATAAGTTTGCAATTGAAATGATCACTCTTTTTTTTAATTGAGATAATACCTACATAACAGAATCATTGCCAACCTCCACATTTACCTGTGTACCTGCCCATCTACATTTTATATTTTTGTACCTACAATCTTCATATTTTAGGCATACTTATATGTAATATAGGCAATTCTATAACAACCCATTCCCCCATCCTATTAAATTGCAAACTTACCTACAATTATTCTCCAAAGATGTAATAAACAGACCCCAAGAGACATAAATAACATCCATTTTATTGTAGGGGAGGATCACATACCTACTACATCTGCTAATTCAGATGATTTAAATTTATCTGCCTCCCTCTTAAAAGTAGAAATGCATTGTTCTGAAGCATCCTTTTGTTTAAAAGAATATTTAATGAATTTAATTGGAAATATGATTTATATAATTTGTTATGTTGGGAAGGTTTTTGAAGCATTTGTGACAACACCTACTTGCCGGATTAGTGTGAGGCCAGGGTAGTGGTAAAATTTCCAGAAATATTTCCTGAAACATTGGACATATATTGAAATATTGGAAATATATGAAATGTTAAAACTAAATATTAAGGTAAAATTTGTAAAACAAAAATCTCATTATTGGCACACTACTCTATTCACTAGTCGAGCAAGAGGCATATCTTCATCGCTGTCATCAGCATTACACTCAATAACATCATTTTGCCGTCTACCTCCTCAAAATCTTCAATAGTATCGGAAATAAAAATTGTTCTATAGTAAGTTTAATGCTTATAAGGGCCTATCCTTAAATTACGTAACGCTCAAGGGGTGAGGGGGGGTTTTGGCCTTGCGTTAAACTCAATGTTGTTTAATGTGTTTTTTCTTGAAAATGCGTTACGAGGGGGGGTGGGGGTCAAAAATCCTGATTTTTTGCGTTGCGTAATTTAAGAAATATTTCCATTTACATCACTAGGCCAGATACATGGGAGGGTAATAGATTAACCTTCCTCTATGTTCTAACTTTAACATATCTTGAGCGTCCATTTTTACATTAAAAGACGTCACTGCTGGCATCCTATAGTTCATTAATTTATAGCTGAGAAACGATTTCAAGCTATGGGTGTTGGCTGCCTACTATATGACCAGACGTAACTGCGGATCGATTTTAATAGTAATAGGCTAGGCCATGCAGTGTCATTTTAATAAGGATTGTGTTAAGAATATTCTTCTATTTGCCATTTTGTGTTTCGCAAAAAAGCAAATGATTTTTTATTCTGAATTTAGTAAGCTGATATCGGAGAAGAATTTAGGGAAATAGAAAGATAACCACAAACAGACCGACTGACAGATCCCTATAGTGTCCCCATAAATTCGGTTCTGCATTCGCCGAAAAACTATCTATTCCTCTTCTATGGCTTGGTGTAACGCACGTTTGATTCCTATAGATTTAATTCTATATCTGATTTGGATGATTCTACCAAAAGTGGGCTATATGGATATCATTTTTGGTCATTGTCTTTAAATAACAGTACAGCACAGTAAATAATTTTGTTTTTTTAAATTTATGTAACTAATTAGGTGTAAGCTAAGAAACATTTATTTTCCCGAATTTTAGGAATTATTGCATAAAAATAGTACCAGAGGAATGAGTTTTTTAATGGTTTGCCAATTTAAATCAAAATCTATTTAGACTACTTAACTTAAGTTTTATATAAACAAAGTTCCTATACTTATAATTTTAAAACAATCCTTTTTGATTTCTCTGAAAAAAACTAATTTTCTGCTGAAAATAAAAAGATCTATAACTTAAACCAAAACTAAAGTTGACATTATCTGTCACAACTTGTCACCCTCACAAGTAAATTAGATATCCAGGGCCGTCTCTTTCTCTAGAAATTAACCGGTGGTATTCACAAATATTGTGTTATTAAAAATGGAGCACGTTTAAAATTGTAAAATTTTTCGGAGAAAATGTAAATTCGGATTTTCAAAAATATGACTGCAAACTTAAGTTTTATCAATTTTTTGATAAATAGTTAAGACTTGGTTAAATATTATTTATTAGGATATGTTTTTCAATCTGAGTTTTTAATATTTGGTTTGGGACGACACCAGAGGAATGAGGTATTTGCTTTGTAATAAAAAAAATTATAAACTTGCAATTTTTTTTATACATTAAACTCAAATGCTCCATAAAGGAAACATTTCGTTTTAAATCTTATAACTAAAACTATGCTTCATTTGCAGTCTGTGTTTGAAAAATATGCATTCCCACCCCACAGCACCATTTTCGTAGAATCATCCATTTGATATTAGATCTATTTCCAAGAAGATTTTTGAATTATTTAAATAAAAAGCAGATAGGGATTTGGAAATAGCTAAGCCTCCCTTAAAGCCAGATCTTAAAAGGTACCGGTAGTGCAGGAGTATTATTCCAGTCAATAAGGACCAACTAAAAAGTTTGTTTATATTTAAATTCGTACCAACTACCTAATCATATCACCCAATTAACTACATTTAATAAATACGTGTTTTTGATAATTAAGGAAGGGACAATTGTCAATTTATGAAATATATTTATAACAATTGGCCCTTTTATTTCTCTTTTCGGCATATCAAGAATTCTACATCTAATGCCGACCTCCAAATTAAACTTTACAAACAGTAGGGGCATTTCTCAATCAAATTGCATTCCCCCATTAATATTGAAAACCATCGCCAACGATACTTTAAAATAAAAGGGGAGAAGGAAAGCCTATAGAGCGAATTTGGTATAACTCATGAGTAATATAGTCCCATAATCGGTACATGTACATACTAAGGTTATACAAAACAAAATAATTCTGGAACAGCCAGAAACGAATACCTATATTAACAGTCTGGAAAGAAAATAAATAATCGCAACTTTTTTGGACAGATATATAATATTACGTATTTAAAAAATCCACAATTTGTTAATTTTCTCAATTAAATCAATCAAATCAAAACAAGCTTTATTGTCTTATATAAAGTATAAAACTTTGTAGACAAAGCAAATACATAACTAATAATAATAATCATTGGCGTAGCTAGGGGGGGCCAGGGGGGGCCTGGTCGCCCCTGAAGCCCCTCAGGCCCCCGCTAAGATATTTTAGGCCTCCCCTACCGACTAGTAGTAAAAGAACATGACGCTGAAAATACATACTTTTCTATTATTATTCGGGAAATATTCAAATAAAATAGGTGCATTAAAATTTAAAATCATTCAGATAATGTTTACATTTCAGGAAAAAGCCCTTGTCTTGCGGAATTAGGCTTTTTCTCTTTAAATTATCGGTCACTTTTCTGCACTTATGCAATTTCCCGAAAATATTTTTTAAATTTAAACATAATTATGCATATTGAATATTTCATACATATTGGCGACATCTTGTAAAATATTATAGAAGTGTAAGTTAAATTTCGCATTTAATAAAGACAGCGACCTTTGCCCCTCTGTTTCCGAAATCGGGTTGTAGATGTCGTAAGGTTATAAAAGACCTTTTCAAACTGTTTTTCTAAAATAAATATAATAATCTTTTTAGTTTTTTTGAGGTTAGCGTTTAGTGTCTTATGAAAATTTTCCGATTTTGGTGACAATTTCATAACCATTTTCATATTAGGTTTTCCCACGTCGTTAAATGGAATAAATTCGTCGCGCAATGCCGGGAAATTTTTAATAATAATACTTCTACTCTAAGAGCAGAAATGACCGTTTTAAAGAATTGTATTTTTCGGTTAAATCAAACTATTGGTCATGATTCTATCAAACAACATATAGCAGAAAACACCTATCCAAACCTCTACCAACTTTTTAAAGTTGCGAGTATTCTTCCAATTTCAAGTGCAACTTGCGAGAGGTCTTTCTCTGCCATGAGGAGAGTTTTTAATTGGCTTAGAACAACTATGATTCAAGAGAGACACTCAGGTTTGTCATTGTTATTCATAGAAAAAGATGTTGAGGTCGACTTAGACAGTGTGGTAGACGCTTTCAGTCAGCGACGTAGAAAACTTTCTTTGTAGAATTGCTGAATTACATACTTCCTGTGTATACATATAAATAAGTTGGTAAATGTATTATTAAATTTGTTATATTAAAATATTAGAACATTTAATGCGCGTATTTTTTTTTTATTCATTGCACACTTTGCACGACTCTTTAAAACCTATGTTTGCTTTTAGTTCAAGATAGACCGGGGCCACGGCCCCCCCTGAAAAACAAGGCTAGCTACGCCAATGATAATAATAGAAAAAATCATTTAAAAAATATAAAATATATAAATCCATCCAATAAGTGGTTTAATTATGTTGTTTGATTATATATATATTTTTAATTTACTTGTTTTTTTTTAATAATAATTGAGAATTTTAAGTTTAAAATTATTCCTTAATTGTAACTCTGAACAAGAAATTCGTTAATTGAATAAAAAGCTTTAGTGATAAGAAAATCCTTGCACTTATTTCTAAATATGTTATAGTTATTATTAAGTTTTATATTGTTTGGCAAATTATTATGCAATTTTATATCGTTATAAATTATAGATTTTTTAAATAAAAATGAATGTGGTATAGGTAATATAAGATTATTAACTTGTCTCGTTGAATAAGTATTTTGGTTTATTTCAAAGTAATTCAGATGTTTATTTTTCAGACAAATTGTTTCAAGAATATATAAACAAGGAAGAGTCAAAATATTATTTTTGATAAACAAGTCTTTGCAGTAATTTAACTGTGTAGTTAGTTATTAAAACTAATTTTGCTATTACCCTTTATGCCCCTTGATTCTCAGATTAATTTTGTTATTAGCTTTCATCTATTTCTTTATTCTTTCCTTTTAAATAAACAGTGGTGTATGTGTAACTAACGATTAAATACCATGTATTCAAATTCCAATTGCTATTGCCCTTATTCTGATTCTGAAGTGGCTCAGAGATAAGGCACGTGTTTTATTAAAAGTTTCTCGGATTAGGAAGACCGGGGGTAGGGTCTGAGCAAATATTAATTTATTGTTGGTTTTTGATATTAAATGTTATTCCATCTATTATTATTTGTAGGTAATAAAGCAAATATCCTAATTTTAAGTGCAATACTGAAAGGTAATGAACATATTATTTTTAGAATCTCTAAAATTACAAGAATGTATTGAGGCAAAGCCTACACGGTCAAAAAAATTGTTTTAGATCAAAGCAAATTGCCTTGAAGTAAAATAATTTGTGCTTTCCTATTCACCAAGAAAATATTTTCTCGATATAACACAAAAAATGTCTTACCCTTTATTTTAGTGTGAAACAGAAATTGTTTTATTATAAATTGGAACTGAATTAATCTAAGGCACCGTTTTCTCTGGAAGCAAAATATTACTTATATTAAGAGATTTTGCTTTGCTACAAAATGGAGTATACTGAAACAAAACAAAGAAAAAAATAAAGTCTCATTTTAAGATTAAACGCTGCGTTGACCTAAAAAGAAATATTTAAATTCAAAACAAATTGTTTTTAGGTAAAACAATTTATTCAAGAAAAGTACGTGTTTCCATTGTAGACAAAAATTTTTACCGTGTAGGTACAAGTACCTTACCTATGTCGCAGTTACGAGGCCATTTAAAGCCTGGTACAGACTGGAACATTTCGTCAGATCGACGAAAATAATAACGAACCGAATGGCAAATAAAATATTGGTTTGGACGGGGTCACAAAGGCTTTTGCAAAGTTCCGCGAATCCCATCAGCCATTCAGCGTGATTCCCGGCGTTCCCATCACTTGTCGGGTTTTTCCCCGACACCAAACATGCAGAAATTTTAATCATAAAGGGATGAAATTGAGAACATTTATGGGAACAGCACAAATTGCTCGTTCTTCTGATGATCGAACTCAAAAAAGCCGTTTTCTTTGCTTTTCGGTTTGTTTTTTTTTTTGGTAATTTTAAACTTTTCCTTTTTGCCTATATACTTACATGCCACTCAACATGAGCACATGCTTCTTGAGCACTTGGACAAAATATATAATGATGCCTGTTTGTGTATCTGTAAAAGAAGTGCGAATTCAATTTTTGGTGTTACAGTGGTGACTCGATAATCCGGATCAGTTAAAACCAGGCCGATCCGAATTATTGAGGAAAATATAATAAGTAATGATTTTATTAGAAATCAACACAAAATTATGAAAAAAAAAAAATCCTTTACTTAACAAAAAGTGTTTTATTACAGCTAAACTAATCTAAATGTTATCGCCTTCTTCTGCACTGACTTCGCCCTCTGGATTTCTGTCAACTTCTTTTGAGTCAATGGCTTTACTGTTTTCATTTTGTTTATTTTTTTTTGAAGGAATGAAAATATTTCGTGACCTTAGCTTGACTGCTACTGTGCATTGTAGGGTCATAATATCTTTTAAAGGAATATCGTTCTGCTCAGCCCACTGCAAAGCTACATTCAGGCTTTTGATAGCTTCTTCATGTTTGTTGATGTACCCACTCCATATTTCAGAGCTAGAGCTTTTCCAGTGACGCTACCACTCTTTAATGCATCAATAATCTCTGACTTTTCTTTTATTGTCAAAGTTTTATGTTTCTTTTTGATTGGAGCCATACTCGACCCGACCGTAACCTATAACTTTGCCCTCGCACCCGAAATGCTAGATGGGAACTGCTGAATGTGGCCTCTGACACCACCGACGACACATCAAACCAACCAAATGACAGGTTAAAACCTGCATTAGTATGTTAATTACACGCCATTTTCAAAAAAAAAACGCGAGTCCGGATTATTGAATCAAGTAAAATCTGGATTACCGAATACCTCTATGCACTGCTAAGGCTAGTCGGACTACCGAAGCATCCGGATTATCGTATGTACGGATTATCGAGTCACCACTGTACAATTTTTATTATTTGTGACCATTCAAAGAAAATTACCCATGACGAATATTTGTAAGTATAAATATTGTAAAAGTTCGTTTTAATGGTTTAATATTTTCAGTTTTTTAAAATTTGGTTGAGACAAAACCTTCAAATTTTAATCCTGCGATTTGAATGCTCAAGATAAGTATTAAGATTTCAAGCGGCCTGGGAATCGTAAAAATAAACCCGAAAAGCTAAGCCAAAATATTCTTAGTGGTAGCCAATCTATATTAAGAGCCGATATGTGAAGTAGATAGGCATGAAGAAGAAGGCGCTGCTTCGGTGAAATTAAATGATGATGACAAAGAAGTAAAGAGATTACATTTTAATAAGAAAAACATAATTAATAATCTACAAAAAATAAGGTGAAGCAACCCAGAGAACCCAAGAAAAGAAACTCATCAAAAAGTCAATCGAAAACAATCTCGTTTTAATTTTGTTCCGGTCAAGAGCATTAAAGGTCTTGTAGCCGAAGAGGCGCCTAAATATCGATAAATTATGACGAATCATCGGGAGAAAAGGTCCGTCCCTGACTGACAGAACCTATTAGCAAGCAAGAGACTCGGCATACAAAGATTCCGTTTCAAATCCTTAAAATATCCAGCCGAGATTCTGAACACCGTCCTGCAGCTCAACAGTCCGCTACCGATCATTTATAATACAAATATTAACGGTTTACTGGCATTGTGTCGATATAAGAATAAAAAAATGTTATTGGTTACTGTATTTGATGTTCTCATTGTGTTTTTTGTGCTACCAAAGAAGACGATTAGTAGGATGCTACCATTATAGATTGAGATAAAGTCAACCAATAAAGAGGCTTAAATGTATTTGTTGAAGTCCTACTGAGATGGCAAATATTTTAAATTTAGTTTTAATAAGAAAGATGACATAATATCAATAAACAATATAAATATTTTCCTACTAGTTATAAGTTATAATGAAATTTTTTTATCTTTCCACGCCTCTAGTGCTTCTCTTTATTAGGTATTTGGCAAAAGCAAAAACCAACTACCTATTTTATGGCAAGAATTTTTTTAAACTTTATTTTGTGTAAATATAACACAGTTATATCTAATTATTTCTTCGTTCGTTTTCTGCACTGCCCTTTCCTTTGAAATTACCGTTATTACAGTTTTTTACAGTGTGTCCGTAAAGTCCGGAAACAGTGTGTCCGTAAATTCTGGAAATATCGAATTTCCGAGAAAATCGTAACTTTTTTAGAAAAAAGCTCGCACACGTCGATTTTTATTTAAAAAGGGGATTCAGAAAAAAATGCGTTATTATACAGGATGTCTCAAAAAAAAAAAGATATGAAATAAACTAACATTTTTTCAAATGGAATGGAAAAGAAAATCTAAAATCTAACAAGATACATTTGACAGTGTTAAAAAATATTTTATTTGAACAGAAAAAATGTTTCAATTAGTTTTTATAGGCGAGATCTATTAGGATTTATAAAAGCGTGGTCAATTTTATATTTGCCGCTGGACACCAAATCGGTCATCAACCTCCTGACTGAAGCGCCGCCTCCATACATCTGGATCGAGTCAACTCGATTGAGAAAATTTACTTAAGATCACATGTTATATTAAATAAATAAAATGTTGTTTGATATAAGTTAAAGGCTTATAGAAGGTATTTAGAGAAAGTCTTTATAAGGGCCACTGACCCTGGCCTAACAAAGAAAATCACGGGATTACGAATCGATTCATAAGATAGTTGATAATAGTAATTTACCTAACAAGTTGTCATCCTTCTATGACTCTAATATGTACTGCTACCTTTTGACTGATATTTAAATATTTTATTTTTGTTGCATTTTCTCTAAAAAATTTCCTAAATTGAATTTGTCGCCTTAATTTTTTATTTTTACTGAATAAACACATTTTAAAAATTAAACTGACTAAAAGCACAAAGGTATAGGCCGTTTATTTTATCCCGATTTAGTACTTTTATTAACTTATCCAAATATATATACTATTGAATATATACATATACCGGAGATGTCGAACTGACATATCACTAAATATAAACAATAGTCTGCCAAAAAAATATGGATACCATCCCTGTATACATAAAAAAGTCGTCATTTTTGACGCTGTTGAAGTGTCAAATACTCCGAAAATACTTGGTGAATATAGATCTAAAGAGAGAAAGGTTACATTCTTTTGCATTCTTTCCATGTTCTCAATCTAAAGAAGTACTTCAAATGTTTGTTTAAGGTGGTCATATAGCTAATATATTGCCGTGGCCTTTCCATTTACTTTGAATAGCTAGGTGTAATGCATTGTTTCGAACCAGACTGACAGAAAGTTACAAAATTTGTACAATTCCTAAATTTTAAACCTATTTTGACATTTGGCATGCAATTTGAGAAGACTACTCTAATATAAAAAAATAAGTTGTTAAAATATCTCTGACATTGTTAATGAATACAAAAACTCTTTACAACTAAACCCTAAACCACATTTTAACCACAAAGTGCAGAAAGGCTGCAAAAGAACGATAAATTCCAAACACCGAAGCAATATAGGTTTTCTTCGGCAAGGGATTTAAATCAGCTCTAAATAAATATTGTTGACAGTTACGCCTGACCATTAAACAACCTCCTGAATGGGTAGTGCAGGACGTCGAGGTGAAACGAGAGGTAATTTATGGCATTTAAGTGCCAAAGGTAACCACAACCAAGAGTTTAATTTAGTCTTTTATTGGTCTTGTGGTGTAAACAATATTATTGTGTAGTTCTTGTGTAGTCGGTTGTAGCCGTTAACGATCACCCATCTTTTATTTACTAAAATGCATTTGTAAAAGAAGAAATAAATCTTTTCGTTTAGGTAAATTAATTTATCCCGACCTTTTGGTTTGTGGGTTAAAAAATTAAGACTCCTTTAATTGTACAAACCAATCTTCTTATACATACTCACCATAGATTTGTTACATTGTACACCTTGGTATGATATGTGCGTAAACCATGCATGCCTCTTCAACAAAATTATGTGAAGGGGGGGGGCAATTCACGCGTAAATCATGGGCGCACCTAGGGGGGAATCTTGGAGCAGGGGCCTCTCCGAAACCTAAAATATATTTAGCTATTGCCCACATATCTCATGAATAAAGTTTGTTTTTTCAAAACAGTGGTAATTTCTTAGCTAAAAAACGTTTTAGCGCTAAAAACAATATTACTGCTTTTTAATAAAAACTGCTTTGAGAACTTCATTTTTGGGCGATAAAGTATAAATCGTTTTATGTAAAAGAAATATAGGGGAGGGTGGCCCAAAATGATCCCTGCGGGTATAATGATCCCCCTTTTTATTTTTAATATCAATGCTGCCCGCTGTGCTTTGAGAGGTTGACTACAATCATTTAAGTCGACATGTTTAGTTGACCACTAAGAGTAAACAAGGAAACGTGGTTTTATAAAAATATTTGTGAAAACGTCTTTTTTTCCATTCTGATCTAAAGTAAGTACTTTTAAACTATCGTAACAGTGTTGTTATACTAATAGGCACATTAGGTTGCGATATATTATATGAAAACACATAGTTTTGCATGCTATTTGACAAGTTTACGAAAATATTAAACAGGGCCATTATCAAGTTACCATAACCTAAAAAAATATTTACACTTTCGGGGCAAAATGATCCCTCACGGTGTCGGGTAAAATGAGTAGGGATCATTTTGTCCGATCGACAATTTTAAGTGTTTTTACAGTAGGGTTTTTCGTTTTTTTTTTTAAATAATTGTTTATTATTGTTTTGTTGCAGATAAGAACATGGTTCAAAAATATAAAAGAAAAATCAAGAAGCAGTTATGGGATGAAAATAAAATGCAACAAGCAATGGAAGAGGTCCGTCGTGGTTTAGCTTACAAATCTGCTGCCAGAAACTTTGGTGTGCCGGTAATGAGTTTAAAGAGACGCTGCAAGGGCACTAACAAGTTAGCTGTTGATGCTGTTAAGAAACTTGGAAGCAAAAGGCCAGTTTTCACTGAGGAACAGGAGGAGGAATTGGTTGCACATATACTCGACATGGAAAGCAGAATGTACGGTCTGACCACTAAAGATGTAAGATCGATTGCTTATCAGCTTGCAGATAAAAATAATATTGATCATCCCTTTTCCAAAAATACATGTCTAGCTGGGAAAGATTGGCTGACGGGGTTTCGTAAAAGGCACCCTGAACTTGCACTAAGATCACCTGAATCAACAGCAGCTCGCGCTCGAGCATTTAATCGGCCTGTCGTGACCAGATTTTTTGGGTTACTAAAGGCAGTGTATGACAAAACACAATTTCCAGCACACAGGATCTATAATGTTGATGAAACATCTTTAAGTACGGTCCCAGGTAAAAATTGCAAAATTTTGGCTCGAAGAGGTAGAAAACAAGTTGGCAGAGTTGTATCCGCAGAGAGAGGTGCATCCACTACTGCCGTAATTTGTATGTCTGCATCTGGTTCCTATGTTCCACTCATGGTCATTTTTGCCCGTAAGCGAATGAAAGAAGAGTTAAAAGATGGTGCACCCCGGGAACAGCATTTTACTGCAATGATTCTGGTTGGATGAAACTTGACGTTTTTACAGTGTGGTTTGACCATTTTCTTTCTTTTGTTAAACCTTCACAAGAGGATCCCGCATTACTGATTCTCGATGGCCATCTTTCGCATACAAAAAACTTGAGTGTCATCGAAAAAGCCAGAAGTAATTTTGTGACCATTTTATGTCTACCGCCACACACCACTCACAGGCTTCAGCCGTTAGACGTGAGTTTTATGTACCCGCTCAATCACTATCACGATAAAGCATTGGAAAAATGGATTACTAATCACCCGGGAAGAGTTGTAACCGTTTTCCAAATCTCACAAATCTTTAACCAGTCTTACATGCAGGCCTGCACACCACTTAATGCAATTAACGGATTCAAGAGAACCGGAATTTTTCCATACGACCCCGATGTTTTCACTGACATTGATTTCGCAGCTGCTGAAGTTACTGAGCAAAAGGAAACTCAGGTTGACAATGTTCACGAAGAAAATGATGTCAACGTGGCAAATAAGCTGGTCCATGCCCAGAATGATGAAGTCAGTGAAAAAAGTAGTAAAATCGATGAGCAAAATGAGGGCTTACCAACAACTGTTGCGCAATCCTTGGATTCGGTGAATGAACCCTCGACATCAAGGGCATCAAGTAGTTTTAACATTCTGCCGAATGATATTCATCCACTCCCTAGAATGGCACAAGAACAACGTAGCGCAAAACCAAGGAAGTCTGGAGGCACAGTACTTTTGACAAGCACTCCGTATAAAGATCAATTATTAGAAGAACAACATAAGAAGGAAAAGCAGGTCCAAAAAAAAGCTTCAAAGAGCAAGAATAAATTTGCAGGAAAAAAAGTTCTAAAAGAAAAAAGTAAAGACAAAGTGTGACAGAATATAAGAATAAAAAAGGAAAAAAACAGATTAAAAATGACAAAGACTCGTCAGAAGAATCTGAAGTGGAAGACGATGCAGAATGTTTTATTTGTGCCGAAACATTTCTACAGTCTTATTCCGGAGAAGGGTGGGTGCAGTGCTCAATGTGCTACCGTTGGGCACATGATGAGTGTGCGGGAATAGATGAAAATGATGATCCATATTGCTGCGACTATTGTATTACCAATCCCAAGGTGAAGAAAGTGCGTCGACAGTTAGTGGATAGTTTGTAATGTCAAGTTCTTTTGCTTTTAAATTCAATGTTTTTGTTTGTTTCTTTACCTGTTTAATTACTCGGCAATATAAGTATATTTTTACTAAATGTTATTTAGTTTGCGTAAATAAAGTGGTTTTGGTTTTTGGTAATTGGCTATTTTATTACGAAATAACTCTAAATCCATCTGGAACAGGTATCATTTTGCCTTATCTTAGGGATCATTTTGCCTTACGTAGGGATCATTTTGCCTTACCTTAGGGGATCATTTTGCCCAACATATCAGGGTAAAATGATCCTTTTGCAAACATCTACATTACTGCGCTTAAAAAATTACTTCTCTGTTATATTAAAAAATTATCAAAATAATATTCAAGTACAATCTACCGATAACTCAAAAAATAATTTTTTAACTTGTTTTGTTGTATACTTCACTTTTTACATGCATTTCTAGCTTAGGGGGATCATTTTGGGCCACTCTCCCCTAAACCTGTTAAGTACATAGAAAGGTAAGTTCACAAAAAAAAAACAAAAAAATGGACATTAAAAATCAAAAACAAAAATTCCGGTATTTTTATTTTTCACGAAAAATGTAAGGTGATAGAAGATAGAAGCTGTAGTTTTGTTGAAAACCGTGAAAAGCCACCCTGAAAAGTTCACCCACGTCATCCATGACGAATCTGATACCTTCCTAACCCATTAGCACACTCCAAGTAAACTTCATGCTATATCAACATTAAAAACAGTTTTTTGTAAATATCTCGGAAACAAAAGCTCCTAACAAGTTTTTGGTTATAACACAAATGTTTGAGAAAAATGTGCGCTACTATATTCTGAAACCCGCAAATTGATGCGACGTCGACGCTCCGTTAAAAAGTTAGCATTTTTTAAACTTTTTAACTGTCAATTAGCATTAATGAATTTCCACCAAAATCTAATCAGCTCGTAACAGTATCAAGTACTATTTTACCTAAAAATTTCATGTAAATCGGTTGGGCATACACACACACAGACAGACATCACGACGATACTGCTAGGGTAGGTCAAAATACACCCAAACAACACATTTTCGGGGTTATCTGAAAAAAAAATTTTTTTCGTCGAAAACAATACCTTCTCTAGTCATTGCTGTGCAGGCTAGGAAGATAACCAGTATCTAGCAAAATGTGGTTTTCAAATTGAGCTAAAGAATTATAATTTCAACAAAATTTGCCAAAACGTCAAGCAGGTGGCATAACGCTGTTTTTAAATTTCAATTAGTTGGAGCATTCAACACTACATTTTCAGCAAAATTGTTATAATGTCAGAGTTTGCCAGGGTTATAATTTTTGAGAAAATAAAATGATTTATATCTCAAGAACTACAGAAGCTAGAGTAACGTAGTTTTTACACAATATTATTGATTAAAGATTTTATTTTCAGCAAAAATATTAAAATAAAAATACCTTAACACTGCTGGCCAAACCGAAGCAATAATTTTTCTTTTATGAATTATTAGTGTGTTGTGGAAATGTTCCATCTCTTAAAAATGTCGTTTGGGCTTACATATTTCTAGTTTGTATATTTTTTAAATAAATCTAAGTTATCCATGCGCATATTTTTTACAAAGCCCTATTACCTACATGCTGTTATTAGACATGCAATATCATTTTCCGCCCCATTTTAAAAATGCAGAATATAAGTAGGAACGTATTACCATTTAATAGTGTTTGCATGTATTCCATGTTTCAAACGACAGTAAAACCAAAGTCCACAATAAAATAAACATTTAATTTATGGTAAAAAATATCAATTGGTGCCCAAGCAGTCATAATGCGATTAAATAGAATTTTGCTTTTCAATTGCTAGTATACTCGTATAAATAATTATCTACCTATCTAGTAAAAAGATACAAAATAACAAACGGTGTTAATTAAGCAAAGCAAAAAATTACTAAAAAACTACATATGTCATAACATAATATAGTTTTTGCAAAGTCACTTGAATAACTGCTAATACGGGGTTCTATCGATTTCATGAAATTTTGCTTCATTTTGCCCTTCAAAAGTTATCCAAATTCATATAAAATCTTCCTGGTATAATTTCAACTCTACCGACAGACAAAAGGCCGGACCGACCGAGCACAGGTGGATAGACGGCACCTGATTGGCAGATTTTTTTGAGATGCGCTTTTAATTGCTTTCGGGTGTGCTTTTCGGGACCCTTTTAGTCGCCACTATGCAGAGTTAGAAAATAAATCAGTGTCGTTTTTGTAGGTGTAGGAATAGAAAGTTTTATTATCTATTTTTATTTCATGAAAAAATTTTCATGAGTATATCTACCGCCGCCCATGTCACTTTCTATAAAGGATATGCCGATGGTCGGCTTTAACCATTGTTCAACTGACTTTGCAAAAACTATACCTAGCTAAGGTTTTATTAATTTTATATGCGTTTCAGTTAATAATATCCACAACTTTTTGTTTGAATGTATGTATATATGTATACGGTAGTGGCGGTTAACATCCTTAAAGGATCTAACCTGGCACCTAGGCAGCCTTTCTGGGGCCGTTGGGCACCACGCTCCTATTGTGTTCGACTCAGATTATAATTTAAATACTATCTAGTATATAGAACTCAGTAGACTTCAAATTATATTTTGGGCCAGAAACTTGCTCATCATGATATACCACATAATGCCATAGTTGTAGCCTTAGACCACTGATTGGTCATAAACCTTTTTTCATAATCAACAGGGTTCAGGGAGCCACAATGTGCCCGCACTGGCTGCTGGCTCTAAATAGGAACTCCATATACCATGTCCCATGTGGTGATTTCCTGAATGGCCAGGCCACCGAATCCATTAAGAGAATTAGTAGATTAACCCATCTCCTTTACCATAGATATTATCTGGTGTGATCTTAAAGGTTACCAGTTTTTATTTTCTTTTCTGTTAAAATACTAGTCAATGCTCGTCCGTTACCAGACTACCCATTTACCCATGGGTCGAGGCCCCTTTAGTCGCCTCTTACGACAGGCCTCTTCTTATCTCCGGACACCATACGGAACTTAAGAATAACTTTGTTTATCCATAAGTTTTTATCTAGATTTCTAGATTTTACTTGTCTAGTGTAAATAACGCTATCATTTCTACTTTTTTTGTTTTTGTTGATTAATTTTCGTTCGTTTAACGTATAGTAGTCCTGAACCACTATTATTTGGGTATTGGGAAAATACAAAATAATTCAATTTGAAGGAATATACGTATTGTATAGGTAATTAACGAAACAACCTTGTATACTTTATGTTTCGCCGATGATCAGATAGTAGTGGCTCAGGATTATGACGACCTCGAATATATGACACGAAAACTAATAGAAGAGTACAATAAGTGGGGACTAGAGGTTAATCTCAATAAGACAGAGTATTTGTGTATCGGTGGAATGAAACAGAATCTAATATTAAATACCGGGCAGCGAATTCAGTCCTGTGATGAGTATAAATACTTAGGTCTAAAAATTATAGCTGACGGAACACTAGACAAAGCTATAAAAGATCGAAACGTACAAGGAAGAAAAGCAATAACTTTATTAAATGGAATAATTTGGGACCAAAGTATATCAAAACATAACAAAAAGCTTATATATATAACACCATTGTAAGAAGTATTATTACATATGGCTCAGAAGTATGGCCAATCAAGGATAGAACAGAAAAAGTGCTTTCCGCTACGGAGATGGACTATTGGAGAAGAGCAGCAGGGAAATCAAACAGAGAAAGAGTTTCAAATCAAAGAATAAGAGAAATTATGACAGTGGGTGAACGTACTTTAGTGGATGATATAAGAACAAAACAACTGGTGTGGTACGGACATGTACAAAGAATGAATGATGAAAGACTACCTAAACAAATACTACAATGGAAACCAACTGGCCGAAGAAAACGAGGACGGCCAAGGAGAAGCTGGAGAGAACGAAATAAAAATAAGAGGCCTAGATGATGAATTATGGGCAAACAGAAACGAGTGGAGATTGGGTATCGGAAGACGTAGAACGTTGTGAAACCGATAAATATATATATATTATATGTAATTTGTTTGTAAAAGGTACAAAAGCCAACACACTATTTCTATATTCATTTAAATTATTCCACTTTTAACGGAAAAGCACATTTAAAGGGGAACATTCACACAAGTTCATTCAAAGAAACCTTTCCTCTAACACCAGTGGCTTTAAATCTATCCAGAGCAGTTCTTTTCTCCCCTCGATTACGCGGCGGCAACACGTACAAACGGCAAAACAGTCGTCGCAACAAAAGGAGATTTATCTGGTATACGAGTGCCAGGCAGCAAATCCACAGGTTGGCAAAACGGGGGATCCCGTCTGGCGATAGGCATTCAGCATTCAACAATTCCCCCAGGAGTTTCTCTGTCTGTTGAATGGGTCACGCTATCTCTTTCTGCGGCTCTACGATTCTCGTTTAATGCCGATTTCAATTGGAATGTTTTCTCGTCTCTTTCCGACTCTCAGTTACGATTTCATTCCGAATTTCCCGGTGTTTTCTTTGACTGTTATTTTGTGTGTCTCCGGCTGCCGTTTTTACTGGCGTGAGCTTTTCGACGCTCTTTCAAGTTTAACGAGGCTTTTATTTGGATTTCGACGATTTGGAATTAATGTTACGGATTTAAATTGGAAATGTTTTCTATAATACCGTTAATTTATACCTATCGACTTGATAGATAGGTAATCATTATGATTTTCTTGATAACAGTCTTTGCTGCACTAAAAGTTATTTTATTGTTTCAGGTATTTTGTCTGTATGTTATTTATCTCTAGATATCAGCAGCATTACCTTGTGTAAACACTCCACCCATTAAATCATCCTACAACGTTTTCATTTAATCCTTCAGTTCATATCTCCCATTTACATCAACAATAAAACTTTTTACTCGAAGAGCAGCACTCGTATCTTAAGAGTTAATTCCCATTTCTAAAGCAAGCATTATATACAGGCATGGGTTTTAAGCTCAAACCTGAATGTTTGTCTTAAATCTTGATATTGTATAAACCGAGTTACTTTCTAGGGTTTAAGTCAACAGTGTACGGGGTAAAACCTAATACATAATTAAGTAGTCGAGTTATTTATATCGGAGATGGACAACAAAAAGAAACAAGAGGCTAGGCTCATGGAAACAAGAGAACATCGACAAAACCCGGCCTACCGCAATTAATTTTGCGACGATCGCGGTCGGTGCGGAGGAGGTTGTATATGAAAGATGAAGACCAGTCGCCCTTGTCCTCTCTGGCCCCCTTAGGCTTCTTCTGTTTTTGTCCGCATGACGATAGTAATATTCTGTTCCTCTATAGCATATATTTGGGATCACGGGTGAGAACTTTTATTCCTGAATAAACTCGCCACTGTTTTTCCTTTGATGATAATGTTTTTCTCATAATCACACAGACGCAGAAGTTAGCTAAAACTTCTTCAACTAGAACTGATGTTCTGTTTGTCGCGTCGTGCAAAGAGTCACTTATTTCTAACTTATACTGTGGGAGGAAATAAAAGTAATTTCTTACTAGCACAATAGGATCATCAAATTAAAAAGAAATTATTAAGCAAGAAAAGGTACATTTGGCAATGCTCTTAAAACCATATTACACAAATACAAGGCTGTCTGATCTATATATTATGCCAATTTAAATCACCTTCTGGATCTAAAAGGTGATTTAAATTAAGCGCTTTTAGGGGGGTTCGGTTCGTCCACGAATTAACTGCGCATTTATTTGTGTTCGCGTCGAATACCGACGCCTGACTGCTCACCGCGAGGGGCTCCGTACACCCGGTTCCCACCTACGACTTTCTCGGGGGGCCCGCTTACGCGTCACATGATCTCAATATAAAATGTTATGACAGTCATGTGACGCGTGCGCGAGCACGAACGATAAAGTCGAGGTGGGAACCGGGTTTTATACGCGTCCACACTGGCAAATATTGATACAGTATTAGTCACTGTAACGGCTCGTTTACAGCGTCCGGTCGTAGCCTGCAAGTGAGCCGGTACAGTAACTGATCCTGCATCAATATTCGCTAGTAGTTTGGATCAAAAACGGTAATCAATTTCGGGTGCGGACGTTTAGGAAGCAGGCTCGCTATGAGCCACTCGCGGGGAGCAGGCAGACATCGGTATTTGAAGCGAATACAAAGAGATTTGCTGTTGGCTCGTAGATGTTGTTTTGCGAGATTCGTCCGAATATAACTACACTCACTAGTCATGTAGCCAAAGATATATATATATATATATATATATATATATATATATAAAAGAGGTGAGTAAAATAAGGCCCACTTAACTTTTAGCACCAGAAAATATGCAACTAGAGTTGAAATATTTGTCTTATAATTAGGGAATAATTTAATTATACCTTTCTCTACTATATTTCGCAAATTGTTTCAGAAAATTTTGTTTTCTTTGAATATGACAATTGTTTGAAAAAAAGTATGATACTAAGCCTTGTTTTTATTTGCCGAAATAGGTTCATTTTAATCAATTTTTCAAAGTATTAATTAGGGGGTCATACATGGATTGGCATGGATCACTTGTTCCTGACTATCAGGACGTGTTCCAGACGGGGATCACTCGTATCCCTGTGATCGATGTTGGAGATAGTGAAAATCAAACAGTTTTAAAAAAGGGCCTATTAGGCTCCGCCAAAAAAAGTACCACTTATAGAATTAAAAATTAATGAACATAGAAAACTTTATGGTTTTAGTAAATCTACTTTAGCTACCCAAAACAAGCAATATTAAGGAATGCTGTTCCAACTTTTGACCAAAAATACTTAGCTCTTCTCAAAATACGAAAAACGAAAACCACGTTTTTTTATAAGCGGAGCCCTTCAATGATGCCCTTGTTAGTCTTATTGATTTTTCAGCCAAACAGAACGAAGAGAACCGGCGCTTCGGATTGCCCCGTAGTCGGGGCGGCGAGTCGAAGGTTTTGAAGTTTCGGTAATCTTCGTAACCGGTAAAGTGTTGCCGATAATACGTGTGAGCCTTATTGGGCACCCGGGCCTTATTTGGCTCACCTCGTTTACGTAGGATGATATCGTGTAGCGCGTCGCGAGTGCCCTTTTAACACTGCGTTTTGCAAGTTTTACGTAGAGCAAAAACATATTTATTAAGAAGACGCAATTACTTTGCGGCCCGTCTGATTAATATAACATGATAAGACGATAGTTTTGTACTCACCCACTTTTTTAATGTCACCTTATTTTTCTTATATTTGTAGAATAAAAAGAACCAGGGCGTTGTTGGGCAACACCGCATTGCTTAACATTAAAAAAGTGGGCGACTGTACCTTGTTCTTATGGTTTTTGATTGAAGTAAGTTCATTGTAGCAGGGCTATCGAAACGGACGGGCCACGATCCTCCACTTTGTTGACGTCACATCCGGGGCTGATTTTTTTTTTGATGGTCACATTACGACAGAGCTGATTGTCTTTAAAATATTGAAGTTGAAATGACGGTTCATGATAATTTGATTTTTTTTAAATAAAGCCGTTTTTGAGATTGTTTTTACTTTATTTTGGCAGAACAATTTAGTAATGAGTACGCGGCTTAACAAACTATCCTGATCTAGCTGGGATCGTTCAAAAATAAAAATTAAAGTCACAAGGGGAGGTTGACATGACACGTAGGTTAACTGGATTAAAACAACCTATATGCAGATGCACATGGGAGCTTTTGGCGCGAAACATTAAGTTGATCAAGCTAAAGGTGGTTTAATTTTTAATGAAGCAGAAATCAAAATCAGAGTGACACCGGAATTTTAATATTTTGATTCGCTTGCATACCTTTTACAAAGTAACAAAGTAACAAACTGTCAGTATTCGACTGACTAATTCACTTTCTTATTAATTATTTTTTACTGCTGTTAACTGGTACATCATTTTGATATCATTATTTCAGATTTTTTTAAAGTTTTATAGGCGAGTTACAAATTTGCTTATTCCCTTAATGGGCCATTCCAGCTTTACTCGTACGACATTTTTTATTATTGTCCATTTTATCTTTAGTTTGGAGCACTGATATGTATTCGTATTCCTTTAGTCAAGGTCATACCTAGGCGGGATCAATAGGATAGAACAGAAAAAATGCTTTCCGCTACGGAGATGGACTATTGGAGAAGAGCATCAGGAAAAGAGTTACAAATCAAAGAATAAAAGAAATTGTGACAGTGGGTGAACGTACTTTAGTGGATGATATAAGAACAAAACAACTGGTGTGGTATACGGACATGTACAAAGAATGAATGATGAAAGACTACCCAAACAAATACTACAATGGAAACCAACTGGCCGAAGAAAACGAGGACGGCCAAGGAGAAGCTGGAGAGAAGGAATAGACAGTGAAATAAGAATAAGAGGCCTAGATGATGAATTATGGGCAAACAGAAACGAGTGGAGATTGGGTATCGGAAGACGTGGAACGTTGTGAAACCGATAAAAATATATTTCGTATATATTAGCTCACACGTACACTATAACTATAGTACCTAGTGTGAGCTTAGGTGCCCATAGATTGGCAGAGTATTTTTTTTACTTTCATAGTTAATTTTAATTTTGGTTGACACAGGCTTTCAACTGCCAACTGCAATCTGGGGCCAACAATGATTTTCGATGCTATTTTCTGTCTTCTTTATAGCAGAAAAATAAAAAAGGATAGCAAAGGAACTTGGGGTATTGCAAGCACTATAAACTTTCGTCTCTCATGAATGGTAGATAAATGTTTCGCGAATCCAATAATTGTAAAAGCACCTAGACCGTTATTTAAAATATATGTACAATAATTACCTATGCTAAATAAATGCTTATGTAAATATATTAAACTTGACACTCGTGCTATTGCAGTTGCATACAAAATCTTTTTAAAACATTGTTTATTTCAACTAAAATAATATTTAAAATAATTATGCATGAACTTTACACTTTATCATTAAAACTTCCGAAGTCACTATAATTGATATTGTATTAAAGTGGCACCGCGTCATAGCTATGGTAAACCAAATTTTGCGGCAAAATCTAAGTAAAGAAGCGTTAAAAAATTAGTGTTTCACTTTGTACATACAGTGTGCCGCTCGGGGTTTAATGTTCGAAGGATAAACACTAAGACCTTTTATTAAAGAAGAGATCAGTTAGGTACTTACCTAATAAATAAAGATCCGAAACATAAAAGAGGATCCAAAATTATATTAAAATGTACGCAAATATAGAATTAGTTGCAAAAACGGTAATTTGTTTTGTAAAAAGCTCCGTCGTAATTTGTTTGACATAAACAGTCAAAACAACAACGAATAGAAAACGTCAAAGCCCGGCTAAATCAATATCATTCAAATCGCGAAAAGTCAATTTAATCAGTTTTATGTAAGTGCCTTCATTAAACGGGGTGATACACAACCAGAATAATACATTCAAATTCTGCTTGTTACTAAAAGTAAATAGGGACTTATTGCAATAGAGCCAGGCAATAATAGTGCCGGGCACTATTCTGACAGTTTTCCATTTAAAACAGACAGTTGATTTTTCAAAATTGACATACCAAAGTCGAATTTATAAATTCAGTCGTTTATTTTCCATTAATAATGATGGTACTATTAATTCCGGCTCTTATAATACAAAAAGGCCTAATTTTGACAGCTGTTCTTATAATGCAAAACTGTCAGAATAGTGGCCGGCACAATTATTGCCTGGCTTTATTGCAATAAGTCCCTAATAATTCACTTACTTTTACAAACAAGCAGTATTTTAAAGTGTTATTGTGGTTATTGATTTTCGTTTCACATTTACTAAAGTCACTTTTGTTTGAAATATAACTTTCCAATCTACAGGTGAGCTACCTATTATTTAATTTTAGTTTTTGTAATACATTTTGAGTCCAACCACAAAAAAAAAGGTAATGGTGGACCACAGTGACGCAGGGTGGGTAGTAAGTAAGTAGTAAGTAAAATCTTTATTTAATCCTTATTACCCAAATGGGTGTGGATCCTGTCAAATACATAAAAAAAATCATTAATACATTACTAAAAGTAAAATCAAGAATTACAATCACTATTTTAAAGTAGTTTTTTTTACATAAAGTAGGTATTTTGAATAACTTTTAATCGTTATTAAGTCAACATTATAAGAAAATAAAATTGCCCTAAAGGTGAACTACTCATTAGCTAAAATTATTTAAAAAATATAGTACATTTATAATAAACACTGAACAAGTAATAATAAAATAATTTTAAAACAAATCCCTTAAACTAAAATCAAAAAACTCATCGACGGAATAATATGCCTTTGTTATTAAATAGTCTTTTAGTTTAATCTTTAAGGTTTTAGGAGCCAAATTTCGAAATTTTAGTGGTAATTTATTCCAAACTCTAAGGATAGGATAGTGTGCTCTTTCCCATTTAAGGTCATTCTTATTTCTTGTATTGTATACATGTTTATGTCTATAAAAAGATCATGATTGGAGAGCATAAAACTCACACACTCCAATATATACAAGGAAAACATCGTTAGTATTTTATTTTTAATAAATACTTCCTTACAACTAACGGTATTTTTTAATTGAAAAATAGAGTCCTCGTTTTTGCAATTTTAAAACTCTAACTGCTTCAACTGAGTTTCCCCAAAAAATAATTCCATACCTGACCCTGGACTGAATATAGGCATAAAAAGCTGACAGGGAAGCTGTTAGACCAATATTATCCCTAACTAGTTTTAGGGCATACCAATATTGACACATACTTTTTGATAAACTTTCGACATGTGTTTTTCGGTTAAGATCTTTGTCTATATTTAGTCCTAGAACCAAAACCGAATCAAGATTTATTAACCCAATATCATCAATTTTTATTTGTGCAGTGTTGTTTCTAAAATTAATTATTTGCGTTTTATTGGTATTCAATTGCAAATTATTTTGTTTCAAATAATTACTTGGTGACTTTATTGATTGGCTTCCTTGAATACTACATAATTCAGGTGTATCCTCTTGCACAACAACAGTGACATCTTCACAAAATTGTGAAAGAAAATCTTTGATTATTGAATTGATGTCATTTGTGTATATTATGTACATCAGTGGGCCCAAAATTGATCCCTGAGGTACTCCCTTTTGAATCGGCTTTGGTGAAGATTTAACAAGTTTGCCCTGATATTTTTCAACAATGGTAGTGGACGTAGAAGGGGGGCGAGATCCTAGGGGGGGCGGCAGACGTGGTATGAAGCCTCAAAAGCTGACCTGATTGAGTACTTTTCCTGGACAAATATCAAAATTACTAAGTCCCTCTTAAACCACAAATGAAAATTTGAAAACAGGAAAATTTTCAGAAAATATTGGAAAATAATAGTTTAATGCTCGCAGGCGAAAATAGATAGAAACTTTTTTGATAACCAAAAAAATACAGAAAAAAGTTTTAAACTGGAAAAATACGCCGCAGGTAGCAAATCTTTTCAAGTTAAACAGACACCTTACGAATCTTTTATCTTTCTAGAACAATGCACTTTTTGTTTTAAATACAATAAGAACATTTTAAATCAAAAATCGATACTAAGAAGTAAAGTTATGAACAAGCGCGGATTTGAGGGGAAGAGGGGTAACGGGGTAATTACCCCCCTAAAAAACAACATGCACTTTTTCCAAATAAAATAATGAAAAGCAGGAAAATTACCCTTCCCCCTAGAAAAAAAAAATTATAAGCATTACAAGAGAAAATTTTGTCGACTAATAAACCCCCCCCCCCGCCCCTAGATTTTGACCCAGATCCGCGATTGGTGCATAACTGATACTGATGTACAACAAAAGACTTGTATCATATTGAGTTAAAATCGTTTGAGGTGTTGATTTATCGTGTATTCAAACAGATAATTTATTTTTTTCGCCGATTTCCTTGTTTTAGGACCTAAAACTTACATTTATTAAAAGTACAAAAAATAATTTTCACGATTAGTAGTCCACCTTTTGTATATTGGATTAAAAAACAAGTCATGTAATAATTCTCGCCCTAAACCTTCAGGTTGTCCGTCCCTTGACGACTGCGACCAGTCACTACCTACAAGCTTCGTAGATAACGGACCACTTGCTCCTGTAGTATTAGGTTATTTTTGGCAACGCTGAAAATCTTTCGACGGGAATCTGGCGTATTGCGGTCTCTTATTAGTACATCCTATATTCTATCTGTTTTTAACCTCTTATGGAATTTAAGCCCCCTAGATATGGACTTGTTCACGCGGTATATACAAACATACATATCCCATGCGAAAAACATTACCCTTCTTTTCGCTGTGCTGCAGTTGGGTAAAAATAATTCTTGAAAACTAATTTTTAGAGATTTTGGTTAGGTATTTCTAGTCTTTTTTTCCTCACAAATGACTACAATACACATTATCCGAAAAAGAGTTTTTTATTTTACTTAAGGACAACTTTGGTTTAAAATAACACTGCACTTTTTGGAAAATTTGTCAAACAGACGGGACATCAACGTTACAGAATGGACAAAAAATAAAAAACACCCAATTTCTGACACAAAAAAAATTACAAAAATAAATAATGGTCAAAAATATCAAGGCAGATTGTAAATACACCTATTTTTCAACTAAATTTTAAAAAAATGTCCCGATCTTTTCTGTAACATCGAAAAAGATCGTCACCAAACGAGACAAATCGTGTTACAAATGGGACAATTCTATAACATTTAGCATTTTCCAGTCAAGCCAAATATATGAGAGCTTTTTTTTTCAGTTTTGTTGAAGATTTCAACGATTTTGTTTGGGAAAATGTTGATTTTGTTACTTTAATGAAGTTTTACTTAAGATAATCCACTTTACAAATAGAACAACAAAACGATTTATTAGATAACAATAATAATAATTCAAAACTCTTCCACATTGTTCGTCATAGTCCTGTATAACCCACTACTTCTGTTCAAACTAAAACTGTAAGCGTAGCAAAATTGGCTGTTACCGCCTGGGACAGATTTATTGTGACAAATTTTTTATTTTATTTTTTTATTTTATTATAAGAATTTTTATAAAAAGTAACTTTCAAATACACTGAAACCTCTCCTTGCGGACACCTCTATTAAGCGGACACTCCCTTTATGCGGACAAATTTTTTGGAACCAAGCTTTTCCCTATTTCTTTACATGTAAAATTCACTCCTATAACCGGACGCGGACAATATTTTTTGGTAAAAAAAATCTGAAACCTCCCTTAACCGGACGCGAACCTCTGACAACGGGACGGACATGGGCATAAATATTATGTAGTATGTTGGCAACAACGCACCCTGCAGCGGGGAATTACCTCTTTGGTTTAAATGCGGAGACTAAATATACTTCTGTCGTATTTACAACATATTTTATTCGGCGGGGGCGGGACTGGTCTGTTTTATTTTTATTGTTCAATTGGGTAGTAATGAATAGATCTCTTTGAAATGGTGCCTAGCAAAAAACTTCTTAGTTTACGTGAAACAGTTGTTAACGTTTCGGAGAAGGAACCTCTATCAGAACGAAAGATTGCTGAAAAATTTAATATCGGAAAAACTCAAGCAGTCAAAATTGTTAATAAATATCTATATATTAAAATTTTGCAGCTCCCTCTCATAAGCGGACACCTCCAATAAGCGGACAAAATCGACGGAACCGTGAGTGTCCGCTTATGGGAGGTTTCACTGTATTAGCTCCATCATTTTGAAGGCTCTTCTTTCTTTCTATCTTTTTCTCTCACGTAAATCAATGTCGTGGAGGTCCGAGGTAAGCGGAATATATAGCCAAGAATTCACCTATGAAGAAAATATAAAGAGTGGCGCACTCGTAGTTGATCGGTTCGCATTCATTGCTGTCATGTTCCTGGTAAGTCAGTGTCGTACACAAAAGTTGATCTCGGGGGTGAGGCTTAAGGCGGATCGATATATTTCCATCTTGATTTTTGGGGAAATTTCGAGAAAAATTCTAAACTTGAGCTCATTAGCCCCCAATGAGTAAGCCATTGGGTAAGTAATTAGATAGAGCAAAATATTATAATTATATATTTCTTTGTATGTTTTCGAGATAAAGAGAAATATAATAATAAAGCCGGATTGCCTTACTGTACACCAAAATGTTCATTTGTTTTTGTAAGTTCCGAAATAACAACTAGATATTATATTGATAAGAGATTAAAATGCGAGCTCTAAAAAGTGCTTGAGGCAATGCAAAACATTTGAATCAAATGCACCCCATAGAGTTTCTATTAGACACTGGGGAATGGTAGATACTTCTGTATACTGCCGTTATACCATTCGTTGTTTATGATGTATCCGATTATAAACAGAGTCCTTTTCATTGTAGCCATGCATCCGTACAATATGATTTGGCTCATTGCACCCGAAAAATATAATAATTCCGTTTTTTAAATACAGAAAAATGAGGATGCGGTTTTTGAGATCTATTATTCCTTTGGTTTTTTAGGGCAGCAGCTGTCGCATATCATCCATCGCCGCCCTGTGTGTGACCGTGATTGTGCGTTTTTCTATTGCGTATAATTTTGTTTTAATACTTACTGATATAAATAATAATAGTTCGGTTTTTGCACACACAAACAATAAAATTGTTAAATTAAATTTTTTGATATTGTTAAGTTTCATATATTTAAATTAAATAACTTAGATCATCGCACATCGTAACAAACTTGATATTGTTCAATTAACGATTTGCTTGTTTTCATGGGCATATATATTTTTTAGTTAACAATTCAATTTGTTAAAAACGTATGCATTAAAATTTGTATTTCTCAAATGTCACCAATGTCATTTAAAGTCACAGTTCTTCACACCTTATCTACGATTACCATCTAGGGATAGATGGAGCCAAACTTTTTTTTTTTTTTTACGGTTAAGCGCACTCGCAAGGAGATCCCTATCACGCTCGAGAAGCGGCCAGTGCGCGGAAATGTTGGTGTGTGTTGGTTTTGAAACGGTTCAGGTTGTAACCTGCAGGGAAAACTGTCGCAGGGAGTTTATTCCACAGCGATGCTGTTCTCCAGAGATATGAATTCTGATATAATGAGGTTCTCGGTGCCTCTATTTTGACAATAAATTGATGGTTACCGTCTGTTTGACGTGTTCGCCTAGTAGGTGCTACTCCCGGGGGGATCATACGTGCCAACTCTTCAGAGCATTTTCCGTGATAATACCTGTAGAAGAGAGATAGATCGCCCACAGTTCTTCGATGTTCGAGACTATCCAAACTACGGGTAAGTGCGGGGTCATTGATCAGCTTGATAGCTCGTTTCTGCACGGTGTTCAAAAGTATTAAGGTATGTTTGGGTGCCGCACTCCATATATGTGAGCAGTACTCCATAGTTGGTCGAATCTGGGCTTTGTAGAGTGTCAGCAGTTGGCTTGGTGTATACAGATGTTTTGTACGAAATAGCACCCCAAGCTTTTGGGACGCCCTTTTAGCTATATCTGCCACGTGACTGTGCCAAGACATGTTGGTCTCTGCTGTGACTCCTAAGATGTTCAACTGGCTCTGCAATGTGACAGCACTTCCAGATAGCATGATGTTTGGCTCACCGGTGCTGGTCTTTTTTGAAAACAGGGCTGCTTGGGTTTTCTGCGCGTTGAACTGTACAAGGTTTTTGTTGCCCCAGTCCTCTATTATCTCCAGGTCGTTATTTATCTGCGATATTTGAGTTTGTCTAAGATGATGGAATTCACGTGCGGATAGACACTGAGTGGGTGGTATGACTGAGGAGACTACATTGCCATCATCTGCAAAGCAATAAAGTGGATTTACTGTTTTATCTATGAGGTCATTTATGTAAATCAGAAAAAGTGTTGGCGAAAGGATTGCTCCCTGTGGCACACCAGCATTTATTTGGTAAGAGTTGGAGTTCCGGCCATCCAGTGCAACACAAATGGATCTATCCTTAAGGTAACTTTCAAACCAAGTGCAAAGTTTCGGCGACAATCCCATTGCTTTAAGCTTGTTGAGCAGATTTTCATGCCAGACTTTATCGAATGCTTTTGATATATCTAAGGCAATTGTTCTTGTTTCGCCCCGTAACTCAATCGCTTTTTGCCATAAATGAGTGACGTATGTAAGTAAATCGCCAGTTGACCTATATTTTCGAAATCCGTATTGCTTGTCGTTGATAAGTTTGTACTTTTCCAAGTACTTGGTTAGGTGATTGTTCACAACTCTTTCCATTACTTTTGATATCACCGGAAGTAGAGCAATTGGTCTATAGTTTAACGGATCTGTCTTTTTTCCTTTCTTTGGAATATGTTGTACTGCGGCAGACTTCCATGATGATGGATATACTCCTTGCCTGTAAGATAAATTGAATAATTTAGCGAAAGTTGGGGTGAGTTCGTTAGCACAATTTTTGAGTACTATCGCGGGAATGCCATCTGGACCCATTGCTTTGTTTGTATCCAACTTTTTAAGGGATTTTCGTATTTTTCTGTGACAAAAGGGTACCTCTGGCATACTGTGTGAAACCCTTTCAATGAACGGTGGAGTTTTTCCATTTGGCACTGTTAGGTTTGAGTTGGAGGAAAAGATTTTGGCCAGCATATTGGCTTTTTCCTCTGATGTTGTGGCTGAGTGAGTATTTTTTATCTGTAAGTGGTGGTATGGATGACTTGGTGAAGTTTGATCCAACGGCTTTTGCAAGAAACCAAAAAGACCTAGAACTACTTGGACAATTCAGCAACCTGTTTTTTATTCTATGATTGTATGTTTCTTTGGCGGCGTCAATAATAATTTTGCAACTATTTCTGGCTTCTATAAATTCTGTGGTTTTGAGCGGTTTGTTGTCGTTTCCAAAGGTTATATGCTCTGTGTTTTTTCTGTACAGCCGTTTGACACTGGCTGTTGAACCAAGGTTTTGCATTAGCTCTGCGTTTTATTGTATGTGGGATATATGCATCCATTCCAGATAAGATTACTTTTGTTATTTCATTACAGCAAATAGTGGGATCAGCTGTTTTAAAGCAAACTTCTTGCCATGGAAAATCCAGGTAAAACTGTTTAAGGTCATTCCATTTTGCCGATTTATAGTGCCACATTTTACGAGGAAGTGATTGTTGGCTTGGTGGTATGAACATTTCGCACTTTGTTCTTATAAGTTTATGATCGGATGAACCAAGTGGACTACTACATTAAACTTGTATTTCACCTTAAGATATACATATACCTAAAAAAATATTTTTCTCCATTGATGATTAGAAACACACAGAAATGTACGCATGGTAAAAAATTTGTCTACAATGAAAACACGTTCTTTTCTTGAATAAATTGTTTTACCTTAAAACAATTTGTTTTGAATTAAAATATTTCTTTTTAGTTCAACGCCGTATTTAGTCTTGAAATGAGACTTTATTTTTCTTCTTTAATTGTTTTGTTTCAGCATACTCTATTTTGTAACAAAGCAAATTGTCTTCATATAAGTAATATTTGGCTTCCAGAGAAAACGGTGCCTTAGATTAATTCACTTCTAATTTACAATAAAACAAATTCTGTTTCACATTAAAATAAAGAGGCAAGACATTTTTTGTGCTATATCAAGAAAATATTCTCTTGGTGAATAGGAAAGCACAAATTATTTTACTTCAAAGCAATTTGCTTTGATCTAAAAGTGGGTATTGACTTGCAACAAAACACTACAAACACTCCAAACATTTTCGCCGAAAATGTTCGCTCAGTGAGTACGTGTCTATGCAAAGCTTATGTGTTTTTGCAATCTGGGAACACAGCGCGCATCAAACACTACAAACAGGACAAACATTTTCGGCGAAAATGCGCGGAGTGTGTGTGAGTGAATACGTGTACTTCAAAAGCACAGACCGCGCTGCAACAAATTTTGCAAGTCAATAAGTCACGGCGAACGCGCAAAACATTTTCCGAGTCTTGTCGGTAAATCGGAATACCACAAAGAGATTTATTCCTTCTTGTTTGTTCAGTGGGTATGGTCGTTTTTTTTTTTTACTTGGCAATTAAAAAATGGAATGGACCATCCATCTCCCGCACAATGCTCAAAAAGTATTGAACCTTCATATCCTTAATTTCAATACGCATCTGATTATTCAGCTGACAAAACATATGTAAACTACGACATTGAGGAAAATTTTTTAAATTAATTTATGCGGTTCGGTTCATTTAGTTTAGTTACTAAGTAAAAAAAAACTTTACCACTAGTTAATATGTTTGAATAATAATAAATAAATATTAAACTTATTTATAAAAAAAATAAATAAAAAAAACACCAAACTGCTAGTTCTACTTGTGCCTACTATAGTCGCAGTTGAGTATAAAATTGATAGGTATCACAAACTGTAATAGATATACTTATAATGTACGATATGCTTCAATCTTTAGTTTTGATGCCCAAAGCGCACTTACAAAATTATACAGTTTTGTATTTTCATGAATTAGGTTTTTGGGTAATTTTAGCAAGTAGATTTAGCAGTTGGGTGTTTTTTGTTAATTTATTTTTTACATCCATTTTTTAATTCTTATTCAGCGTTATAGAAAGAATGCATTTATCATTCATTTAGCATTACTCGTAGATAGGTGCGTTTCTACAAACATTGAGTCAAGGTGGGGGAGGGAGAGGGAGAGGGAAGTAGTAAAATGCTGTTGAAAATTTCTTAAACCGTGTGCAGAAAGAAGTTTTGAAATCGCTCCATATTTGTGAAAGTTATGCGAATATGGTTTTTGAAGAGGGTGAAGGGGAATGACAGGCGGCGAGATGGCTAGGACATGACATATTTTAAATAGAGACCCTGTATGTATGACATATTTAAAATATGTCATAGATACAGGGTCTCTAGCTAGGACCAGGGAGGACTACAAAGTAATTACAGCAAATTTTGTATGCCTTAACTCCTACATCATGTGACAAAATATGTACCTCATATATATGTAAAAAGTGCCGTTTACAAACAACAACAAAAGTTTTTTTAATTTTAGGGATTTGTGTCATATTGTTTTTGTATGTCTAAAGTTGTAGCTATTGACAGAACAAAAAAGAAAACAATTGAATCAGCTCAAGATTTTTTAGTAGCACATTTATAAAAAGTGGGCAGTACCCGGTCTACCCTACCTTTGATTCTGTGTGCCATCTTGGAATTTGATAGCGGACAAAAAATATTTTTGGTCAAAACCCAGACCAATTCGTTCAAAAGTGATAATAAAAATCATTTCATGCCTTTTTTTGGGCCACCCGGTATATTTACCTTTATTTCATGTTTCAAGTTTTCAATAAGGGCATTGCAGGTCTCTATAACTATAAAACCAACTCGTTGTTTTGATACTTTAAATAGGTAGTGTAGACTAGTGAAAGAGTCCCCTGTTGCTAAAAAACGTAGAGCAATAGCTAAGCGATCTTGAACAGGTATAGCATGTCGAAGTTGAGTATCTTTCTTGAATATTTTAGGACCCACTAGACAAATTAAGTTTTCAAAATCCTCTGCAGATATTCTGGTAAAGTTTTTGAAATGTAATTAGTCCATATCTCTCAGTAAACTTAAATTTTGTCTTTGTAAATACAGACGTCTGGACCATTCTTTTCGCTGCTCTTTTTTATTTTTTCTTCTCAAACTCTCAATAATCAGAAGAGCGCCGGCCACTACAACCGTGTCGTCATCGTCCATCACGGTTGACGGTGATACTGACTTAAAATAGCGAGAAGACAGGACGCAGAGCAAATGCTATATACCAATTAAAACCGTAATTTCAGAAAAATGAGCCAATCACATTGCATCTGTACACCTGGTGCATTGCAGATTTTCACTCCACGTGGACTACGATAACCTACTTGCTATTAGGGAAGTGTTGAATTGATTAATAATCACTTTTCCTAATTTCCACTAAATTTGACTTGTGCAGCGTTAAAAATCAATCGGTGTGTGGGTAAGTTGAAATATTGTTTGCCACCATGTCATTTAAGAAAAGTAAACTACTAATCCGATTATAATGAGAATTTTAAAAATAGTAAATAAAGAAAAATAATCAAAAATAATTTGCAAATAAAATACTCTCCCAATTTTTGGGCACCTAAGCTAACACAATTAATGTATGTATCATATAGGTAATTTTAACTAATTTTGGTCCACAAAAAAAACCTCTTTGCGACACCCGGGGACCCGACCAGTGGACCAGTGTAATACCAAGTATAATGTTTTAGCTCACACATATACTATAAGTAGGGTGAGCTATGGTGTCTGTCTGTCCGTCTGTCCATCTGTCCGACTGTCCGTCTGACCGTCCGTCTGTCCATCTGACATTTTATTTTGCAGTTGTTGTGTTATCTTTATTATTTAATATTGTTATTATCCTTTTACCAATACCTACAGTTTTATTCTAAATGACTCTAAATATTGAATAAACTTACTTAATTTAGATATATATATATATATATATATATATATATATTATATATATATATATATATATATATATGTCTGTATTTCTGTATGTCTGTAAGTCTGTATGTATGTCTGTATGTCTGTATGTCTGTATGTCTGTATGTCTGTATGTCTGTATGTCTGTATGTCTGTATGTCTGTATGTCTGTATGTCTGTATGTCCGTATGTCCGTATGTCCGTATGTCCGTATGTCCGTATGTCCGTATGTCCGTATGTCCGTATGTCCGTATGTCCGTATGTCCGTATGTCTGTATGTCTGTATGTCTGTATGTCTGTATGTATGTCTGTATGTCTGTATGTCTGTATGTCTGTATGTCTGTATGTCTGTATGTCTGTATGTTTGTATGTCTGTATGTCTGTATGTCTGTATGTCTGTCTGTCTGTATGCATACATGTGAGCTAAAAATTAAAAAATATCAAAGTGCGAAAAATTATTTTTGAAATTTTACGCAATTTCAAAAATCATATCGAAAAAAGTTTATTAAAGATTAACTTTATGTAAATCATCATTTCATATTCTACAGAAGCGCACCTTTTGAGGATATGCCCACATACAAGGATCCTGGAATTTCTGTTCGATTTATATTTACCTGTAGTTTATGTGATTTCCGCGAGGGAAGTGTTGGAAGTCTTGTTTTCATTTCTTTTTAGTGACGTCGCGGCCTAAACTTTGGTCGGACCCGAAAAGAGCCGCGGCTGTTTGTGTCGGTAGGGTTGAAATTATACCAGGAAGATTTTATATGAATTTGGATAACTTTTGAAGGGCAGAATCAAGCAAAATTTCACGAAATCGTTAGAACCCCGTATTAGGAGGTATTTCAAATGACCTTGCAAACACGACGATCTTTTGCGCGCGAATGTTTGTTGCATTCGGAGGAAAAAGATCGGAATGTTCGTAGTGTTTTGCGCGTTTGGAGTGATTTGTTGCAAGTCAGTACGCACCTTAAGACAATTTTTTTACCGTGCGTCTGGAGATGCTGTCCTTGTAGTAATGGACAGATTTTTAAATAGTAGTGAACGCAGTCGGCAGTCGCTGCTTTTTCCAAATAGTAGCTTTTAAATAGCTGCTTTCTAAGAGCAGTTTGCAGGACTTTTCTTAATAGAAAGTAGCTATGAAAAAAAAAGTTGGCCACCAAAATAAATTAAAAATTAATAATTATTACAATGGCCGAGTCAGCCTGGTAGGATTATAAAAGATTTTGTCAAATGAACAATATTTACAATAGTTATCAAGATACTAGTTAACAATGCAATATTTTTTAGTTATGCTGGTTTGGTTCGGTTCTTTTCGGTTCGGTTCGGATTCACAACCTCTAGGATCCCGGGAAAATAGCGCATCGCTATTTTGATTGTCGCTATTTCAATACCGCTATTTGAATACCCGCTATTTCGTTCAGGAGCCCATAATATGTACAGTAGCTCCATTCTCAACATAAAAAATTAAAATTTAATTTAACATAACATTTATCAAATCGCGCTTTTGTTACTTCGGCATTTGTTACTCGCGCTTTTGTTACATCGCGCTTTTGTTCCTCGCACTTTTGTTACTCGCGCTTTTGTTACCGCGCTTTTGTTACTCGCGGTTTCGTCACTCGCGCTTTCATTACAGGCTATATTTTGTTTTTTTATATTGGCGGTTACGTCATGTTTACATTAGTTTAAATAATAAAATGCCAATGAGGAACCGCCATTATAAAAAAAACTTACGGATTACAAAAATAAATATATCAACATTTCAGACAAATATTTTACCAAATGACACCGGCACCCACATTTTATATACTATCTTCTTTAACTCTGTCTTGTTTTTTCGTCCAAGATTCTGTCCAAGTCCAATATAAATTTAATCCGAATCAAATCTAAAATTATACTCCAACAATGGTCGAAATCCAGTAGCAAAATCTTTAATTTTCATCCAAATTCGTTTTTAATGAACTTTTATTCAGAAAGATACACGGTTCATTAGTAAAAAATGTTTCGCCTTGCATTTTTTACTATAATAGGCTTGATATTTTCTGCTCAGGTAGAATAATTGACAAGCTTTTGTATACCAAAGTCAAGAAACCATACATCACCTTGCATAATAAATACCAGCAATTTTTCATTTTGGAATTGGATATTTAACTCATTTGCTTTTTAAACTTTTAATTATTTTTCCCAGTTCATTTTTTGTCTAGATTAACAATGTGACGACTAAATCATTAGCATTTTAATTAGCTATTTCATCTGACAGGTGGAGAAAAGTTTTATTTGTAGCTTGATTGATAACCTCTTTTGTTTGTTTTGTTTTTAAGAAAAACCAGGGTGTCCCAAAAGTCCGAGTCCACCCAAATATCTTCTGAACTAATAAAGATAACTGAACTATATTTGGCAGTGATTTATAAAATCAAAAGATCTATTTTATTAAGAGGTAAGTGTGCTGCCCCTGCATTAAAGGGCGGCATACGGGCGGTCAACTTTAAATTTTAAAATTGAAACCCCTATCGAGTGATACCTCGTTTTAAAGGTATTTGAAAAACTAACATTTTGACATAACCGTCAGATGACTGCGTTAAATAGATCATAAGTTATAGACTATCAAACCTATTTTTTTTTTAGTTTTTGTAAAAATTCACAAGTTTGTTATTTTAACGCGTAAAAGTCTAGCCATTTTGTCCGTTCTTTTACTGTTGTAGGCACATGAATAAATATTTTTTCAGGTGTTTTTATGCTAGCATTCGAACACTGAGGCACTACACACTACTTATAGGACATTTTTTTACATAAAAAACAGTAAAAACACAGACCAAAAACAAATAAACACTTGAATGCCGTGTATCTGTTCGCCAGTTTACTGCGCTGTGACGTCATCGCAACGCCATGCTAGAAATGAGCGTTTTAGCGGCAAATTCAAATCGGAAATTAGAAAACTTGATTTTAAATGTAGTCATGATAAAATATTCTATTTTAATAATTTTGCGTGGCAAATTAGGGACCTATGTATCATTCTAAACACTTTTCTAAAATTTGTCAAATACCCTATTGTGTCTTGTAGAAAATTAGTACCTTTGTATTAGTAGCCTGGGTATACTAAATATAACTCAGTTGTAAACCGGGGCAATTTTTACACTATACGAGTTTTCCATATATATATTTTTATTTAGCCCATAGGTAAATCCACACGTTTTAAGTCCGTTAATGCATGTGCACACAGCACGATGACCATTGTTCACATACCTCAAACCTTTCTGTAGCGTTTATCGCATCACACAATTAGAAATGATTTTCTATATAGGCAATTGGTGAACACTCTTCAGTGTTTTCATTTGGTTCATTAAGCTATGGACCAACTCGTAAATATCCGATTTTTCCACTATCCATTTTTGCTCCGCTTCTGATTAAGTCGGCTGAAATGACATTGGAAAGTTTTCTCGTATCCTGTACAATTTTACGAGTTAAATTTGATGCACACGCACGTATAGCCAGTGTATGGATTTTAACATTGGCAAACGAATGAACGCGTAGCAATATCGAAAATGACCATTTATTTTAATTAATTAGGGTTCAGTGGTTTGTTTGCGAACGACATCGATCGAGCTGGTTTGTTTCGAGTTTATATTTTATCAAAATCTAAGAAAATTTAAAATTATTGTAAAGCCAAATTGTGGTGATGTATTTAATAAACCCATGGTTTCTGTAACCAAATAAATTGGTAAATTTTTTTTTTAAGTCACAAGCTTTTCTAAAATGCACTAAAAATTAAAAAATAATTTTCTAACTTTCTAATATTATCATAATAATAAAAGCGATGGCCGACTGATAGAAATTTTGACGATGTTAGCACGATAAGATATCCGTATCAATTAAATATCACTATTTGCAAGAATCAATCTAGCAGAAAAATTAAGAGGTACCAAACCCACCCAACCCAACCAAAGATACCCCAGCATTTCTCTGACATAGGTATGGCAATGGCATAACATTGCGGCACATCAAACATATCTTTGATGACCTGCTATGTTGAATATTCTTTAAGTGTTTGGATAACAAATTTAGATTAACTTATGCTTTGATTTGCGGTCATCGCTTTTATTATTATGATAATATTAGAAAGTTAGAAAATTATTTTTTAATTTTTAGTGCATTTTATAAAAGCTTGTGACTTAAAAAAAATTTTTTACCAATTTATTTTCTACTATTTAGTCTCAGCTATCTACTCTAATAAATGAAAATATTTGTTCAATAACAGAACAGAAGAGTTTATTCTAGATTATAATGAAATCGCTGATCGTGAGTTGTTTGGAAACTCATTTTTCTATTGGGGGAAGGAGAGGGTGGGGGTAGAGGTAGAAATATATTTTTTGTTTGAGCTGTATTGCCATCGGACCTTTATGCATATACCAAATTTTATAAAAGTCATTTGAAGTGGTGTGTCAAAAACGCATTATTTATGGAAGGGGGTGGGGGGTAGGGGGGATGACATTTTTTCATTATTGTTGTATTGTCATGGGACCACTATATGTATACCAAATTTCATCCAAATCGGATAACGGGAAGTGTGTCAAAAACAAATTTTTCTATGGAAGGGGGTGGGGGTAGGGGTGGTAGGATATTTTCTTCTTATTGTTGTATTATCATCGGACCACTATGTGTATACCAAATTTTATCCAAATCGGATAACAGGAAGTGTGTCAAAAACACATTTTTCTATAGAAGGGGTGGGGGTAGGGGTGGGCGGATATTTTTTTCTTAATGTTGTATTGTCATGGGACCGCTATGTGTGTACCAGATTTCATCCAAATCGGATAATGGGAAGTGCAAAAATGCATTTTTCTATAGATGGGGTGGGGGTAGGAGTGGTTGGATTTTTTTTTCATGTTGTATTGTCATCGGACCACTATATGTATACCAAATTTCATCCAAATCGGATAACGGGAAGTGTGTCAAAAACAAATTTTTCTATGGAAGGGGGTGGGGGTAGGGTTGGTAGGATATTTTTTTCTTGATATTGTATTGTCATCAGATCACTATATGTATACCAAATTTCATCCAAATCGGATAACGGGAAGTGTGTCAAAAACAAATTTTGCTATGGAAGGGGGTGGGGGTAGGGGTGGTAGGATATTTTTTTCTTATTGTTGTATTATCATCGGACCACTATGTGTATACCAAATTTTATCCAAATCGGATAACGGGAAGTGTGTCAAAAACACATTTTTCTATAGAAGGGGTGGGAGGATATTTTTTCTTAATGTTGTATTATCATGGGACCACTATGTGTGTACCAGATTTCATCCAAATCGGATAATGGGAAGTGTGTCAAAAACGCTTCACAAGATTTGATAGATAGTTAGTTAGACAGAACATCTGAAGCTAAATAAAAGCTTGTAAAAAATATTGCGTAAAGGATTTTTTAAAGATGTTTTTATATAAATAATATATTTTATTTTTCATCTACACATTTTATCAAAAAAAAAAATTAGTCCGGCGCCGAGTTGGCCGGCGCCCAGTTGGCGGCGCCGAGTTGGCCCGGCGCCCAGTTGGCCCGGCGCCCAGTTGGCGGCGCCGAGTTGGCGGCGCCCAGTTGGCGGCGCCGAGTTGGCGGCGCCCAGTTGTCCTAGACCGATAGACAGAACATCTGAAGCTAAATAAAAGCTTGTAATATTAAAAAACATTTTTATTTTAACTGATCTGTCGTAAAAGAATTTATCTTTGAAGCCAAAAAAGATTTTTCTAACTCCATATTCCAATTAATTTTTATCTTATCCATGTTATATAAATGTTATGTTCCTTTTTCCACAGTTTTGGGGGTTTCAGGTACAACTATGAATTTATAATTAGTTGAGTAGATATGTAAATACTGCTCGTAGCTATCAAAGTGGCCGTATTTAACTTGTAGAGGATCCATATCTATCTATTTAGCCTTCTCATATCCATCTTTGGTTATAGGCCTCCCACAATATCTTCCACTCTGTGTTGTGTTCATCCATCTAGCTCACGCATGTTTCTTCAAATCGTCCGCTCATCTCATTTGGGGTCTTCCCTACTTCTTTTATTTTCCCAAGGTCTTTAGTTGACAATACATTTCTTCCATCGATCATGTTTCTGTCTAAGATTATGAACGGCAAATTTCAATTTTAATATTGCCACTTTTTCTCTAACATCCCTTAGTTTTGTTTTATTTATTATCCATTCATTCTGTTAGCTTTACATGTAACATTTGTCTTTCCATTGATCTTTGGGCTTTTGTCACCTTATCCATGTTTGATTTTGTAAGTGTCCAGTTCTGGGATCCATAGGTAATTACAGTTTTGAAGTATTGAGGCTATTTTATATTTTTTAATATATAGCTTAATTTACCGATTGCTGCCCAGGCCAGTCTTACTCGTCTTTTGATTTCCGCCGTTTGGTTTTCTTTTTTTTGTTTAATAATTTGTCCCAGGTATAAAGGGTGTCCCATAACTTAGGGGCCATAGTGCAGCAGGTGATATAGGAGGTTACTTCCAAGAAAAAAGTTTATATAACATGGGGGTCAACACACATCTGTTTTTAAGATATAGGATTTTTAAAGTTAGAGAAGTGGGGGGAAAAAAGGTTTTTAGAGAAAAAAGAAAATCTCAGCCAGCTGAATACTCAGCTAATTGTGATTCATAAATGTAGTATTCTTTTTTTGGATAAAATTACAAGTTGATAAAGATACAGGCTGTGGAAATAACCTCCAAAAATGTATTAAAAAGAATCATTTTTTTTAAATTAATTTTCGCCTACTTATTCTTTTAAAAAATGTCAATAATATTTTACTACTATGTCTCACTAGAGATTTGTTTTTATTAACAAAAAATAAGAAAAAAAACATTGCGTTTAATATGGCATTCATAAAAATGTATACTAAAAAAATTGTTTTTTCTAAAAACAATTGACCAACTAATTTTTTTTTAAACTATTTTTATTCTAATTTATTGCTTTTGTTCTAATACACGACTTTACACAATTTTATATTTTTACTGCGTTTTTTTAAAAAGTTATTATCAAAAAAGATACTCTGTATCTCGACAAAGAAAGAGTTTTGACCCATGCATTATAGGAACTTTTTTATCAGACATGACCTCCTCTATTATGTGTTGGCCTATGGCCCCTAAGTTATGGGACACCCTGAATATATTCCTCTACTTGTTCTATTTCCTTTTGGTCTATTCTGATCGTGATATCTTCAGCTGTGTTTGTCATGATTTTAGTTTTAATGCAGTTCATACTCAACCTATATTAGCTCACACATATACTATACTATAGTAGTGTGAGCTATGGTGATCCTAATTTTTTCGAGAAAGTTGCTCCGATTTCAAAAAATTTTATATATCTTTGCGTTTCAGATGATTTTGAAACTTTTTTGTTGCGCCGTCTGTCTGTCGGTCTGTCTGTATGTCTGTCTGTCTGTCTGTCTGTCTGTCTGTATGTCTGTAACGACCAACGCGCATAACTCAAAAACCGCTTGGCCGATTTTAATGAAATTTGGTACCTAGGCTGGGTCTTGGGTCGAGATGGTTCCATTTAAAAATGAACAAAATCCACCGAACAGAAACCAAATAAAAGGGTGGGGGTAGATTTCAAAAATTAGAGTTTATGTGAAAATATGGCGTGTGTGATATCAAACGAAAGGTAATTGAGCCTGCAGTTAAACAAAATACATTTTAATTTATTTTAAAAAAAAGGGTGGGTGTATATTTTAAAAATTAGAGTTTAAGTGAAAATATGGCGTGTGTGATATCAAACGAAAGGTAATTGAGTCCGGAGTTTAACAAAATACATTTTAGTTTTTTGTTTTTTTTAAGGGTGGGGGTAGATTTCAAAAATTTGAGTTTAAGTCAAAACATGGCTTGTGTGGTATCAAACAAAAGGTAATTTAGTCTGGAGTTAAATAAAATATATTTCAGTTTTTAGTTATATTAGCTCACACGTACACTATAACTATAGTACCTAGTGTGAGCTTAGGGGCCCATATATTGGCAGAGTATTTTTAGCTGCTTATCGATTATTAAGGCGATATCATCAGCATATCTTAGATGGTTCAAATATTGTCCGTTTACTGCTTATTTCCTTCAAAGCTTTTAAAAACCTCTAGGGACTGGCTGCCACCTCTTTTTATGCGGATTGGCTTGGCTCCTTCGTGGATTTTGATTGATGTTGTATCTGTGATCTATTTGGCTATTAACTAAAGATGCCTTTGTAGAGGATACCTAATGAAAAAAAGAAGAAATTCACTTTAGCCTACTAAAAGTTTTATGAGAAAAATTGTTAACGGTAAAAACTGCTCTGCTAAGATAATTCTGCATTTTGGGAAGAAAACTAAGCAAGTATACTTTTTGCTGTGGGTAAATTGCTTTTTTTATAGGCAATCTCTCAAACTAAAGTTTATATTTAACATTTAGTTTTTGCAGTAGTTTGAAAAGATTTTTTTTCGAAAACATTAAAACAACATCAAGTATAACGCAGAGCTAAACCCCCCCTCGCCCTCCTAACCTTTACGTAAATTGCATTGCATTTTTATTTTTTTTTTAAATTAAAAAAAAAATGTTCCCCAATTGAATCAAATAATTATTATTTCCCATAAAAAAAATTATATGAAAATGATCGATTTCTGACTATAAATAAGCATAATTTCGTCTTATTTTAAAGAGTTTTTTTTAACCAAAAAATAATTTTAGCCCTGTATCAGAGGTGATATAACGGGAAGTTTTTGTAAAAACCTTTAGCCGTCTTCGAGAAAAGCGTGTATTTCCAAACCCTACATCAACACGAAAATATCGGCGCGGCTCAGACTTTTCAGAATGGTCGTTTATTCTGATTCGTAAAATTTTCTTTAAAAGAATCACAATTGATTGATTGTTTGGCTTTTCTGCAGTACTTAACGTTTTTATTTTTCACATATTAAATTACATTGAGGAAAATCTTGATTACCTAATGTTGCTTCTGTTAAGGTTGAAAAAGTAAATGCATTTACCTTGAAAATGGAATGTGAGAACTCCCAAATGCGTCGCGTCGGTAAGAATTGACAATAAATTTTAGGAAGATTTGATCTCGAATTTTTCTCCACACTTCCCTACTATGATGTTGACCCTTCTGAAGTACAGACACTATATTATAAGCAAAAGTTTATGGAAAATCATGTAAAAAGCCGCCATCTTGAATTTATGACTTCACATAAGCCCTTTCTCAAATTTATGGTAAAAACCATATACGTAATATTCCAATACTCCCTGTTACCTATTTACACAATGGTTTGCGTTTGATGCAAACATTCAGAAATAAAGATACGAAAAATGCACAGATACCAAATTTACATAGATAGAGTTTTTGTCAACTGTACGCCGATGATTTGACGTAACGAATACAAGAATAAAATAATATTCATGCGTAAAAGTATAACCAATCAGGACATTTTATCTTAAGGACCGCAAAAAGGATAGACTTATACCCATTGATATTGCTATTTCAAATATGTTTGCATTCTGCATCGTAAGGTACCGTAGGTATTGTAATAATACGTACTATATGGAAATAATATGCACATGTCTTTGAAAGCAACCAATCAGGACTTTTTTGCTTAAGGACCCCAAGGCCCTCATGTTTGCATCATGAATGGGCAGTTACCGTAGGTATTGGAATATTATTTATGTGGTAAAACCCGATAACTTAAAATTGTGTAATCCGTTGCCAATCGATCAATAGGTTTACAAAATCTTCCGCAGCTATCCCACGGGATACTTACTATAGGCCACTCTATTATGTGGGCTAGTACCAAAACAGCTCTTCTAAAAAGTGGCACTTTTTCTATTGATATTTTATCCATTTGGTATTTTTGACGAATATTCCGCAGTTATAAAAAAAACTAATCTGACATCTATCAGGCCATTGAGGATGGTAATTAAAAGAAATGAAAAATTGCCGGTTTTCGGATGCCAGGTGCTCATCAAACTTAATTATCCACAAAATGTATAACCGAATATACAAGAGATTTTATCAACAAAATCGACCGAAAAATTGTATGAAATTCTCATGTCCTGTAATTTCTTAGACTCGAAAAAGGTTTAAAGGGTTAACGTGTATTAAGACGCAACTTAAATTTAAACAAAAAACCATTTTAAATGTTTACATCAAAATAAATTAACAAGGGGAAAATTTAAACGAACTTTTTTTGGATTTTAATTATAAACAATAGATTAAGCCTTCGGTAGAGGGGTAAATACATCTAGGACTAGTTTTCTTTCAAGAGTTTATTTTTAAACTATTGTAATCTACTCGATTTTTCCTACTCTGAGGTTTATATAAAATTTTAAACTAAGGGTTCAGCTAGAAGAGAAAATAGGTTGAATATTTTTCGGTTACAGGCGTATCTTTATCGCCATTCAATCCAAAAACAGTTACATAATAATATATATGTTTAATCAAATACATCAGGGTTGTTAAATATGTCCAAAATAATTTTTCTATTAACTTTTTCAGCCACTGAACAAATTTTTGATGCCCTCTCAGTTCACATTTTATATTATTTGCGAAAAATGAAAATTAAATAAAATAAACGATTCTTTTTCCAAATTTATTTCTCTTTTTATTATTTGATTATTTTTGATAGTTTTTTAAATTGTCCCTCCGTAGCTTAGGGGCAGTAGTTTTTGAAGACGTAAAAATACACCTACCCTTTATTTTGAAAAAAATAAAAAATAAAACTTTAGTTTTGGTTGCGCGATTTTTTCTCGCGCAGTTGTTTACCAGGGCCAAAACCTTATTTTGAAAAAACGCACGTAGCATTAAACGAGCAGAGGCATGCTTAGGGACATTAAAAATAACAATAACAACAAGAAAAAGGTATAATTCTTGTACTCAGGTACTAAATCCCACAGTTTTTCAAAAACTAACTTAAAGTTATATAGGATTGGCGCCATGCACACTAATGTTTACTTCGACTGAAACAGGTAATTTTTTAAAAACCTTATCTTATTTTAACAAATATAATTGTAGTGCAAAAAACTTAATAGTTGGCAAGGTCATTTAGTATTTAATGCTAGAATACCACATTTGTTTATTAGATGCTTAATGTCTCTTGGGAAGGGAGATAACTTATTTTACTGATCAAAACGTCAAAACGAATTTTATACTTCACACAAAGGTGTGTGTGCCTAACTTGCGAGTGTGAGAAAGAGAAGGAAGAGTTGGTTTTGGTTGTTTTCAGTGTTGCCAAAATGTTCCAAGAAAATTCGTGAAAATTTTATATTAAAAATTGTGAGAAATCGTGAGATTTTAAAACGTTCTAAAAAGAGATCAAAATAGAGAAGGAATAAATAAAAGTTTATAACAAGCAAAAAGAAATTTATATTTATATGTATTACATAAAACCAAACACATTTCAAAAAGCTGAAAAACTGTAGAGATAATAATGTTTCATACCTAACATAGTTAATCAGATATTTTGATTCAAATATTCTTCTTTAGTTTCTAGTTTTTTAATCATATTAATACCTATGTCAAAATCATGTATCCATTTTCATTTCTTTTCCCACTTAGTTTTATATTTTTGTTGATAAGGGACTTTTATGAAGGAGGGATCCGGATTCATGAACAGACTCTTCACTATCACAACTATCAGACATATTCAGACAAACACCGCAATACGAACTAACTGCAAACAAAAGCACTTGCCTAATCGGTGAAACTATTTTGAAACAAATAACTACTGCCCGCGCGATCGTGATTCCGCGGAACTGAACCAGCAATGTTTGAAATTCGGGACTTCCCCGAATTTCAATGCAATGAAAATAATCCAGTAGAGTAAGTAGCAGCGAGAGTCTGAACGCTTAACCTGGTATATTTGTGACTTTGGTTATGAATAAAAAAATACATTTTTTTTGGAAAGATTTTTATTAAAATTTGACGTAAAATACAAAAATCGTGAGAAACGCTGCGTGATTCGTGAAATCGTAAGATACTTTCCAAAATCGTGTAATCTCACGAATAATTGTGATTTTTGGCAACACTGGTTGTATTTCTACTTACACAATGTAGCATCTCCAGGCGTACGTTTCTGTGTATTTCACGTCATCAGTAGAGAACAGCGTACCTAGGTAAGCCAATTTTAACCAAAACCAACTCCTACATATGAAATACTCGTGTCGGTGCAATGCGAGTAAACTCAAAGGTGTGGCGCCATCTAGCGAACTGGCTCGAGCACTCGAAAGTTAAAGCACACTGGCATCGTCTTGTCTGAGACGCAGCTGCGCCATCTATGACAAGTTTCGTCCATTAAATGTGGTTTTAAAACCACGTAATCTTTTTTCTTTGCTTATTTTACTGATGCTGGTAGTTAAAGGGTTATTCTTTAAGCGTAGACAAGGAAAACTATTTAAAAAACAGCTGCTTTTTTATCACATTTTAATTTAACTTTAATTTACGAGTTGAAATCAAACCAAGAAAGAGCTTAAACCCTTAAATTAGATGAATTATTCTTCTGCTGCTTACTTAGTTAATTTTTATTTAATGTGCTTGGACTTGACTATAACGTGAGTGATAAATGTATACGATTGCTTTTAAATTAGACTTAATTTTGTTTGAAAATATGGGGTTTATGATGATTTGATGATGTAGATGGGCATGGAGTTACAAAGGCATATAAATTTGGACTTAAGCCTTGACGTACGGTTCAAAATTCTGTAGAATTAGAGTACCGTCAAACGGGGTGGATCGGGACAGCGGGGTCAATCGGGACAAAACCTGTTTTTTACTATTTAAATGGCCCCTGTATCTCAATGTTAATGTTTGTAGGTTCAATAATATTCAAAACTCATAGGCGATATCTAATGCTGTATTCCATTGGGGAAATGAGTGCAGCACTAGTGCACAACTGGCTCGGTGTTTGCATTCCATTGACATGCACTTTTTCAGGTTTCGTATTCCATTGAGGAACTTATGAATTCAGTTTTGCACTGAGTGCGGCTTTTTTGACACCGGCTCTGAGGCCTCGTGCCGCACCGAAAACTTTTTCCCGCCATTAATTTTAAACGCTTATTATTCTCGTGGGACGTAAAAATGAGTGAAAATAAAGTTGTTAGCGATTTTTTATTATTTTCTTCGCTGCTAAGTAGTAGCAGCGATGAAGATGAAGAAGAACAGTTCTGTGCAATAAAAACAATGAGAACGAAAACCCCAAAAATAAAAAACTTTATTGAAAATGTGGTTTACCGATTTAACAACAAACAGGTAAGTAGATTTGTATGGATTTGGTTGACTGGGGCCCTGGGGCTAATTTTCCGACAGTTGGGGTTTTCTGGCAGCTATGATTATAAGTACAAATAAATGTATTTTTTAGTTCAAGAAACACTTTCGGCTCGAGATGAGCACTGCAGAATTTCTCATAAATAAATTCAAGTAGCCTCAATTTTGTCCAAAAAAAGAACAAGGGGGACGAAACCCCATTAGCGCTGAGGCACATGTCTTGCCATTTTTATGGTATGTTAAAACACCCTTACGTTTAGCTGTTAGGTTAGGTTATGTTCTTGTTGAATGGAAATTTGTTCAAAAATATTTTCTTCAAAAACTTTTTTGAACAATTTTCCTTATGAAAAAAAATGACTTTGAAAGAAAATGTTTTTGAACAAAAAAATTTTAATAAAATGTTTTCAAACAATTTTTTGTTTGAAGGAAATGTTTTTAAATAATTTTCCTTTTCAAGAAAATGTTATTGAAGTATTAATATTACTTTCGAACAAATGGATTTTGAACAACATGTTTTTGACCAAATTCCGCAAGGCAGGAAAGTTAGGTATAGTTGAAAGAAACTTGTGAAATATTATATATGTATACAAGGTGTTTCGAATATTTATGTTCAAATTTTGGGAGCATAAAGTACACTTCTGGTTAGGGTTTTTTGAAAAACAAGCGCGAAATATAGATAACTACTCTATCTGTTGGTATACGAGCACAAGCCTGCATTCAACAAGGAGGTGATCATTTTTAAAATATTCTTATTAACTTTTTTTAAATAAAATCATTATTTATTTATTTGACGAATTTTATTTATCTTAGGATAATATTTATCGGCGTGTAACTTTGAAACAAATAAAAATGGATATCGTCGTTGGCCTGATAAAACTACAGGTTGTGTGACATTTTTTTGAAAAATGAGATTTTTGCATAATCAATTTGCCATATTCATAATGGATATACTATAAAAAATTATTTGCAAGAAAATGTTATATTAACGTTGCTTAAAGCAAGAATAAAAAAGAAGTTCTACAGCTCATAATGGCATACCACATTAAGGTCACTATATCACGATGTTAGGAACTTCGTGATATAGTGACCTTATACCACACGAGTGCGATTTTTCATTTTCCGCGTGTTCCATTGAAACTGCACTAGGTGCAAATTTTTGACAGCACCGTTTCAGTGTCAGTGCACCACCAGTGCTGCACTCATTTTCTCAATGGAATATGGCATTAGTGAACGCGTTTCTGCAAGTCGCCGGCCAGTTCGCTTTAGCTTTTTCAATGGAGCCGCACGCAAAAAAACTAACAAAATTTTTTGCGGTTTTATGAATAAACCTGGTTTTCTGGCTTATTTTAAAAGTTTTTTCCGGTTTGTTTTGCAAAATATTTTTTTTTACCTTCTCTGTCCCGACTGACCTCATTACAGGAGCTAATCGAGCCTTAACACTGAAAAAATGGGGTGTCCCGATTGACCCCGCATATGGGGTCAATGGGGACACCTACTAAAAAAAAGGAATCACCTGTCAAAGTGACAGATATGTGTGACATGTCATTTTAAAGCTCCAACGGTTAGCTATCATTTGGCGGTGGTTTGAAGTCTATAGCTTTTTTAGAAAAAAAGTTATTTTGAAAAATATCTGAAAATCGTCGTGATTCACCCCGTTTGACGGTATCTGGTTAAAAGTACTACTACTACTACTATATTGATTTAGAACGTTTTTTTACGTTGTCCGACGACTATTCTCCACCTCCTTCGATCTTGACAATCATTTTCTATCAGGTTTTTTGACTCATTCATCTTTGGATTGACTGTTGCCATTCCAATTTAGGATGCCCTATTGGTTGCTATTGTAGGACCTGCTTTGGTAATATATCTTCGTTCATCCGTTGTATATGGTCGTATTATATCAGTTGTCTTTTAGTGATGTCATCCGTTATGCTTGCCTCGATTCTCAATTTTCATTTTATGATCTCATTCCTTATATGATCTGTTCTGATGATGATCTCATTGATCTTATTGCATCCATTTCGACACTTTCCATTTTCATTTTGTATTTTTTGATTACGCGACAAGTCTGTATTCCATACAACAGCGTGCTTTTCACCATTGTTTCATATATGTTAAATTTTACATTCTTTTTTATCTCTTTGTTCCATAAAATACTGTTAAGGCATCCAATAACCTTTTTTGCTTTTACTATTCTTTTTTCCAGTTCTTTACAGTCTGTTCAGGGTCTTATCATATGTGACACCCAAGTTCTTTGTCCATTGTCTAGTTCTAACTCACTGGTTAAATGTATATGAACTAACAAAAGGTTTCAGAAAAGAAAAAGAATCCAAAAATTATATTCATTTAAAACAAAGCTGCTGTATCACTGTATACCACCGCTATTGAGTGTGCTATGTCTATCAAAGTTAAAAATATATTATCATTATCATAGCATCTCTGTCTCTGGTGTCAATAGAGTCTTAATTCCAAAAAATATTTTTCTGAAGATGCCTGAATTTTGGTCAGAAATATTAAAGATATTCAGTAAAGCGAACCTCTTGTAACAAGTAACATCATTATTTGTCGCCAGAAGATAATAAGAAATGTTTTAAAAATTAGGAGATAGCAATATAGAAATTAGACGCCGCTAAATACTGGAATTAAATAGAATATTATAGACAAAGAAAGTCTTTAAACAACAAGTGAAATTAAAGAAAGAAAAATAAGAAAAAAGTTTTTCTGCTTCGGCCGAGGGGCAATGGGCGATTGCCAATATATCAGAAATTTTAACACACGAAAAGGTGATCTCATGTTTTCAGACGTTGATAGTTTACGTCTAACTTTTGAGTTTTCATACCTTTGACAGTGGGAAGGTAGAATAATAGAAATCAGTTTGATGACTTGGTCGAGTTAATACCCTGAGTGTCTCTCGTTCTTGCATTGAGACACCGCAGACCTGCATGGATGAAAGTTTTCCGAAAACTTATGTATGGCTTCGGTAGTTCAATGTTTAGAATGTTTGCGTACAGAGCAAGAGATCCCTGGTTCGAGTCCCGGCCGAAGCAAAAAACTTTTTTCTTATTTTTCTTTCTTTAATTTCACTTGTTGTTTATAGTTCTAGGTCCTTGCATTATTTGCAATTTGATATTTGAAAGAAAGTCTTTTTAACGAAAAAAAATACTGTAACTAACTTTTTAGCTGTTCTTACACGTATATATTAATAAGTCTCATTTTAAATTTTAAGCAATTTGGAAAAATAATAATTGCTAACGTGTTTCAAAAAGAGAAGGCTGCTTCTGGAAATATAAAATTAAATTAGGTAAATTCCAATTCCAAATTCAAAGGGGGCAATATGGAATACTTAATTTTATAGGCTTATTTCTCCTATAAATCACAATTGCGTTCGTAAAATACCAACCAAGATTAAAATACTTATTTTTAAAAAAAGTTGTTTTAATTTAAAAAGAATTACAGCGAGCTAATTTTTGCAAAGACAACATAAAATACAACTTTCAGTGATGGTAGGTATAACAAGGTAGCCCGTTTTGCCCCCATGAAAAACCCCCATTTTGCCCCAAACCCCCAGTTAATTTCAAACAAAAGTCATACACATAAAAAGACATAACCCCACCTGTTCAATGTAATCAAAATTTTGAAAAGTCTGTAAAACGGTCACAAAATGCGCAAGCTATTTTTACAATAAACAGCGCACAACATCACATGTCGAGCAAAAACCCACTTAAGCTCAGCCGACCGGCACCAATCATATTGCAGAGAGTTGAACCAGTCATGAGGATAAAACATCTGATAGTAAGAGGTTTTATTCTTGCGCAGTTTACCGAAAATTGCGGTATCCCGTTTTACCCCCGTACCCCATTTTGCCCGCTTTACCCTATGCAAAATAACATGTATCTACGTTCCGCGCGTGAGAAAAAACAAATGTTACTTTTTCATGATCTCTCAGCAACCTAAATGTGCCTGTAAGTAATAATTTTAAAAATTCCTCAGATATCATCAGACAATCAAAGACAATAGCTGCCAGGAAAACCAAAAGAAATTAACATTTCTTTTATTTAAATTGCCTGCAGTAAGTTAAAAATTATTTGGAATGTTTAAAGCAGTCACGTTTATTTTTTGCATGCAGCTAATGTCTAATTTGGTTTTACATACAAACTTACAATCATGTTTTTACTAAAACTAAAATTGCTTTTTCTACATATCATAAAAACAAATATGCATACTTAATTTTTTTAATAAAAATCATTAGCTGGTTTTTTATTTTGATAATATTGGGAGCTTTAAATATTAATATTTTTCATAGTTAATCATCCCGAACCGTTTCAATCTATGCAGCTAGAAAGTTGTGAACTATAATTACGCACGTATAAAAAAGCTTATGGATATAGGGTAAAATTTGCTAGTCATAGCGTTAATGTTCTATTTTAGTTTTGGTAACACTCACCAGCTGTGAACAGCGACGGCAATCTGATCTTTACAGACTGATATCTCAGAGACCATTAGGTCGTTCTATAAGAGTGTTTTTGTTTAATGTTAGGGTACGAAAAATTATTTCTGTAACTAGTGATTATTTCTAAGCGCATAATAAAAAAGTTGCCTTAATGGTCGGCTCACTTTTTTGACAGATGCAACTACAGGGTCCGTAAATTGATATCTGTTTCTATTTTTTGATCGATTGGGTGTGCCTTTTTATGATCGTTGGCGTAACGTTTTGTATTTTTATTATTTGTATGAGTTTCGCGCTATTCATATTTACCTACATTTTTTTTTATAATGATGGCTTAATACCAGTCATTAAGGCTGCATTTATGCAATTCTGAGTGACATTTAACGGTAAAAATTATGTAGATTGGGTGTGAATGTAGCACGGAGTCACTTCGCTTAAAATTACTCACGAGATTTCGAGAGTTTGCAAAATAAAAAATAATCCGTACTAGTTTTTAAACTTAATCTCACTCTTATATAATTGAAATAAACTGCAATTATGATCCATACTCATTACCCATTCTAAGATCAAAAATTCCAAAATAGTGCAACATTTATGTAAAGTGCAGCCATTAAAAAGGCAAATTTTTGCGAAACGACTCGCAGGTCGTGGCAAATTCAAACCTACATAGAATAGAGTTCAGAAACCGAGATTTGATTGGTATATCATTACAACGTTTTCCTATGAATAGGATTTTGATTAAATGTCGATGCAATATTCTCGATTTCGATTTGTGTTAAATGTTGGATTGCAGGTATTATGAACACGATTTACAGATAATGATATCAAGGGACTCGCTTAGTAATTTTTTAAAAGTTTAGGCAATTTGATGGCGCCAGTCAACAATATACTTTCGTTCTACTTGTCCAAGCAAATAAAATAAAAGACAAAATATATATCTTTTAATGCTAAATTAATTAATTTTTTTTTTATATAATCGTGTTCTTTTTAGTACGTTTTGTAATTCCTAGCCCCTTCAGCAATGGGTAGCTTTCGTCGAAAAAATAAGTCAGAAATAACGTCAAATTTGCAATTATTAGTAATTTTTTGTTTAAATTAGCGATCTCGTCGTAACCTTTATGTGTCTCTTTTAGTGTTGCCGCCGAGATGAGATATTCTCGTCTCGTCTCGCGCTCTCTCGTTGAGAAGAGAGTAAGACCCTCTCGATTTTCTCGTTTCTCTCGTCCTCTTGAGCAAAAAAGGTTGGTTTTATAAATTTTGATGATCTGTTCGTATTGACCTAATATACAGTTAAGCTGATATTTATTTACGTACTGTTTTTTTTTAAATAAAAGGCAGTGGCGGCGCGTTGTAAAAAGCTTTCGGAGTGCACACCAAAAAAAAAAAAAATTGCGGCGCAGGCGGATTTTTTTTTGCAAATAATTAAAAAATGAGATATTTAGTTAGATACCTATTATTATTGAAATTATAAATAAATAATAAATGTATCATACCTAGTTTACATATTTTCTCTTCTAATGGCAAAGATGAAAATTTGAGTTTTATGTGTACATGAAAATTTTAAAATTTAGAGTCACTTAATATTTTTAGAATTTCGCTAAGAAGTTTATATATAAATATGTCTGTATTTATGTATTTAAATAGTATTTTGATTTTAAAAAATTCAATCAAATTTTAATTTATGTAGTAAATCGTTTAAAATTTTATGTATTTATATTTGATTTTAGACAAATAATCTATTTAGATTTGCGCTGAGAATTTTCATTTTAATATGTTGTATTGTATTTTGACAAACATACCTATTTTGTTTTCAAAAAATTATTAATAATGACGTATTCCATACAGTTGTAAAATTGTCAAAGGAAATAAAAGCTATATTTATTATTTATTTATTTATTATTTTAATGCCAAATTAGTGGTGTGCAAATACTATCAACTCGATACTTTAATATCTGATATATGGGCGGATTCGAAGTAATCGAATATCCTTCGACGCCAAATACTCGTTACTCGAATCCCGAATGGGACCGAAGCCGAAGGTTACTTTCGTATCAATTGTATCGGCATTGGCCGTATGAGTAACGAGTTTGGAGTACTTGTAATCATTTGGACCGAAACTTATATATTGGATTTACCGATAATATAATATAAATAATAATAAAATCTAATACTCGAATAGGAATTATCAGTTTCTATTCAATACTTGGAAAAGTAATCATTGCACATCACTATGCCAAATTGTCTAAGTGCACTAATTAAAAGTGCCCTTGAGCTCCTCTACATTGCAACGCGAACCATGGGTGCGGGGAGCGTTAAGGGGGTGCGGGCGGCATCGAGGCTAGTTTTTGCACAGATTTTGTCCTAGGCACTGCCGCAGGAATGTTCAGATTCTATGTACTGTAAAATTCTATTGGGACATGTCGTCCTCTCTTTCTATATTTCGTAATTAGAATGCGACCCAACATCTACGGAGCAAATAGAAGTGAATAATTAGATTCGAACTAACTATATAGCGCATCCGCCAGCATGCACCGCAGGTGGTTTGAACACGAATGCAAACACATACATACCGGGTATTAATTTGTAGGTAATATTCCAGTCTTTAGTGAATTCCGTTTGGGGTAATTATTAATTAAATTTTAGTATTTTTTTAAGTAAAATTTGGGAGTGCACGTGCACATGTGCACTTATGGAGAAACCGCCACCGATAAAAGGTATGCAAAAATTGTCATATATTGCGTCCTTGACAACATATACTGTGGCTTACCTTTCGTTTATACGAAATCAGATGGAGAAAATCCAAAAGTGTAATTAAATTGTACTGTTACTGTTGATGCTTATTAACGTACTGAACATTTTTTTTCGGAAATTATATATAGGTTCAGATGAAAAATCTATTAGTTGAAAAAAATTTAAAGATCTCTGTATTGTGCGTTTATTTAAAAAAAAAACAGAAAAATTTCTTGCAAAAACATGTTTTTTCTTGAAAAATGAAGATAAAAGAAAGTTATTTAAAAAAAGTTTTGGTTACTTTTGAGAAAAACACATTTCCGCAAGGAAAATCTTTGGTTTCTAGAATCTGGAAATTTCTCTAAGACCCAAGTATTTTAAATAATAGATTTACAGTGAAACCTCCTATAAGCGGACACTCACGGTTCCGTCGATTTCGTCCGTTTATTGGAGGTGTCCGCTTATGAGAGGGAACTGCGAAATTTTAATATATATTTGTTAACAATTTCCGCTGCTTGACTTTTTCTGATATTAAATTTTTTAGCGATCCTGCGTGCTGATAGATGTTCCTTCTCCGAAACGTTAACAACTTCCATTTTTGCACGTAAACTAAGAAGTTTTTTACTAGGCGCCAGTTTACAAAGATCTATTACTACCCAACTGAACAATAAAAATCAAACACACAGTTCCGCCGAATAAAATATGTTGTAAATACGAGAGAAGTATTTAGTCTCCGCATTAAAACGGAAAGAGGTAATTCACTGGTTGCAGAGTGCGTTGTTCCCAACATACTACATAATATTTATGCCAATGAGGCGCGGCGCTCCGTCCCGTTGTCAGAGGTTCGCGTCCGGTTAAGGGAGGTCTCAGAATTTTTGAACCAAAAAAAATTGTCCGCGTCCGGTTACAGGAGTGAATTTTACAGGTAATGAAATAGGGAAAAGCTTGGTTCCAACAAATTTGTCCGCTTAAAGGGAGTGTCCGCTTATTAGAGGTGTCCGCAAAGGGAGGTTTTACTGTATTGCTTTATTTTTAAGGATTTATATTATTAGCAAAACATAAAATAATCTTTTATCAACGAATACTTGGGATTTTAGATACAGTTTTAAATAAATAAAGCGAATGCAAAACTTTTCCACAGCTTTTATTTCATCGGCATCAACAAGGTATTTTAGTATATTTATTGTATTTAATTCTTTATTTATTCTATGTATGCATATACAGAGTATATCCAGAATGGACTTAACAGTTTATTTTGGAAAAAAGTAAATTCCATAACTAATAAGATTCAACACTTGTCCCTTTGTCTATGTAGCTGTACGGCGTTAGCTTCTAAATCACTGAACCGATTTTTATGCAATTTTAAGGCAAAATAGTGTGTGATTAAGCCAATAAAGCTGGAATTTGTTTAATTTCACTGTTGCTAAGTTAAGAAAGTTAATTTAAATTTTGAACGGGGCTCAAGATTTTTGCAGATTTGAGGACGTAGCACTCAGGGATATTTAAGAAAATGGCTTGGCAAAAATTCCATCATATCGATGTTGGGAAATTTTAGTACTTTCGAACCATAATTCAAAGAAAAGGTATCTTTTTAGTTGAATAATAAATCGGTACCGACTTAGAACAACTAAATAAATAAAATTCTGCCCATTGTTTAGAGACATGGGGGCCCCTCTTAACCGGGGGCCCCGAGCACGGGCCCCTTCGTGTATCTGCGGAAAGACGGCACTGCTTTAACAGAAAAGTTTTAGTGGATTGTCCCGGAAGGCATGAAAGTATAATCCCTCTAGTTCACGAACTTATAAATATTTTTTGCCGGTTTCTTTCCGTTTAAAATTTAATTTTTAGGTCACACGTATATACATATATCCGATATGATTTAATGTCAGATACGGTAAATGAACTTTTTATGTCGACAGATGAAACTCAAACATCGCAAATCAAAACCAACAACAGAAATGAATACGTTTCCTCTTGCTCGAAATACGAACATATTAAACACTGTTCATTCATTGCAAGATCGTGCCAGAGATAGCAGACTGTGTTTTACTCAGGCAGAGGCAGCTCTTGCATTATGTAAAAACCATCTTCTGATAAAGATACAGTTTACAAGAGATGGATGGATGGTGTTAAAAGTGCTGATTGTAATGTCAGATTAAGCGATGATAATGAGTTTGTTGTTTTTGGAATCAGGTCTACCATGAAAATTCGCTGCAATACAGATGTTTTTTAGCATAATTTTTTTCTCTACGGACGGGTCACAATGAGGTAAATGTAAAGGGGTTTTACACGGGTCGATTTTAGCCGTACGACTTTCCACACAGCAGTGGCGGATCCAGGGGGGGCACTAGGGGCACTTGCCCCCCCCCCCCCGAGAATTTTTTGAATATACAGAAAATAAGTAAAAAATCATGTTTTGCTAATAAAAATTCAAAACTTTTGCTTGCGGCGCATGAAAGTGTCTATTGCTTAAAAAAATATATACCGTTTTTTACCAACAGAGAATTACCAACAGATAATGTCACCTAAAGTGCCCCTTCCCCAACTTTCATCGCGCGGTCGTAGGCCGCATGCGCCTGGTGTTTATAATCGACCGTGTAAATAGTTAGGTGATTCGCAGCCGCATAGCTCATTTGCACACTTTTTTGTTGATAAGGAGTTTGTTTTTTTATTTTTTTTAAATTGTCAAACACACTGTGTTTATTGTATTACAATCTAGTCAGTAAGACTACTTAGCAATTTTGTTTTAACTTCATTTACTAGAAAAGTCAGATTTAAACAGTTCTCCCCGCTTTGTTTAGTCTATAACTCAAAATTGTGTTGTGTTTATAGCATTATTTTGTTTTATGTAATTCACTTAGTTTACTAGCTCAAACGGCTTCTCTCTTTTTAGTCTTCGAACTAGCATAGTATTGTTTAGAAGCTGAATTGCTTCCACATTCACATGCCGATGGAGTCTCTTCATGGCTTTTTGCGTACTTTTTTATAGTCTCTACTTAAGATCTCGATGAAGGTCACTATTTCGAACGTGCCAAGGTGCATTCACAATGTTACTCCCTTTAGCACAACCCCATAGTTGAATACCATATGTCCATACTGGTTTCAGTATTTGTCTATAAAGCAGTAACTTATTATGAATTGTTAAATTGGACTCCCTTCCAATTAGCCAGTTCATTTTTCTATACCTTACATCAAGTTCTTCTTTTTTTTTCTTAACATGTGCTTTCCAGCCCAATTTGGCATCAAGTGTTATACCGAGATATTTTGTCTGATTTGAATATGGTACGGGAATGTTGTTAATTGTTATTTGTATGTCATTTATCTTTTTGTTTGTAAAATCAACATGAATTGATTTGGTTTCATTTAATTTTATTCGCCAGTTTGTGGTCCAACTGTGAACTTCGGTGACTGCATCCTGAAGTTTTTCTATGCATTTTTCAATAGATTTTTCTACCGTCAATAAACCAGTATCGTCGGCAAATGTTGCTAAGTGACAATTTTCTGGCTTTGGGATATCGCAAGTAAATAATAAGTATAGATAAGGGCCTAGTACGCTACCCTGGGGCACGCCTGCTTGAATTTCTCTTAAATTTGAGTCTTCCTGTTTTACTCTAAAATGTCTATCAGATATGTATGATTCTAAAATATCCGAATATTGTTTTGGCCGAAACCGTTTTAGTTTAAAATTAAGGCCTTCATGCCACACTTTGTCAAATGCTTGTGCTACATCTAGAAAAACTGTAGAACAAACTTTTCCCTCTTTTAGTGCTTTTTCTAATATATTAGTAATTCTGTGTACTTGATCTATCGTGGAATGCTTGTCTCGAAAACCAAATTGATGAGGAATAATTTCTTGTCTTTCTATGATGGGTTTTATTCTTTTAAGCAATAATTTTTCATAGAGCTTAGACATAATTGGCAGCAAGGATATTGGCCTGTAAGATGACACGCCATGGAGTGGTTTTCCCGGTTTTGGAATCATGATAACTTCTGCAACTTCCCACAGTTTAGGTACATACCTAAGCCTAAAGGACGCATTAATTAGGTTGCATAGTTTCACGATAGCTTTTCTGGGGAGTTTTTTTATGACTACCCCGTTAATAAGATGGGGCTTTTTTCGAATTAATATTTTTGATTTCTGCTAATATTTATTTTGGCGATGTAAGCTGAATATGGTCTCCGATTTGATGGGGTTTATTTAAATGAAAGTTTTCATCTGGTGCTTCGTGGGGCTGAAATGTTTTTTCGAAATGACTTGCAAAAATATCTGCTTTTTCTTCGTTACCCCTTGCCCACTGGTTGTTAGATTTTCGTATGGGTGGAATTTGGATATTTGGTCTTTTAAAATCTTTGGTTGCTTTCCAAAGGGAATAGTCGGTATTTTTATCATCTGTAAGTTCATTAAGAAAATGGTCAATAGATTCATTTTTTATTACTAGAATTTCTCGCCTAATGCGCTGCGTCATGTTGTTGAGATTTGTTTTGGATCACGGCGTTGCTGCCACGTTCTTCTTAGTTTCCTTTTTTCCAATATAAGGTCTCTAATTTTCTTTAGATAGTTTTTTCAAACGCCAGAACAAATCGATAAAGAAGTTGAATATTTTGTTACAAATATTCAACAAGCAGCTTGTGAAAACAGTCCAAAACCAAAGAGAATTTTTAAGGAGTTTGTGACAACAATATTTTGTTTTAAAAGATAGACAAGACTAGAGCAGACGAGTGCAGAAAAAATGATGTGCGGTTGGCTGCCGTGAAAGTAATTATTGCAGAACTTAAATTAAACATGTCTCCAGAAGAATAAAAATAAATATTTAAGAACCACATATAATAGTTTTTCCAAGCAATTCTTCAATAATTATTGCTTCACTCAGTATTTTAATTCCGTCCCGTAAAACACCTATTTAGCACAATATTTTCAGCGAAAACGACCTATTTCCTTGCGACTTTAGCCCCCGTGTAAACAAGGTAGCGATTTGACTTGTCGCACGGCAAATCAAGGCGACTCGCGCACGGCTAAAATCGACCCGTGTAAACACCCCTTAAAAAGATGGACAAACCAACTGAAGGAGAGACAGATAGACAGACGCCATTAAAAAATTTGCTAATTAGGTGTTTTTGACCCAAATAATTTAATTTGGGTAAAAATAAAAAATTGACGATCCCTTTCAACTATTAAACTCGTTTAACTGTGACTTTTATTTCGGAAATTTTTAAAACGGCACTCTGGTTTTTTATGAAATTTAAGTAAAATTATTTACTGACACCATTCCGATATCTTCCAAACTTAAATGGGTTAAAATATTATTAAAATGTTGAAATGTAAAAAAAAATATGTTTATATAATTTAATCCCCACAAAAAATCTATACAATTAAATAATTAAATTAACCACTACCACAAAGAAAGTTATTCATAGAATAATCACTTACGATAAAAATTAACCAGTTACCACTAGTAAAAAACATCCAAAATCTGAACCTAATTTGATTTTTTTACTGAAAACAAATCAATTATTTTAAATTAGATTGGGTAGGGGTTAAATTTATTTTCAGCCAATTTCAGTAATTTTTATTACCAATTAAGATGAGGTGGTTTTGCTCAAAAATGTTTCACAAATAATAAATTAGCGAAATGAACGCTTAGAGGCCTTCATGCAATTTTCGTGTTGGTGCTAATTTGACTCCAGAGGTTGAAAGCTCCTACCTTAAAATCACAAATCATAGCAAAAACATTTCATGTAAAAAAAGCCAAGTACGCGAAAGTGGTATTCCGTAAAAAGAATTGAGACAAAAGTAAAGCCAAGTTCTCCAATACAAATTTCAAAATTAAAGGTTCTTACAAGTTTGGAAATGTTTTTTAAACTTTGCTATTCCAGCCAAACTTCTTTATGATCAATTTGGCACTTTGCCTAAGAGTCATTTGCAGCCGTAATAGCCAAGTTTAGAAAAACATTTCCAAACTAGTAAGAACCTTTCATTTTAAAACTTGTATTGGAGAACTTGGCTTTACTTTTATCTCAATTCTTTTTACGGAATACCACTTTCGCGTACTTGGCTTTTTTTTACATGAAATGTTTTTGTTATTATTTCACTCCTTTTTTAAAGGATTTGGATAATATTTAAGTTTTAAAGTAGTAAAATATGCGGAATATTATTCAAAACTTTTGCAATGTCTTATTAAAAATGTTGAGGTTTTTTTTATATTTTCCTATCATAGTTCCTAACAGCCTTGTGAAGCTAAGCTCTCTAGTGTTCCTGAAAATTGGCAATGTTAATTTTACATAACTTAACATTTATAGGGAAGGAAAGTAAATTAAAATTTTGGTGTTTTCAAGTTTTTCTTATAGTTTTATCAGTCAGCCAAAGCTCAGCTCTCTAGCGCCTCTGGAAGTGAGCAATGTTACTTTTACATAAATTTACATGTATGGGGGAGGGGAGTGAATTAGAATTTTGGGGTTTTTTGAGGGTTTGATCACAATTTCTATCAGTGTGCCAAATTTCAACTTTGTAGTATGTCTGGAAGTACAGTAGAATTTTGATAATCTATACATGAGTGAGTGAGTTTTTTGAAATATCGTAACTACTTTACTACTTTAAGGAAGTACATGAAACTTTGAGGGATTGTTAACTCTATAAAGATCTACGAGTGTGCAAAGTTTGAGTTTCGTAGCTCATTCCCTTGTAGAGTTTTAGATAGGTCAAATATTGGCTGAAATGTTTCAAGAGGCGCGCGAACTTGGCGAGGCCTCAGATTCACTTACTGGACAGGAGATTGTTGGACATTATTTTCAACTTTTTAATTTGTGAACTGATTTTTTTAAAACTTATTTCATCATGTTTAAATCGTAGTGCAGTTTTAAAGTGAGAATCTTAAAAAACCAACACTTATTAATTTTTCTCCAAAAATTAATAATTTCTTAGTTTTTTAGCTTAACTCGAGAACCTTTTAATAATAATAATTTTTTGTATTTTATGACGCAAAAAAAAACATTAAAAATTACCATAATGTTAAAGGCTAGACACAGAAACATTAAAAATGCGAATGATTGATAGTTTCGATAAAAGCGTACTATACTATAATTCAAACAAAATAAAATAACTAAAAAAAAATCGGTTCCCAAATGAAAAGTTCTGAATTTTCAAAAATTATCCTGCTTTCCATATTTGAGCTGACAGCAAGTGAAGTGAAAATGAAATCCCAAAAGTAAGGAATCTTAGCAAATCGACTAAATTCAAATGGAAATTATTTTCTAAAAGTTGTGAACGTATCTGTGCACCATAAACAAATCCCAAATCAAGAAACTGACAATCCAAAAGCGTAAGACCACAGGGATGTTAAGGTGAATAATTATTTTCCTATCACTTTCGGCCCTACCGCTCCCATCCCCCCCTAATGACCACCGGTGCTTTATGCCAATCTTAGCTACTAAAAACAACTGTTAAAATATAATATAGAAATGAAATCCACGAAAATGGCCCTTAAAGAAGAGTGACTCAAAAACAGAATGAAAAAAAATATAAAAGAAAATTTTTAATTTGATTTAAACCCCCAAGAATATTAATTAAAACCGAAACGCAGATTTAACAGAAGAAAATTTATGGTTTTAAGCCCTTTTGGAATCGGGCAGAGGCAACAAAATAAGATGTTTATTAAGCCGAAAGTACATTTTTCTCGAGCATTGCGGTATACGCTTTACCATTATGCAATGTCATTTTAAGATCATTAGACAAGCTGTAATCTCTTGGATAGTAATTAAAAAAGTATTCTCTGTTTTATTAATTATCGAACAAAGCAGGGTTTGCCTTTGAAATAATGGAAAGGGCCGACTCTGCATTTCTGAGATTAGTTTTTAGAAATCTTTAGATTCTTCGAACAAAATAATGTTTTTGTTGCTTCTTTAAATCTTTATATTTAATTAGTTCAGTTCTCAGTGAGATTTAACTTAAATTCAAATAACTAAAAAAATAAATATAAACCACAGAATTTCTTTTGAACAAAATATCATTTTTTGGAAATTTAGTCCATGGAGTCATAGGATTCCCTTTAAAAATAGTCTCAAATTGTAGTACCATCCCTGAGGGGTGGTTTAAAGTCCGAAAAACTATAGAAATAATCCATAAACGATAAAAAAAACTTTCAAAAACAAAGCTATGATTTTCCAACAGTTTCGGTTTGGTTTATTGGTAGGGTGAAACTCACCTTTGAAATTTAAATATGAGTTTGGTATAATATAAGTTGAACCTTTGGAGTACTAACTGGCAGATATTTCTTAAAAAATTTGGGTATTGAATCAGCAGAAAAAGATATTTTACACTCTCTGTGTGCAAAGCTTTTTACACACTGTTACGTTTTTTTTTCCGCAAGCTTCTTACTTTTTGCACACCGTTTAAGCGCGGATCTGGGTCAAAATCTAGGGGGGGAGGGGGGTAATAGTCGACAAATTTTTTCTTTGTAATATATTTTTTTTCTAGGGGCGGGGTAATTCTTCTGTTTTCGCTGATTTTATTATGAAAAAGTGTATATTATTTATTCTAGGGGGGGTAATTACCCCGTTACCCCCACCCCCCTTAAATCCGCGCTTGACACCTTTACGCACGCTTTTTTAATTTACTATAATTATCTTTGATTCTGTGATACCTTTGTCAAAATGTGGAAAATGGCAAGGGGAGCTCCTTGCACAGCACAGACTGTTTTTATCATAATAAATAAGAAAAGTAGGATTAGTGTTTCTCATTTGTGTTCGTAAAAAAAGTATTATAAAAACTCGTTTGAAAACAATTTTGCACATTCGCTCGACTTGTGGACCTTGCCTTTGGCTCAGTTCACCAATTTGTCTCGGTCGTAAGAGTCGTTTTCAAAACTTGTTGTTTAATATACTATTACTTTTAAAATAGGTACCTATCTAAAAAATAACTTGTAGATAGGGCTACTTAAAAGTTCCCTTTTTTTACAGACACTGGGAATCATTTTTTCTCACACTGCACAAATAAAACTGTAGGTATAAAGAATTAGTTATTGTTCAAAATCGCTCCAAATCCACTCCCACATAATAGAGAAATCTAAAATCCTATCACGAGTAGAAGCGCGCTGTTAAAACTTATGCAACCAGAAAAATGACTAACAACAGATACATACCTTTGGTAAGTGCTAGTTCTAGCGATCGTACAAAGATAGGTTTTTAAAGGTGCAACTCGCACTACTTCTATTGATATAAAGGATCAAATAAAAGAACTAAGAGTGTCTTTTTTGTCACTCTCTATACTTGGCTCTCCCTTACTTTAATCCTATAGAGCACCGCTTCGGTGGACAAATAAGGACTGATGGCAACATTTTACATCTATAATGCGACGCTTTTACACGCAGGAATAAATCTGATGACCTCCTGTAGATCGGCCACCGTTTCTTCGTTTGTCAGAGGGTTGTTATCCCAAATGTAATATTCTTTGTATTTTAAGTTTGTACACTAGTATTAAGTTTTGGATTTGTAGGGGTTATTATCTCCGTTGGAATAATAAATATTTGCGCAAATACTGAAATGAATTATGTAAAATATCAGGCTTGTCAGTCATATACTGGGTGGGCAAAAAAAACCGGACAATTTTTTTTTAATTAAAACTTTACCACAATTTTAATGGGACAAACTGCACTTGGCAGAGAATTAGTCAGAGTTTTGACTAAACAAATTTTTTTATCCCCATCTTAAAGTTTAAGATGGCGGACAGAATCATACGTGATTCTTCAAAATGGCGTGTTTATTCTAATTTTCTACAAATTTTTTAGTTTTTTTTTAAATTTATAAAAAAGCACTACTTTTTCTTCGCACAACGAGGTACAAATTGCTGAAATCGATGTGGTAGTTCTCAAAAAAACTATTTTTGTTCTAGCCATTTTTTTTTCAGATTATACGATTGCATTGCCAATCCTGTCTAACACGCCATTTTGGAGAATCAAGTATAATTCTGTCTGTTTTTTTAAACAAGTTTAAAAATTAATTATAAAGGGTGCTTTTCGTCTGATAGAGAAACAGTCGAATAGTGGTCATCTTTAGCACAATCATCTTTTTGTTAAAATCAGTTATTCCATCTTCGTTGCATAATACGCGGCTGATACAGCAATAATATTAAACTGGTAGCACTCACGCTGGATCCAGCATTATATTATCTAATGCTACAGTATTTAGCACAATGAATATGGGTAAAACAGCGCTCTGTAATTATTCCTTCATGCAGTCACTCAATCTGCCTATCAGATGATGCTTACGCTACGATGGACTTGGTGACTGTATCTGTCTTGCTCTAGCCCAAGAGAATGGTCATCTCACCGTCTTCGCTCTTCTCTCGCGCATATTATACTATTGTAGTTCAGGCCCTACGGGGTCCGAGACTACGTTTAATGATAGGAGCATAATAAATAATAAGACTCGCCCGGACATTTTACGAAAGGAACCACCCCCCAGCCCTGGCAGGGGGCTGGGTCCCCCCCCTTAAACGTGCTTTTTGACTTTTTTTGCTAACAACTCGAAAACGGTCAACTTTTCTAGAAATATTCTAAAGATCAGTTTATAAGCAGATAAAATTTCCTTTTTAACCTTAGTACCCTCTAAAGATAGTGAGTGGTGCACGTTCCATACGCCTACAAAAAAAGGGAAAATGTTTAAAATATGTTTTGTTTATATTTCTTGTGGCATTTTGTATCCTTAACACATTGTTTTTGTTTAAGTATTTGTGTTCTAAAACGCACTGTATACAGTTAATAATTTAATAAGTTAGATATAACCTTTTAAAGTAGCTGCCGTGAAATAAAAATAAGTATGTTTGTAGAAATCCTCAAATCAAACAAAAATTTTGAACATTCATTTTTGTAACTCAGTAAATAATATTCAAGTTTAGCAAAAAAATATTTTTGATTAGTATTAACTTAAAACTTAATTTTTCGAGTTGAATTCATTTAAATTGGGGGAAGGGGTATCCCCCCTCTCGTCCCTCTCTAAAGTGATATTTTTACAGTATTTCTCTAATTATTTGCAAACTTTTAACTTGGCCAAAAACAACTGAGTAATAGTTATTGAGGCTGACCAAAAGTCCTCTCTAACGATGTATAACACGTCCCCCTTGCATCAGTGGCGCACCTTTTATAGGCTTTTAAATAAATGAGAGGTGTGGAAAAAACAATGTTTTTTTTAATTTACTTGATATTTATTGTGCTACATGTCTGGTTTTAAAACTTATTTTTAAAGCTGAAGAAATGTCCTTTCCAACGATGTATATCACTTCCCCCTTAAGGCGGCAGTAGATCTAGCATAGACGCACCAAAAATGGTTAAATTTGGTATACACGTGAATCTTCATTTACTAATACACACACTGCGTTCAATGAGAGAAGCAACACACTTGGTATGAATTTACGGTATACTCCCCGAAAATATAATGAGGGGGAACCATCCGCCCACTCTTGGTGGGGGTTCGGTTTATTAGAAAAAATGTTAAAAAATATTTAGGGGGGACCACCCCCCGCCAAGAGTAGGCGGATGGATCCCCCTCGTTATATTTTTGGAAGAGTATATTGTATATCCATACCAAGTGTGTTGCTTCTCTCATTGAACGCAGTATGTATATTATTAATGTTCCAACATGGTTGTCTAAAATAAAGTTTCAAGTGTATATCAAATTTGATGCAAGATCTACTGCTACGTTGATGGGGAAGTGATGTACGTCGTTGGAAAGAAAATTTCTTTAGCTTTAGAGATGAGTTGTAAAATCAGACATGTGGGACAGTAAAATTTAAAAAACAAAATATTATACATTGTTGGAGAGTACTTTTCATCAGGCTCAACAACTGTTTTTCGCCAAGTTAAAAGTTTGCAAATATGTAACTGGGAAAATACTGTAAGAGAGCATCTTTGAGCGGGGTGAGAAGGGGAATGCCCCCCACCTCCACTTTAAAGAAGGTCAACTAGAAAATGTCAGTTTCAAGTTATTACTAACGAAACATAATGTTTTACTTATTCTTATAATTATTTACTGAGTTACAAAAATGTATGTTCAATATTTTTGTTTAATTTAAGGATTTCTGCAAACACATTTATTTTTATTTCAAGGCGGCTATTTAAAAAAATATATGTCTAGCTTAATAAGTTAAGTATTTAGCTGTATACAATGGGCTTTTAACGAAAAATATTTTTTTGAGAAGTGTTAAGGATCAAAAATACCACAAAAAAGTATAAAAAACATATTTCAAAAATGTTCTCCTTTTTCGTACGCTGGATGAAATGTGCACCACTGCCGTCAGAGGGTACATCGTTGAAAAGGGAATTGTGTCCGCTTAAAAAATGTTTTCCAGAAGAGTTTTGGAAAAGTTGACTGTTTGAGTTATTAGCAAAAAACTATCAAAAATCACGTTTACGATTGGGAAACCACCCCTGCCAGGATTGGGAAGGTGGTTCCCTTTCGTAAAATGTTCTGACGAGTCTGTCTATCCATACCAAGTGTGTTAGTTCAATGAATAGAGGCCAAAATAGGGGAGTTACCCTACAAAAGGTCTGGTAGTTCTGAATTTCGTTTTCGTCACCCCCACCCCTGTGCTTCCTCCGCCATCTTGAAAAAACCATCAAAAATTGGCACTTTTTTTAGTTTTTTGCCTTTAATTTCGTTCCAGTACACTAAATCGCAAAAAGAGTTATATGAAATTTTTTAGAGGATATAATTATCTACAATTGGGTGGTACCATGGTTGTTCTGCGAGTAGTAGTAACGGAGCTAGCTAATTTCCCAAAATGACTAAAATCACGTGCTTAGCCAAATTTTCAGATTTTTTCTATTTTAGACGGCATAAGCTCCGAAATACTTTGTTCTAGGGTAAAAGTTCTAAAAACATATCTTGAAGAGAATTTTATCAGCTACAAAATCCATTCTTTAAATGTATTTTTAAATATTGTAATGGAGTGGGAGTAACTTTTAACTTAAAGTAAGTAACTTAGAAAATAATCATTTTTTAAAATTTAGTGCTTTAAACTGCACGTTTTTTATTTATTTTTATTTTTTTGTGTAAATTTAGTGACGTACAAAAAGGTAAGAGAGCTTAGGGGTCAAACACCTCCTTAAACTAACCACCTCTTCAAAACCCCCCCAGACCCCCCAAAATCTAACATATTCAGGTTTTCTCAAATTTTCTCAAAAAATACGCTTCTAAGAGAAAAATGTGTAATATACTTTATTGTAGGCAATGAAATTTCCTTTTGAAAAAGGTACAACTCGATGGGGGTCAACTATTTTTAAACTCTTCAGCGGCGTCTGTTAATTAAAGTAATTTAAAAAAGTAAAAAAATATCCATGTTTTTCCATGATTTATTCGATTTTTTTTAAACCAAGGTTTATAGAACAAAATGTGTTATACATTATTGTAGCAAATAAAATTTCCTTTAAAATGCCGTACAAGAAAGACGGATTGGTTTCATGGTTATAAATTCAGAGGCGCCCGTAAATTTAACCAATTTTAAAAAATCACAAATTAAGTTTTATCTAATTTTTTCAAAAACTAAGCCTAATTTAAAAAAGTGCTATGATGCACTTTATTGACAGTAAAATTATATTTTCAATGATGTGTAACTCGATGGGGTTTGACTTACAACGAACTCGCCAGCGACGTCCGTAAATGGGAGCGAACGACCTTAATAACATATCCAAAATTCAGAACTACCGGACCTTTTGTAGGGTAAAACTCCTCTATTTATTGTACTATGTTGCTTCTTGCATTAAACGCAGCATATCGCTTGAATCTCGGATGTAGGGCCTGAACTATTGTGGCAAATAGAAAATTATTATTAGTATCTGATATAGTGACGTATTTAAGCCGCCAGTCAAGCAGTCAATGCACCGTAACCCCATAATGCTTTTGTTATATTGAATGATAATATTCCTGCGTGCATAAGTTTTCAATATTCATGATATTTTGGCACTGATAAGGACTAGTACGTACAAAATGAGCAGAGATTGGAAAGTGAGGTCTCATAATTATCCTACTAAACATCAAAAGAACAATTATAACCTTCCAAAGCACAGGCTCGCCGTAACAGAAAAAGCTCCTTTCTATACCTGTTTAAAATTTTATAACTCTTTGCCAGACAAAATTAAAAATATAGATAGTTATAAAACGGTTTAAAAAAGCTTGTTTTGTCCATATTTGTAAAATTGAACCGTACACAATAAAAGATTTCTTTAATTTTAGATAAACTTTTAAACAAAAATCCTAACTTTTGTATATTTTTTATGATTTTGTGTTTGTGTATCTTTTGTGCTTAAATATTTGTAAAGCTAGTGTCATTTACTAATTTTGTGTTATTTATCTATTTTGTGTACATTGTGATACATTTGATTTTACTTTATTTTATTTTTATTTATTTTATTTTATGTTAATGATTAATGTTAATATTTTTAAGTTGCTTCCTAAATGAATTTGATGACTCAGGTATATATACACATATGTATAAATACTTTGTAATAAAAATATACTACTACTACTACTACTAAATATTTTTCAAATTGTTCTAGGCGAAAAATTTTGTCATAAATGACGCAAATAGATAATTTTTATATAAAGTATCTATTTTTTTAGAATGCGCTAAATTTTCCTGGACTTATACGAAAATATTAAATAGTGCCCTAACAAAACAAAGCCAGCTGGACCTATTACTTTCTCAACTACAAGATACTCTCCCGTGCAAAAATTAAGTTTCGATATAATTTAATAATTTGGGATTATTTTTTAATTTCTTTCTAAAGCTTTACCAAAAAAATAGATATAATTTTTTTTATATATACATATTAGATATTTAATATTTATTTCTTACGCGCTATTTTGAACGGCGTTTTTTAAACAGCGCTGTTTTATATCAGAACTGGTACATTTTCCAGTAAATCATATCTGCTTATATTTCATGTGATAAAGTCATATATTCGATAAAGTCAAGCGTTTCTGATACGATGTTTGTTGTAGTTTCTTGCTTCTTTCTCATTGTGATTATGAGCTCTTTGTTTTTATTGTGATGGTTTTAAGAAATTCCTAAATTGGGCCTGTAAAACCATATTTTAAAAGGCTCCATCTGGTACTAAAACCATATGATTTATATAAAAAAACCATAACATATCAGCAAACAATTACTCTAAATTTTGGGGTAGGGTGACCACACGGGGCGCAACAACCTAGAGGCGTCAAAATCGTTGAGAATAACGCAATTTCGATCTACGAAATATGTTTCACAGAGAGCAAAATTATTTAAGAAAAGCCGGATTTTCGATTTTCTTGATTTTTCGTGGGAATATTACCTACCTGGAGAATAGACAAAAGCCAAAATATTGGCTTTCAAAAAAATTTATAGGCCATTTTTCTGTTTTTCATAAATTTTTGACATGATTTTGGGTATTTTCTATAATTCAGAAGTTTTTTGCAGTAAAATGTTGAAAATTGGTACATTGATGTCGAAGTGATCAGAGAACAAGAATGTGTTCAATAATTTGACCTAGGACAAATTTCCACAAAAATGGTGGCCAAAACCCCTAAAATTTACAGAAAAATACCCATTTCTTGGAGAAACGTTGGAAAAAAAAAATTTCTTTCAATTTTTTAAATGCGTCTTACAGATAAAGAATTAGCGAATCTAATGGGCATTTATTCATATTTTTCGGATAAATCGTTTAGGAAATACATTGTTTCAAAATTGGAAGTTTTTTTTTTGTTCGCGGTAAATATTGAGATTTTTAACCCAATAAGACAATCTTCGACTAATTTTGTGTGAGCGACACATGTAGCTACTTAAAAAAAAGTAAAAAATGCAAACCCGTCAAACACATTGGGTCAAAAAAAAACGGACAGTAATACATTAAAATTATGCTTGTTCCTAAAAGTACATAATTTATTTAATTTAATAAATTAATTAAATTAAAAAGTAAATTATGTATATATATATTTAATTAATAATTTTCACTTACTTTTACAAACAAAGAGAATTGAAGAAGTGTTATTCTGGTTATTAATTTTCGTCAACTAATAAGATTTGTCGACCTAAACAATTGTTTCAGGTTGTTATCTTTGGCAACGCCGGAACGCTTTCTACGGGAATCATGCGTATTGCGGTCTCTTATTAGAGCATGCTATACTCTATCTGTTTTGTGTCCTCTTATAAAAACTAAGCCCCCTAGATGTGGACTTGTTCACGCGGTATATAATAGTAGTATTTTTAATAATTGGTTAAGCTGAACGCTGAAAAAGCCACAGAAACTCTCTGCGATAAACTTAAATGCGAAACAAGTGCAATTACTATCTATTGACATTGAATGTTACTTAAATTTAAAACTACACACCTATTAGTTATACGTACATATTATATTAGCTTGTATACCACCATGTTTATTAAAGATGGGCCTATACAGAAAAAATTTGAATATCTAACCAATCACCGCGTGCAAGCCGAGAAAGTGTAATTTCGGTTTTGACCGAAACCTGTAATTTTGGCCGCGATTCCTGGCCCTTAGCCATGCGATGAACCTAAAATGTCGATCAACTGGTTCGATATAAATTTTGCTTTTGTCGAAAATTTCGTTCTTGTTTTGTTGCTCATTTTTCTGGATCACGTCAATCTTCGCATAAAAAACATTTCAAGTTCGACATACAAAATAGATAATTAAAGAGTTTCTACAGACATAGCAAGGGACTCATGTACGCAATTACCCTTAAATAAAATACCGTCACCTGACATCATCATATCTGTTAAAAATCAACTGAGAGACAAAAGAATAAAACAAGCATATAGTTTTTTTTTTGGCGGGTACGTCATGAAAAATGTCAATGACGAACCGAGTTTTTAATAGCCTTAGTAAAATCTCAGAAAACTGTTAGTTTTATCGGACTATATTAAGTTTAGTTTAATTCTAATACCCTGTTTCCACCAATGCATGCCCACCCCGATTCAAAAAACGCATCACGTGATGGCCCATGGATTTGCACCGGTTTTAAATGCAGCGTTACCTAGTAGTAGTAGTAGTAGTGGGGGGGTTGACCCGCAGGTCTGACAAGTAGGCCAGAGTAGGCCCTTTTTGTCATGCCCCAAGTCTGTCCCTTAACACACTCTCTGCACTGCCCTTTGATGGTCGGGTAACTCATTGGGCCTTCCTGTTCTCTTTACAAAGTACAGTAAGTCTGCCCATTTGAGCATGTGCAGTTCTTCCTCGCTCAGAGTTGGCGCTCCGAGTGCCTGTTGTCTCATCCTTGCGTAGGCCTCGCATTCTGCCACGAGGTGTCTTGATGTCTCTTCTTCCTGTCCACAGGCTGGGCAGGTAGGGTCATTCTCGACTCCTATACGTGTCATGTGCCTCCTCAACCGGTTATGTCCGTTTAGAGTACCTATCAGCAGTCCGAGGTCTTTTCGTGTCCGTCCCAGCATCCATCTAATTCTGGTCGCTTTTGGACGGTCTACGAATTCTCTGGTCTGTCTGCAACCTGTTTCCCAGGAGTTTAATAGCGCGTCCTGGGCCCATTTCTTGAATCCGCTTTGCACTTGTCTTTTCATAGGCGGTTCCTGCCCCGAGTCGTGCAGCGTTACCTGATGCGTTTTTTGAATCGGGGTGGGCATGCATTGGTGGAAACAGGGTATAACGCTCTTCGAAGATTTTGCTGCTTGCTTTGCGATTGAATTTTTCTTTAAAAAAGTCGTGTTTCTGACCCGCGGTCGCTATACCAGGCGATTTAGATCAAAAACGATAATGGGCCGCCATTAAAATGTTTTTCACGTTGTTGCTTGAATGGATATCGAATTTTGGAATTCTTTTAACAGATCGATTGCATTTTGGGTTTCATATACGGAGGGCACGTTTAAAATAATTTGGGTAGAGAACAGATGGGTCTATAACACGACGATCTAAAAAACTTCGACTTAATATATTATGATCAAATCAGTTTTAGTTTATAATAAAGGTTAAATCAAAGATTAAAGTAAATGTGAAGTCGACGGGAATTAAATTTAAAAAAAAATAGAACAAAAGATAAATTGACTTAAAAGATCTCTGCGTAGTCAACAATAAGAAGGAAAGAGAGATGGATGGAACAACTACTTATGATTCTGCCTGCCTGCATACCTCCAATTTTAATAATTAAATTACTAAATACATAGGACTACGCGTGAGGATAAAACAAATTTAATACTAAGTCGGCCTTTAAAATGTCGTATTATTTTCCCAAGGATGACTGCAGTTCTTATATATATATATATATATTTATCGGTTTCACAACGTTCTACGTCTTCCGATACCCAATCTCCACTCGTTTCTGTTTGCCCATAATTCATCATCTAGGCCTCTTATTCTTATTTCACTGTCTATTCCTTCTCTCCAGCTTCTTCTTGGCCTTCCTCGTTTTCTTCGGCCAGTTGGTTTCCATTCTAGTATTTGTTTAGGTAGTCTTTCATCATTCATTCTTTGTACATGTCCGTACCACACCAGTTGTTTTGTTCTTATATCATCCACTAAAGTACGTTCACCCACTGTCATAATTTCTCTTATTCTTTCATTTGTAACTCTTTCTCTTTTTGATTTCCCTGCTGCTCTTCTCCAATAGTCCATCTCCGTAGCGGAAAGCATTTTTTCTGTTCTATCCTTGATTGGCCATACTTCTGAGCCATCTGTAATAATACTTTTTACAATGGTGTTGTTATATATAAGCTTTTTGTTATGTTTTGATATACTTTGGTCCAAAATTATTCCATTTAATAATGTTATTGCTTTTCTTCCTTGTACGTTTCGATCTTTTATAGCTTTGTCTAGTGTTCCGTTAGCTATAATTTTTAGACCTAAGTATTTATACTCATCACAGGACTGAATTCGCTGCCCGGTATTTAAGATTAGATCCTGTTTCAACCCACCGATACACATATACTCTGTCTTATTGAGATTAACCTCGTCCCCACTTATTGCACTCTTCTATTAGTTTTCGTGTCATATATTCGAGGTCGTCATAATCCTGAGCCACTACTATCTGATCATCGGCGAAACATAAAGTATACAAGGTGGTTTCGTCCAACGGAATTCCTATGTTTTGGCATTTTCTCTTCCATACTTTAAAGACTTGTTCCAAGTATATCTTGAAGAGCGTAGGCGAGATACAGCAACCTTGTTTAAGACCTTTATTTACTTGAAAGCTTTTGGTTAGTTTTGCTTTTATTTTAACTTTTGCCTTACTATTGCGGTATAACTCTTTGATGGCTTTAATTAGGTGTACGCTTATGTTTGTGTTTTCCAACGCTTTCCAAAGTAGATTTAGTCGTATACTATCATATGCCTTCTGCAAATCGACGCAAAGCAGATGCAGCTCTTGTCCGTATGCCATTTTCTTTTCAATAACTTGGGTTATACAAAAGAGATGATCAGAAGTCGATCTACCCGCCCTGAAACCGGCTTGTTCTTCTGCCTTCATGTCTTTATGTTCGCTCTCCACTTTATTTCTTATTATTTTACCGTATATTCTGCTTAGCGTACTCGTCACAGATATACCTCTATAATTGTCACATATATCTTTCCTTCCTTTTTTGTGTATTGTGGATATATATGACGTTTTCCACTCAGTTGGTACTGCAGTTCCATTTAAATATTTTTGTAAAAGATTCCGTAATTTCCAAAACAGTTCTTCAGTGCCATATTTAATAAGTTTGGCTGGGATATTTCCGGGTCCGGCAGATTTACCGCTTTTTAAGGTTGTGCACACGTTTTTGACCTCAGAGATTGTGAGGGGTACTGGAGATCCGATCGTTCTAATTATATTGTCTCTTTCTTCTTCCTTGAATTCTGCTCTATCTTCAGTTAAAAGTTTTTTAAAATGTTCATATCATTCTTTGTCTGGTATTGATGAAATGATATCTCTGCATGTTTCTTTTTTAATCGATCTACGCGGATCAATATTTTAAAATCGTGTTTGTGGCTCCCCCCTTTTTTTAGAGAACATCAGATCACAATTTTTTACTCTGGTGTATTACACACTTGAGTAAAAAATTTGCTTTTTTGTTCTAACCTCGCACTAATATTTTTAAAATTTAACCCTGTTTTTGAAAGTCTGGGCCACAGAATATACATATATACATTTGTGACCGGTGCTGTGTGGGTAGAGATCATTTACATATCAAATACAGTCGAACCTCTATAACTCGAACCTGAAGGGACATCCAAAACAGTTCGAGTTATGGAGAGTTCGAGTTATAGAAACACGAGTTACATAGGTTAAAATACATTTAAAAAGTGCAGGGACCGCTTAAAAGGTTCGAGTTATAGAGGTTCGAGTTAGAGAGGTTCGACTGTATCTCCAGATAATTTTTTTTTAGAAATGTAACGCCACCAACAATCGATTATTGTAGATTAACCATTTACACCACAAATGCTTTTTATTGTATTTTAGAGAAAAATGGACGTATAAAAGGAAAAAAGTTTACATATAAAATGCTGTGTGACAAAGATAAAGACTATTTGACTGTCGAGATCTTGTATGTTTCAAGGGTACATTTTCCAAGCCGGCTTAAACTTCTTGAATATGTATATGGACCAGACACATGACGTTTTCTCTAACTTACATATTATAAAATTTTGAAATTAGAAAAAAATCTAACAATATAATACACTATATATGCGAAACATAGTGTGTCAGGTATTATTCCCGAAAAATATTGCCGTTGAAAAATACTGCCGTTGAAAAATATCTCAGTATCGAGGCCTAAATGTCTAAACCCTTTGTATAATAAGTTTTGGAGCTTACATAAATTATTGTACTTGTGTCAGTTTTGTTTTGTAGTGTTATTAAGTTGTGTTTATAAACTACACCTTTTCTTCCTTTAAATATGGTTTCTTTAGAAACGAAATGTTGGACTTCCATTGTCTTTATTTATTTTAAACACGACATTTTGGTTAGTAAGTAAAATTTATTTCGATTTACCTATATATGACTTACCCCACTCACACGGGATTTGATAAATACATTCATAATTATTTGAAGAATTTTCTGGTTAGTTTTAGTTACAAAACTCCTTGTTGTATTTCCCGATGAAAATACTGTTCTTATATTATTGTGTTTGGCTATTCTTCTTTTGTTTTCTGAAATCCCTTGAACATATGGAATGTTAATAACACCCAACGGATTATTATTTTGAGAATTTGCTACATTTGGTTTATTTTTAATTTTAGATATCGTTGACCTTACTAATTTCGCGGAATAACCATTCTGTTGTGAGCCCTTTTTAATGTTGTTAATTTCTATGGTTAATTCTTCATTATTACTACAAATATTTACGGCTCTTAAATACAAACTTCTTATAACTCCTTGTTTTGTAGCAACAGAATGATTGGACCTTAAATTTAGGCGATGGCCCATGTGTGTAGATTTCCTATATACATTGGTTTGAATGTTTCTGTCTAATCGTTTGACAAGAACATCCAGAAAAGGTAAGGCCGAATCTTTTTTAATTTCCAATGTGCATTTGATTGTTGGTCAAATACCGTTCAGATGATGTAGAAAATTCTGTAGTTCGTCATCATTTTCCAGCCATGTTCTGATATGATTTGTTTAGTTGCAACTACGCCAGCCCAGCTATGTTAGTATGATATCGCTTCACTTATTATTTGATACCTCATATATAATAAATTTCATTTTATGGACGCGCACGATGCTATTGAACAATTATGGTGTGTTATTATTGTAACGTAATTATCACGCTTTGTTCTTTCGACGTTGCCATTGTTGTTTTGGTGATTTAATGGGGCAATTACCTGTTATTACTATCCATTGAAAATATATTTAATTTTATACCTACTTACATGGATGTCTACCTCTGATATCATCTATTAAATCGATGATCTCGTCTGCACATTCATTTATATTTAAATAAAACGTCGGATACTTAGCTAAGTAGGTACAGTGAAACCTCCCTTAAGCGGACACTCACGGTTCCGTCGATTTTGTCCGCTTATTGGAGGTGTCCGCTTATGAGAGGGAGCTGCAAAATTTTAATATATAGATATTTATTAACAATTTCGGCTGCTTGAATTTTTTCGATATTAAATTTTTCAGCTATCTTTCGTTCTGATAGATGTTCCTTCTCCGAAACGTTAACAACTTTTTTACTAGGCACCATTTCAAAGAGATCTATCTCAAATGAGCAATTAAAATAAAACACAGCAGTCCCGCCCCCGCCGAATAAAATATGTTGTAAATACAACAGAAGTATTTAGTCTCAGCATTTAAACGGAAAGAGGTAATTCTCCGGCTGCAGAGTGCGTTGTTGCCAACAGACTACATAATATTTATGCCCATGTCGTGCAGCGCTCCGTCCCGTTGCCAGAGGTTCGCGTCCGGTTAAGGGAGGTTTCAGAATTTTTTAACAAAAAAAATTGTCCTCGTCCGGTTATTAGAGTGTCCGGTTATAGGAGTGAATTTTACATGTAAAGAAATAGGGAAAAGCTTGGTTCCAAAAAATTTGTCCGCATAAAGGGAGTGTCCGCTTAATAGAGGTGTCCGCAAGGAGAGGTTTCACTGTATATTAGTTCATTAAATTAATATTGAACTAATATACAATATATGAATCTAATAGAAGACCAATTTTCTACAATCTGACTACAAAAATTTATAATATCTTAAAAATGGAATACTTTTCAGAAAAATAGAAAAGTTTCGAAAAAAAATTGAGGAATAAACAAAACATTTAATAAAAAATATTAGCTCACACATATACTATACTATTATTATTATACTATAGTAGTGTGAGCTATGGTGATCCTAATTTTTTCGAAAAAAAAAAGTTGCTCCGATTTCAAAAATTTTTATATATCTTTGCGTTTCAGATGATTTTGAAACTTTTTTGTTGTGGTGTCTGTCTGTCTGTCTGTCTGTATGTCTGTATGTCTGTCTGTAACGACCAACGCGCATAACTCAAAAACCGCTTGCCCGATTTCAATCAAATTTGGTACCTAGCCTGGGTGTCGAGATGGTCCCATTCAAAAATGAACAAAATCCACCTAACACAAGCCAAGTAAAAGGGTGGGGCTAGATTAAAAAAATTAGAGTTTATGTGAAAATATGGCGTGTCTGATATTAAACCAAAGGTAATTGAGTGTGGAGTTAAACAAAATATATTTTAGTTTAAAAAAAGGGTGGGGGTAAATTTAAAAAATTAGAGTTTACTTGAAAATATGGCATGTGTGATATCAAACGAAAGGTAATTGAGTCTGGAGTTGAACAAAATACATTTAAATTTTTGTTTTTTTAAGGGGGGGAAGTTTTAAAAATTTGAGTTTTTAGTCAAAACATGGCTTGTGTGGTATCAAACGAGAGATAATTTAGGCTGGAGTTGACCATATATTACAGTTTTTAGTTATATTAGCTCACAGGTACACTATAACTATAGTACCTAGTGTGAGCTTAGGGGCCCATATATTGGCAGAGTATTTTTAATTAGGATTTTACTATTTTGTATTTTTTGAGGAATTTTGCTGCTCCATTTACGGCACTGCATAAAAACATTTCCTTTCTTACCTTTAAGTATAAGTCTAGAAATAAAATAATTCTCGCAAAAACTTGCATTTTGATTTCTGACTTGCGCTGCAAGAAAAGAAACTTTAAACATTCTTGTTTTGCATTTATTGCAGTAAAAATTCTATACTATTGTTGACATCAAACCACTAACAAGACAGTCACGGCTTACCTTTACCCCAATTATTTTAGTTACACTATATACTCCATTTAATTATTTTATACCCTCTTGGATACTCGAACGTGGATTTAAGAGGAAGAAATCGAGACGACAACTTACAGAAAGGGAACACAAAACAAACTGAAAGAAGTATATTTTTACAAGCTTTTATTTAACTTCAGATGTTCTGTCTGTTTTGTGAAGCGTTTTTAACACACTTCCCATTATCCGATTTGGATGAAATTTGGTACACACATAGTGGTCCCATGACAATACAACATTAAGAAAAAAATATCCTCCCACCCCTACCCCCACCCCTTCTATAGAAAAATGTGTTTTTGACACACTTCCCGTTATCCGATTTGCGTAAAATTTGGTATACAGATAGTAGTCCGATGATAATACAATATTAAGAAATAAATATCCTCCCACCCCTATCCACACCCCCTTTCATAGAAAAATGAGTTTTTGACACACTTCCCATTATCCGATTTGGATGAAATTTGGTATTCACATAGTGGTCCGATGACAATACAACAATAATGAAAAAATATCCTCCCACCCCTACCCCCACCCCTTCCATAGAAAATGCATTTTTGACACCCTTCCCATTATCCGATTTCGATGAAATTTGGTATACATATAGTGGTCCGATGACAATACAACATTGAAAAAAAAAATCCTACCACTCCTACCCCCACCCCCATCTATAGAAAAATGCGTTTTTGACACACTTCCCATTATCCGATTTGGATGAAATTTGGTATACATATAGTGGTCCGATGACAATACAACAATAATGAAAAAATGTCCTCCCACCCCTACCCTTCACCCCCTTCCATAAAAAATGCGTTTTTGACACACTTCACTTCAAATGACTTTTATAAAATTTGGTATATGCATAAAGGTCCAATGGCAATACAGCCCAAACAAAAGATATATTTCTACCTCTACCCCCACCCTCTCCTTCCCCCAATAGAAAAATGAGTTTCCAAACAACTCACGATCAGCGATTTCATTATAATCTAGAATAAACTCTTCTGTTCTGTTATTGAACAAATATTTTCATTTAATAGAGTAGATAGCTGAGACTAAAAAGTAGAAAACAAATTGGTAAAAAAAATTTTTTAAGTCACAAGCTTTTATAAAATGCACTAAAAATTAAAAAATAATTTTCTAACATTCTAATATTATCATTATAATAAAAGCGATGGCCGCGAATCAAAGCATAAGTTAATCTAAAGTTGTGATCTAAACACTTAAAGAATATTCAACATAGCAGGTCATCAAGGATATGTTTGATGTGCCGCAATGTTATGCCATTGCCATACCTATGTCAGAGAAATGCTGGGGTATCTTAGGTCGGGTTGGGTGGGTTTGGTACCTCTGCATTTTTCTGCTAGATTGATTCTTGCAAATAGTGATATTTAATTGATACGGATATCTTATCGTGCTAACATCGTCAAGATTTCCATCAGTCGGCCATCGCTTTTATTATTATGATAATATTAGAATGTTAGAAAATTATTTTTTAATTTTGAGTGCATTTTATAAAAGCATGTGACTTAAAAAATTTTTTTTACCAATTTATTATACTTGCAACTATTTTCGTGCAATACTCATATTTGGGTAAACTTACAGACGGCTCTGTTTCGAAATAGCGCTGTTTAAAATAGCGTCGTTCAAAATAGCGAGTAATGAAATAGCGCTGTTTAAAAATAGGGTGTAACAAATAGCGCTGTTTTAAAATAGCGTGTAACGAAATAGCTCTGGTATGAAATAGCGCTAGTAACAAAATAACGCTAGTAACAAAATAGCGCCAGTATCTAAATAACGTAATAAAATGGCGCCAGTAACAAAATAACGCGTAATAAAATAGCGCGTCACAAAATATCCAAAAAAAACTTCCCTGACTTCTTTCGCGGGATCCTAGCGGGTGAAACAAAACTAAACCGAACCGAACTTAACCGATTCGAAGTATCGGTTCAGTTCGGTTTGGTTTCACAACGTCTAGAATGCCAGTTCGGTTCGGTTCAGTTCAGTTCCGTTCCGTTCGGTTCGGTTCGGTTTTGTTTCACACCCGCTAGGATCCCGCGAAAGAAGACAAGGAAGTTTTTTTTTAATAAATATGTTTGAAAGAGACCCTATTTCGTTACTAGCGCTATTTTAACACAGCGCTATTTTAAACTGCGCTATTTCGTTACGTGCTATTTTGATACTGGCGCTATTTCATTACGGACTATTTTGATACTAGCGCTATTGCGTTACTAGCGCTATTTTAAAACAGCGCTATTTTAAAACAGCGCTATTTAGTCGAGCGCTATTTTGTTACGCGCTATTTTAAAACAGCGCTCAAACAATACCGCTATTTTGAACGACGCTATTTTGAACAGCGGTATTTCACACCAGAGTCCTTACAGACTGGTTCAAGATTAATGTCGCATTGTTTTTCGTATAAAAAAAGCTATAAGAAAAAGTAATAAAAAATGTCGTCGCATTGTTGCCAACTTCATAATTTTAGTTGTGACACTATTTTTGAACCTGTCTGTACTTATGTATGTATTCACTTTAAATGAACTTTGTTCAAAAAACGATACTTATTAACAAACGGAAACAAAGGGTACGTTTTATATAAGCGTACTTATACATATATATATCCTGATATATATAAATGCAATGCATGCAATTAATCAAACGAAACAATTTTAAGCATGTTTTAAACGTAACACGACACGCATGCACTTACCTATACAGAGAAATATACAAAGTTATCCCAAATGTACCGAATCCACTCCATATATTTGCGATTATTGTTAACTTATGCAAGTCGATTGCATGTCTGAGCCCACCGAGTTGCGTGATCGGGAGCTCGACGACCGATTTTCGACCTTAATTCGAGACCTTTTTGGGTCGGGATGAACCCTGCACGCGAGCGCTATTTAGTAAGTTTGATTGACAATGAACCAACGGCAAAATCTGCTGTTTTACTATGCACATACATACAATTCTTCAGTTTTCAACTCGTAAGTTTTGAGTGCATATAAAAATGCAACACTTAAAAGTTGATTATCATTTTGCAAAATAAACACCAATTAAAAAATACCACTTATCTTTTATTTTATTTTATTTTTACTTATTTTACACTATTCTACAGCAAAGCCAATTACTAGGAAGTAGAAGAAATACAAAATTTAAATAGATATTAAAAAAGAGCTAAGCTCAAAAACATATCGAATTCTAATAAAAGTTAATTTAAAAAAATGGTGGCAATAGAATACTTAAATCTAAATATTGTAAAAAAAAATCTAATTAGGATTATATTTTTAAAAGTCTCTAAAAAACCTTTTTTATATTCTAAGCTAAAAACACAGTTTCTTAATTTGAGCTACAGTGCAGTTAAATATATCTAGTCTGCCGACAAATTTATTGCAAGTATTGCAACGAGAATGTAGCCTAGGAACCGAATTATCTCAATTTAAAGATGTGATAATAATAAATAAACTGTTAAAATCTGTAGTTCAGGATAACTTAAACATTTTTAAAGCGCAGTTCATCTTTAGATCTGTACTACCAACTGCAACCAAAAAGCAAAACCCGATATCATTAAAAGTGTAGGACAAAGTTGTGTCTTTATCTTGTTTTCCGGGAAGAGCAACACATTAACATCAAATAATAGAGAATTATTGAAATACAGACAGGCTATAATTGTGCCAGGCACTATTTTGACACATTCAAATTGAAAACTGACAGTTGATCCTTCAAAATTGACAAACCAAAGTCGAATTTAAAACTTTCGTCGTTTATTTTCAATTAATAAAAGAAGGCACTATTTATTCCGGTTCATATAGTAAACAAAGGCCGTGTGTTGAAAGATCACAGCTGATATTACAATGTGAAGGTGTCAAAATTGCGCCTGGTACTATTATAGCCTGGCTTTATTTCAATAATTCTCTAATCAAGTGGTTTAATGCACCGAAGGATCGCAATCGGCCTAATTCTCAATTTAAAGAAGTAAAAAGTTTATTAAAATTTTAAAGAACGCGGAAAGAGATAACGTTGCCTTATTTAGAAATGCCATATAAATAACTGTAATAAAATTTGAAGTGTGAACTCATTAAACACTTATTGGAATACAACCTGACCTTATTTTAAAATCGACCGTATTGTGACAGATTTACATATAAATAGCAGCTGCTTTCTTTCAGAATTCGGCCTTTGTGTATTTAAGAACCGGATTTATTAGTGTCTGTATTTATTAAATGAAAGTTAGCGACTTTATTTTTAAATTTGATTTTGGTATGTCAATTTTGAGAGGTCAGATGTCAGTTTTCTTTGTAAATCTGTCAGAATAAAGTCAGGTTTTATTTCAATAAGTCCCTATTGTTAAAGGGTGCAGGTAGTACTTGTCGGTAGCCTCTGTTAGGAATTAAAAGAAGGGACTAGTCACGTGCCCTAAAATTATATTTGACACATGTGCAAAAATTGAATTTTAAGCACGACTACGTATTCCAATGTCCTTAAGTAAGAGTATCGAGCGAACCTAATCTGGTAAAACGTGACTGGGTAGGGGACAATTCGCCGCAGCCGATTCACCGCGGGGACAATTCTCCGCGAGATTTTTTATTTTATAATGTTACCATTGGCAATTGTTTAAACAGTTTTATTTAGCTTGACTTCATATAATATATTTATTTATTTGTTTGATCATAACTTTTTTGACACTTTTCCAACTAGGTATTTGGGGTTAGTATACAATTCAACAATTTTTTCTATTAGATAAATAAATAAAATGGCGGATCCAAAATGGCGAATTTTCCTATTTATGAACCAATGTGCATCTAACTCGGAACTTTCAGATCTTTCAGGTCGCTGATTATTATTTTTAACTTAATTTAAAAAAATCAAAATGGTGGTTCCTCAATGGCGCACTTTCTTATTTATAAACCGATTTGCCTCAAACTTGAAGCATCGCTGCGCCTAAGGTAACTCAATACAATTTTGGATTTAAATTTTAAAACCTAAAAATGGCGGATTCCTCGGAGCCTAGGCCCCCCCAAGCCCAAGATTTTTTTAGATATTTTTCACATATTTCATGAATAAAAAGATTAAAGAGTATAAAATTCGCCATCATGAGGCTTCGCCCCCCCCCCCCAGAGAAATCAGCCCTCCCCCATAATTTTGAGGCAAATCGGTTTATAAACAAGAAAGTGCGCCATTGTGGAACTGCAATTTTGATTTTTCTAAATTTTAGTTAAAAATAATAATCAGCGAGCTGAAAGATCTCAAAGTTCCGAGTTTGATGCAAATCGGTTCATAAATGGGAAAATCCGCCATTTTGGATCCACCATTTTCAGTTTTAAGTCAAAAATCGTATTAAGTTACCTTAAGCGCTGCGATGTTTTAAGTTTGAGGCCAATCGGTTCATAAATAGGAAAATCCGCCATTTTATTTATTTTTCTAATAAAGAAAATGTTGAGTTGTATTATACTAAGCACCAAATAACTAGTTGGAAAAGTTTGAAAAAGTTATGAGCAAACAAATAAACAAATATATTATATGAAGCTACAAGCTAAATAAAACTGTTTAAACAATTCCCAATGGTAATATCATAAAAAAAAATCTCGCGGCGAATTGTCCCTGCGGCGAATCGGCCGGCGGCGAATTGTCCCATCCCCATAATTTTATGCCATAGAGACTTACCCTTAGATTTTCTTCTTATAGCATGCTTTATTGTGTGCCTCGTTGCGAGGCCAAACGATTGCTTGTTCGCATTCATACACAAGTAAATACGCGTCCATATTCAACTGAATGTTCGTTTGAATTACCCACTCCGATCGGATGGCGTCGCATTCCGCGGGTCCAGGCGTCGCACAATCGATAGTGGTTGGCCACGCTTTTAAGGAACGTATACATACGTATGCTAGTTCGGTCACGCAGCGAGGCAGCGAGTACCTGTTTTAATTTGTATATTTCCTACTAGTTCTTCTTATGGATTTTATGTTTTGACTTTCAAATGTTAATTTGTGATGAAACTCCAAACACAAAATCAAGAAAACTTTTTACTTATAAGATGAGAATTCGAACCATTTATATTTCTCTGTTCAAAAATCAGCTGATCTTTTGTTTTTGTTTGGTTAGAATCACTTAGGGAAAAAACAGGCAACATTTAAAAATATTTTATTTTTCGTTTTAATAAATTGGATGTAGTTTGAGTTAAGATGATGTAGCGTTTGCAAGAAGGACTTCCTCGACACTTTGTTTAGTAAGTTTTTTAGGGAATTAGGTTGTTTTAAGTTCCCACCAATTGGTTTTTTATTATAGAGCCCTTATGATTATGGTCGCAAAGACCGAAACTCGTCAAGGGTAAGAAATAAATACTGCATTTTTGTTAAAAACGTAGTTTTATATCTCTGTTAAGAATTCAGTGTGGAGCAAAGGACCCCAACTCATCTAGTAAAAAATGATCAATCTAGGAGAGTACCACAATGCACCTAAGTTTGCCTGAGGTGGCACATTTTTTTTGTCACTCAGTATATTCAAAAACTCTGCAGGCTATAACAAATAAATTATTTAGGCTAACAATTTGGTTCACAGAAACATACCACTAAAAGCCTAAATTATTAGCCTAAGACTGAGTTTTTGCGTTGTTGGTAGGTAGGTATATCAAAAAATAACTTGTCATGAGAGGCTGGAACCTTGGGAATGCTTATTAATCTATTTCCCCATCGCAAAATCATTACCTTACTGAGAAAAAAAACATTTTGTGATTACTTGGGCCAAATGCATTTAATATGCCAAATGTCCAAGATTAACTTATGCAAGTCGGTCGATGGTTTTTAGAAAAAGATACGCTTCATAAGTAAAAAACATAAGCCATTTAGTTAAGAGCGCAGCAGTTTTCAAATTTGAAGCGTAAAATATTAAAAAAACAAATTGTTTTCTATTAGATTGAAAAGTAATGCGTTGTACATCATTAATGTTTTTTGGCAATAACGCTTGGATTATACTCAAAGCGGCAAAAAATAAAGAAAAAATATTGGAGATGGGAAGCGTTTTAACCCTTGCGAAACTTATTATTAAATCACATTTTAATAAACCATTCCATTTTACCTCTTCAAAGAGTCGAGTCGTCATCGAAGTAAGTAGAAATAACAGTATCCGGAATTACATTTCAGTACACTTACACTAGCTACGTTGGCATATAGGTTGATCTATTGGATTTAAAATTATTTTAAATCCATAGCGAATACAAGTATAATCCGTGTCAAGAAAAGGATTTAAAATACCAAAAAAATGCGATTACTGATCATAAAAAAGGCTGGAAATCTCAAAAGTTTGAAAAACTTGTTCAAAAAAATATATAGCGAGTAGCTAAATTCGCCCGCTCAAAAAAACAACGTTCAAAACCGTACCTACGCTCGCTGTGAGCAGTCTTATACAAAGCACAGGGTGAGTTACTAACTTCACCGATAAGCAAATCAATCACAACACTCAAGCTCTTAAATTATAAGTAAAATTCGTTGAAATCCAAAGATTTTATAAATTATCTGATAAATTCCACTGAGTATTGGGATCGGTGCTCACCGACTCTGCGGTTCAGCCATAACATGTGTTCTCCAATACCTACAACTAGATCCTGGTATAATACTAGATTTAGTAAATCGGTATCGTGACTGGAATAAGTTTTTAAGATTAAACTATTTTTTCCAAAAACGATCTTTCGGATCGTTGTCTAGCAATAACAACAGTGTAGTTAAAGAGGTATACCGACTGGTCCAACCATCTAGAAACGTACGGTGGAATACGACCAATTTACTAGTGCCATGCATTCTCGAGACAGTAGCGAACGAAAGCAAAACTCTTTGTATGTCTCTTTCTATTCCGTGCAGTCCACAGACACGGCTGGTCTCCGGTGTAGTCGCGGTACTTTTTCGCTTAAAACAAATTACTCTGTCATCGAACGCGTTGGTGCGTTTTGCTCGAAGCTCCCTTAGTCCGAAATATTATATAATCCGAATATTCTTCTGAATCCTAAAAACTATTTCCTTAAACTAGTCTCTGCGAGTTAGTTTGTCTGACTTTGTCACGCTGTTTATGTGGTTGTTGTGTGAGTTTCAAGCTGTGTGAGTTTTTATAGCGATTGAGTACGTATATTTTTTGCAGTAAAAATGTATTTGTACCGCTAAGAAATGTATCTAGAAATCGAACGTGTTCGGATTATGCGTATCATTTATTCTGAACTCTATCATCCGAAAGTTTTGGAACACAAGCGGTTTCTGCCAACTTTCTGTTCGGATTATCCATTCATTACTGTAGTTTGAAATGCTTCTATAATTTTATTTTGAATTTCTTTCAAATTGTAACTTTATTTTTAATGTAACTCCACAAAAATAAATCATTGGGAGCAAGGTCGCGCTCGCTAGCCATAAGATAGTTGTCCTTATAAATCGATTGTAAATTGGGCAACAAGATTCATATATTCCGAGTTGCGTGGATCTCTCGGTATATTGAAGGTAAAAATCTATCAGAGATATATCGCACCCCCTACCCCACCATATCAGAGATATAACGCACTATCTTAGTTACATTTTTGGAAAATCGCAAAAAACTTTCGGACTTACCATGAGAAGCTGTGGCAATTTAAAACTTTAAATATATTTCTTTCTTATTTGTAATTTTAATTTTGACTTATTTCAACTACGTATCGGTAGTGAGTGACAAACTGCATAATCTTATTTTAAAACGTGAAAATCTTAAAATTTCGTTATGTGTCACTTTCATTCTTTTTAAATCTTACTCTTGAGTGTGTGTGTACCTACCTCTGTGGAAGTTTTACTGTTTCAGAGCACAGAGTGGGAAATAGAGCCAGAAATTCAGAAAGCAACCAACACTGGCGCGACTTTGAAAATTTTAACACAAATTTAAATTGCGGTTAACAAGTTTTTAGAAATTAAGGAGCTATTCCTCCTAGTAATGAACGAAGCGTCGTTGCCTTAGATCTCCCTTTTATTCGAAACGGTTTTAACCACTTCAAAGGATTTGGGGTTTCGTTATTTTTTTGCAACAAGCATAGTAAATTCTACTTTTATATTAAACATTCAGTAATTGGAATTTTTCTGAAACAAATAGTAATAATTGGGGGGTCCAAGATCTAATGGACACCTATTAAGTGTTGACAGTAAACTATTTATCAAAACTGCGACATATGGGGTATTTTTGGAAAGTATATTCCAAGCCTAATCTATTAATTAAATAATATAAGGAGCATCCAATTTACAAAAACTATAAATTTAAGCGCCTGTCAAATACGGTAAGCATCAGGAATAAAGTCAAGATGCAATTTAAAAGTAAAAATTTCGCGAATTCGAACACAATTTCTTTTACATTCCTATATCAATTATTAATGGTCTAAATGGGTGGGAAAAATATAATGAGACACCCTGTACCATTACTAGATATATGTATACGTATAACAAAAGAAATGAGTAAATTAGGTACGTAAATTAGAACTAAACCACGGCGTTGTTTCTCTAGTAAGATTCAACTATTTCTGTTATTTAACGACAAAAATACAAAAATTAAAAAGTTGCATTTAGATCCTTATTTTTCCGAAGGTGCGATTTATGAGTGCCTCATATATTGAAGCGTTTACAGAATTGGTTATGAAATGATAATAAGTAATTAATCTGCCCTAGTAATTAATTTATCCTTAATTGCTACCTGTTAAGTGTTCGCAATAGAAACAAGTACTAATGGTCAGTTGATTTAATTGAAATGTACTCGATACGGGGACACAAACAAAAGCTCGGGGGTTGCAGTCGGTGCAGAATGGCACTCAATGACCCTCAGTGGCTATATCGAGCAATTATTGCAATATAAGTTTATTTACATTTAGGTGCACCCTTGCCTCATACATGCCTTGCAAACATGGGCGTAGTCAGGGTCTCGCTCAGGGTGGGGCAAAAAAGCGAAAAAATGTGCAATCAAATTCCCTAAACTTTATTTAATGTTAACTTGCGAGGATTGCGAATAAACCTTGATAAAACGTCTTACTAAGAGAGCTGAAGCCAAGATGGGGCAGGTGACAAGCCAGGGTGGGGCATCTAAGAAGCAGAGGCCTTAACGAGCCATAAAGAGCTCTGCGGTGCCAGGGTGGGGCAAAAAAGCGAAAAATGTACAATCAAATTCCCTAAACTTTATTTAATATTAACTTGCGAGGATTGCGATTAAACCTTGATAAAACGTCTTACTAAATGAGCTGAAGCCAAGATGGGGCAGGTGACAAGCCAGGGTGGGGCATCTAAGAAGCAGAGGCCTTAACGAGCCCTACAGAGCTCTGCGGTTCAAAGACATAGTAAAGTCCCTAGGTTTTTACTTTTTATTTGTTATTTTGTATCGGGCATAAAATAGCTATTTAATAAAATAAACAAAAAAAAAAAAGAAAATCAGCATACACATAATTTTTCTAAATCTTAGCCTATTAAAAAATAAATGGTCCATGACCGACCTGATACCTTCCCAGCTAGCCTTATTAGCACACTTTAAGTGAAGCCATGATATATCAGCCTTAAAAACAGTTTTTGTAAATATCTTAGAAACTAAAGCTCTTACAAAGTTTTTAGTTATAACAAAAATTATTGAGCAAAATGTAGTCTACTCTATTCCGAAAACCGCATATTGATACGATGCTCCATTCAAAAGTTGGCATTTTTTAAATTGTTAAATTGTCAAAAAATTGTCATTAGCATTATTGGATTTTAACCAAAATCTAATCAGCTCATAAGAGTGTCAAACACTATTTTACCTGAAAATTAATCGGTTCAACGGTTTAGGAGCTATCGTGTTACGGACAGAAATAATATGCACATACACACACTGACAGACATCACGACGATATTGCTAAATACACCCAAATAACACATTTTCGGCGTTATCTCAAAAAAAAAATTGTCGAAGCTAATTCTTTCTCTAGCTATTGCTACGCGGGCTAGGAAGGTAAAAAGTTCGCTATTTTATAACTTCTGCGACTTTCAAACTTTTTAACTCCTCTTTAATAATTTTTTTGTCTACATATTGCACCATGATTTGGCCTCATCGTCAAACCCGTTTAAATGATAAAATTCTGAAAATTCCAGCATAACAAACGCAGTTGCCAATAGTTCAAAAGCTGGTAGGTTTTCATTGAAAAAGCGAAGCTTTAGAGACATTATCAGAGGCTCCAAATAAGGTATTAATAAAGATTTTTTCCGGTACTCTGGTGGGTTATTTGCTGGAACGTTCATACAATTTTGCTATCGTCTAACCTTGTTGAAGCACAGTAAAGCCGAAATGTCACCGTTCTGGTTGCATTCTTCCTTCTTCTGATTTTTGAAGGCCTTCAAGTATACCCAAGTTCTTAATTGATTGATTGTTTTGTTTGGAAATTAGGAAATTATTTATTTTAAGTTTTTTTCAACATTTAAGGGGGGCAAATGCCCCTCTCTGCCCCTCGCTGCGTGCGCCCCTGGTATCGGGTTATTAAAGAAATACTATCACATATTTTTTTATTATTGTTATTCATTTCTAAAATAGGAGGACTCTCTATTATCTTTGCAAAGTATTTAATATACCAACGGTCCCTACTGTTGTTTGAATTTGCAACGTTCCCGAACTTACAATATTGTTTTGATGAAATCTAGAAGACATTGAATTACCTACTGCCTAAACCTGAGGGGTAACCGACGGCCAAAACATCGAAACTCAACATGTTAAAGTTATAAAATGTCTAAATTACAAAATGTCTAATTGTATAATGTCAAAAGCTCAAAATTTCGAAAATACAAAATATCTAAATTATGAAATATCGAAATGCAAAATGTCGAAAATCTAATATGACTTGGTTATGTAGATATACAAAAAAAATAACCTGTTCTAGTTAGGTAATTATAATAAAAGAAAACTAACCTAACCAGGTTTAAAAAATAACCTGACCTGGTTAGGTTAGTAATACAACAAAAAAGTCTGTTAGGTTCTATATTTTTTTTATTTTGCAATTTCAACATTTTGTTTTTTTGACATTTTGTAATGTCGAGATTTTGTAATTAATTTCAACAACTTGTAAATTCGATATTCTGTTATTTCAAAATTTAGCATTTCGATATTTTGTAATTTCGATATTTTGTGGTATCGACATTTAAATTTTTGATATTTTGTTTTTAACACTGACTTTTGATGTTTTGTCCGTCGCACAATGGGTTATATGAGAGGACTAGCGCGACACTCAATTTTAACTCAGTTTTAACCCACTTCTAGACATCGGATCAAGTTCAAATTTGGTACACACTTAAAGTTCTGATGACAGTACAATATACTGATATTATGAAGTTCACAGCTCCCCCCCCCCCCCTTTGAAAATGCTGGAGGGGGGGCTACTATCTAAGTATGTCCGATATCGTTCAAAATTGATATGCAGGGACTTTTGGAGATGGGGATCAAGAATTTTTAATTAGACTTTTAAAATTGTGAAAGTGACGCCCCCCTCCCCCTTGGACAGTTTTGACCAACTTATACATATCCGATCAACATCAAAATTGTTGTGGACTTATAGTTATTATAAGTTACAGTGCCAATACAATACAATATTATAATGCTTTAAAGTTGGCAACCCCCCCCTTTGAAGAGGATGGAAGGGGACCATCGGACATACGTAGGTCCGATTTCATTGGTATGTAGGGACTTTTGGGGATAGGGATCACGAAATTTTAATTATATTTTTAAAATTGTGAAATTGACGCCGCCCTTGTCCCTCTTGTAAGGCAATTTTTACCAACTTGTACATATCCGATCAACATCAAATTTGGTATGGACTTATAGTTACAGCGACAATACAATATTTTAAAGCTCTAAAGTTGGAAACTCTCCACCTTTAAGGATAGTGGAGGGGTTTTCGGGGTTTAGGATCACGCACCATATTTTTTCTTATTTAATAAGCTTTTGAACAAGTTTTCACAAGTTGGGTCTACCAGCTGCAAAAGAGGTTGGATGTTACTCACTTTTACTTAAGTTTTTTAATTAAATTATAAATTTTACTTAAATGGATATTTTTTATTGTCTAAAAATGACAAAAAAGGTAAGGGTTAGCTTTTTTTAATATTTGACAGGTGTAAAAAAAAGTAGTTCATCGTTTTTCTTTTTTGATAAGCTTTCGAGCAAGGTGCCACAAGTGGGGTTATCTAATTTGAAAAAAAAAGTTTTATGCGAGTAGACCCCTTTGCAGGGGGTCTATACAAAAAAATTTCGAACAGAAATATTGCTCTTTAAAAATCTTAGTCGAAGTACTTTTGGATTTTTCAGAATAATCTAAATTCAATCCGCTGTCGAATTTATTCCATTTGGCTGATAAACTGATTGTATAAAGACCACGTACATGGCAGTGTTTAGGGCTACCCCAAAAAAAAGGGGCTGTTATGGGCAGCAAATTTTTTGTTTTTTTAGTCAATTAGACCCCTCTCTCTACTATTCTGGTGGAGATTTTGCCAAGCCTTGCTAAGCTTGTTTCTGCAGGCTTTACAAAGAAAAATAGAGACGAAAATAGACGTAATATATTTCAAAAAATTTTAACAATAAAAAGGGTTTTAGAATTAGAAAAGGTTATCATAATTTAAAAAACATATACAGGGCTAGTGTCGTGCTAGCTCCGCCATATAACCCATTGTGCGTCGCCCAGGCCTGGCCAAATCTAAAATATCCTGCTAGAGAAGAATGAAATTTAATTAAAATAGTCTATATTTTAAATTAATACATGATATATTCTCTTCGTTTTTTAATGACAAAAAAACGTTGTTTCAAGTCAAGCACTATATATATCAGCGAAAAGTAGCAAATACTATTTGATCTGTATAAATAAACAAGAAATTACTTAAACTAACATCCAATTTATTTTTTTTTTTTAATATTCGTTCGTTGTCTTGAAGAGTAAAATCTAAGTCACTAAATTATACAGTGCACTTTGTCTATTCATGTTTTGAATCGCAAATCCAGATAAATCATGTTTTGATAAAGGATAAAGGACCTCCAACATATGCACCGGTAAACTCATTTCGGTTTAGAGAATCTATGCATATTTGCAACATAAACCGACTGCAGGCGGTATTACTGCAGCCGGAGAAGATGTTTTGTAGGATTTAGGAGGCCCGACCGCAAACCACAACACTGGCCGTACTGCTAGTAATGATATCTTTGTGTGTGCAGAGTGTTTATGGACCCTGCCGTCCACGTGTGGTGCTTTGAAACTCCTGCTAATTGCTGCGAATTGCCTCATTAATATGCTGATATATTAGATATTGCCTTTGAGCTCGAGTGTTTGTCATCTTGTTGGTAAAAATCGGGATTGGCTATTCTAGAAATTAAAACCGATAGTAAGCGGGTGAAACTGAACAACAATTAAGTTACTACAAGAGCTTAGTTTTGTGAGATGTACCTGTACCGATAAAGTTAACAGCTAAAATGAATTCAGTTTTTCATTCAGTCTCGCCAGATATATAAAATTAAATATAATATTTATCATAATCATTCGAAATATTAGTATTTGGTATCAATATTCGTAGGTATATCCTACATCAAATACTATTGACACAAATAGAAAAATTATTATAGAAAATTACGTTTTTGTCAAACATAATATTTAACAAAATCCATTAATACTTGTTTTTATCAATACTCATATTTTTTGTTCCCTTTGATATCTCCCAATAACACTGTTATTAATTTGCACACGTATTTAATTGTGCTGTACAGTCGCTCACTTTTTTAGAGTCATATCAAAATTGCCTAAACTTATCTGAAAAGCAAAAAAGCAAATGGCGTTGACAACAATGCCCTGCTTCTTTGTAATTCACAAATGTGGAAAAAATGAGAAGCCATTTAAAAAGTGGGGGAGTGTACCAGTATACTTATTAACACAGATAAAAACTACTGTTTATGTTTTACGTGTGATTATTTTTAGATAAGACAAATGAATAATTAGGATTATTATTACAATAGTAAAAAATACTCTGCCAATATATGGGCCCCTAAGCTCACACTAGGTACTGTAGTTATAGTGTACGTGTGAGCTAATATAACTAAAAACTGAAATATATTTTATTCAACTCCAGACTAAATTACCTTTTGTTTGATACCACACAAGCCATGTTTTGACTTAAACTCAAATTTTTGAAATCTACCCCCACTCTTAAAAAAAACAAAAACTAAAATGTATTTTGTTGAACTCCGGACGCAATTACCTTTCGTTTGATATCACACACGCCATATTTTCACTTAAACTCTTATTTTTAAAATATACCCCACCCTTTTTTTTAAAATAAATTGAAATGTATTTTGTTTAACTGCAGACTCAATTACCTTTCGTTTGATATCACACACGCCATATTTTCACATAAACTCAAATTTTTGAAATCTAACCCCACCCTTTTATTTGGTTTGTGTTCGGTGGATTTTGTTCATTTTTAAATGGGACCATCTCGACCCAAGACCCAGCCCAGGTACCAAATTTAATTAAAATCGGCCAAGCGGTTTTTGAGTTATGCGCGTTGGTCGTTACAGACAGACATACAGACAGACAGACAGACAGACATACAGACAGACAGACAGACGGCGCAACAAAAAAGTTTCAAAATCATCTGAAACGCAAAGATATATAAAAATTTTTGAAATCGGAGCAACTTTTTTTTTCTCGAAAAAATTAGGATCACCATAGCTCACACTATGTATGTATGTATTAGCGGTTATTTACATTGAGACCCTATATGTATGACATAGAAACTCTTCAAAGTCAAATTTATTTAAGTCAAAATCAAAGGATAAAAATATCGGTCCTCTATACTCTAGTGATGTTTAGAGAGAGACGCACCTTCTCTCCTTGTTAATTCATAAGCGTAGGAAAATAAAAATAAATGTTTTATAAAAAAACCTATACAGGGGGTGACCGACAAACATGTTTGCTTATATGTTGCAAGGGCGCACCCAGGGGGGGCCCCGGGGCCTGGGCCCCCCCAAGCCTTAGATTTTTAATATATTTTCCACATATTTGATGATAAAACATGAAAAATACCTTAAAATTTGACATCAGGAGGCTTCGGGCCCCTCCCAAGCCGTGGCGTAAGTTGCGAAAAGACATGACGATTTTTTTTTTTGTTTTTTTTTTTTTTGGAGACGGTGCGGTTCAAAATTCTACGGCGCGGTTCGGTTCGGTTGGGTGGGTGTTGGTTGGTGCATTTTTTTTTTGGCCGCCACTTATTTGAGGGTGCGCTTTGTAGCTGTCGGGGCCCCCCCCAAGACACATTCCTGGGTGCGCCACTGTATGTGGCATGATGATGTCACTCACCGCTGACCATTTAAATATTTTAGAGAAACGCCAATGAATTTGGCAAGAAAATAACATAACCAAAAAATTTTAATTTCAGTGACTTTGATGGGTTTGTCGCGTTTCTCTTTAGTAAAAATATGTCATACATACAGGGTGTCTAATTTACATAAACTACTATTAGTGCCAACCAGAGCACGGTGGCCTCCTTAAATGGGTAAAATGGCAAAAATACCGATGTTGTTAGTAAACTAGAAGCCATATTTTCCATTTCGAATTTTAAGGCTAGGCAGTGGCGGATCCAGATGTCCGGGGCGGGGCAGGGGGAAGTGTCAAGGACGCAGCAAAAATCAAAACTATTTTTTCCGTTTTTCATAAATCGAAACTCTGAAGCCAAGCAATATATACAAATAAAATGCTTCTAAGTAATTTTTGTGAAAATTAAAAAAAAAAATAATATTATAGGAAATTGCGGTTTACCTAACTTTTTTTTTACTAAAACTAAAATATAAGCTTTATGTCAAGGAGAGGGGCAAATCCCCCTGCCGCCTCGCTGGATCCGCTACTGGAGCTATTAAATTTCTTCTTGCAGGTTGCTTGGGCTCTCCTCCAAATAAAAAGCATTGATGTTTTTAGGTATCTACATTTTTGAAAATTAAAATGCTTAGACAGTTTTATAAAAAGAAATTAACAAAGTACTTTTGGGTACTTTTTTTTAAATCTTAATTAAATAGCGCACAAAGAAAATAAATTATATCTAAAATTCAGCCTTTAAAAAATTAGGCCGCAATATAATTTATTTTTATGAATGTAAAATGCTTACTTATATTTCACTCCTCCATAATAGTTGGAACACTTATTTTTGAACTTTTGCTTAAAAAACTCCTTGGTTTTATACTTAATGAAAATCGCTAAGATACGGAATAGAGGTGAACAAACACATTGCCTCCCAAAAATTCCAATACAAAATAAATTCAATTAAAAACTGTTGCACATTTTTATGGTTAGACATTTCTTATTAGACTGCCGTTCACGAAATCCTAAAAAGCGTACCCGCCAATATCATTTTTTGATACAGGATGGCCCATAATATAATAGACAAATTTTCTTGTTTTAAAAATCGTGGCGTCCTAGAGCATGGTATAGAGATATGAGATATCCCATATTCTACAATGTTATAACGTCCTATTGTGTGATAGTGTCACAAGGTTTTTTATTTTGTACTTTACAATTTATGAATGTATTACACATAAAACAGATTAACAATTACAAAATATTACAATGACATTAACAGTATAAACTGATACATTCTATGGGGAATGCGTGCTGGAGAGACCGGGCCCTTTGGACCGTACTGAATAGACTGATATAGGGCCGTAGAAAAGTACCCTCTATAACGGGGCTGGACTTGGGTGTGTTTAGTAGGGACCACAAGTATTAGTGGTGTACTGGGTTGATCACTTTGTATCAGTGATGCCGGTCTACTGTCCAGCATCGGCTTTTATATATGAAATTAGTGCAAGCACCGCAATATCACGGTGGATAGAATATACCGGAGTTCGGATCTTATAAATATATGTCGAATTTTTCTGTCACTGGTGGTCCAGCTGATTTTTAGAAACGAAAGTTAGATATGATATGAACAACTAATATTTTTTGATTTTTTTGAAAACTAAGGCAATTTTTGTACTATTTTTTAGTATATTCTTATAAAATAATATTTTTCCGACATACCAGTCGTTATTTTTTTTTAGCCCGCTTCATTTCTCTTTACACAAAAACTAAAATTCGAAGAAATGAATGTGTTCGTTTCAGCTTCAAAAATTATCCGCTGACATACCTCGTTGTTTACTACCCAATAGTCCTCGGTTCACCTTTGATATTAAACGATCAGATTCAGTTTGACTTGTAGTTTAAGTTTTGTGTAATAAAAAATAAAGCGGGCTAAAAAAAAATAACGACAGTACATCTAGAAAATTACATTTTATAAGGATGTACTAGAAAACAGTAGAAAAATGGCCTTAGTTTTCAAAAAATTCAAAAAATATTAGTTGTTCCGTTGTTCATAACAGATCTAACTTTTGTATACAAAAATCAGCTGGACCACCAGTGACGTGGAAAAGTCGACATATATATATAAGATCCGAACACCGGTCTATTCTATCCACCGTGCCGCAATATTGGTTATTGCTACGTTTTTATGGTAGTTTAATTAGATTTTAAACTCTTTTATGACAATAGTTTCAATCAAACAACACTATTGTGTTTCTCCACTGATTTTTATTTAATTTTAAGTGCTTGGATTCTAAGCATTAAGCAAACCCAAAATTTCAAAATTTAAAGCAACTAATAGTTAAATAAAAATTAGTGGATAAATTCACCAAAGTTTCATTATTGATTTTAAAAGTTATATTTCAACAATATCTATTTGCACTATGATAGGGTTTGTAGGGTTTTGGGTATTTTCATTTCAAAGTCTTATCTTTTTCTATAATGCTTATTAACAAAAATAAACAAGTAGTATAACAACGAGCGTGTGGAAAATGGGATTTTCTACACTATTTTTAGTGCAGAAAATTCTACTTTGCCGCACTGGTACGGAAACATTTTTCCGCACTAATGAAAAAAAAAATCTGCAGAACCGAACCGAACCGAACCGAAATGTTTTAAAAAAACCTGCACAGATTTAAGGTTCCTATATAATATTGTACATGTGTTTTGGTTTATTTTTCTTATAACTACTACGTATCGTTCTGTCAAGGATATTTGCGTGCGGAAAAATCAATTTTCTGCACTTGTGAGGAAAATAGTTATTGATTATTTTTAGGTAATGCTTCTCTGCTTCTCTCATGAAACATCACTTGTGTTATTTTAATTTTTCTTTTCCTTTGAAAAGCATGCACCCCAAGAAATATGTTCACTTTTAAAAGTTGAATTCTTCTTTGGGAGTCGTTCGGGCGGGCGTCCTTCGCAGACAAACCTATATCTGAATTTTCACGGCGGCATTGTATAATTGTAAATGTTTAATGGAAATATCCTAGAAGAGTTATTGTCTATGGGTTGTAAAATATAGAAATAAGAAAATTTCATTAACGTCATCTTAAGGTAAATTTATACGCAGCAATTTCCCCCTGTTGGATTAACAAACCGACGATGCTGTTTTAATAAAATGCCTCTAACAAGGTGGCGACGGACGGGAGCAATTTAATATGTTTCGCAGTGTGTTTTATTTAAATTATAATGTAAAGCCATTCTGTTAAGAAATATGTTTTTATTATGAAAACCTTACCTAAAAGTTTTTAATAAAACTAACTCGAAACGATCGTGACAACTTTCCTTGTTTGCTGCGCTTGTGCCTTAAAAAACAATTTTTTGGGACTAAACCACTACATACAATGCGGTTTGAAGTAAGGTCACTCATCGTAAAGCAAGCTTTACAGGTAGCGAAGCTTGATATTGTTCTATTTTTGGTTTATAATTCTTGACATGTTTCCCTCGGTTTCGCATTGGCGACTCGTTCTTATTTTAAAAATGTAGTTTTAACACAGTCTAAAGATTTTAAAATGTATATACTTTAGGTACTTTCAGACTGTGTAAAACAACATCTTTAAAATTTCAGGATAGCCAAAAAGTGTCCACCTCAAAAACAAAATTAAAGTGTTCCAGGGTTTTTCCAAATTCCATCAAAATATACCCGAAAAAGCCTTTGTTAACTCTAAAAACACTGTAGAGCAATGGCGTATGTAGGGGGGAACAAAGGGCCTGGGCCCGGGCCCGGGCCCCCTCCGAATCTAATATTTTAGATATTTTCCACATATTTCATGAATACAAACATAAAATAACATAAAATACGGCCTCATGGGGTCTCGTCCCCCCTCAAACTGTCTCCCCCATGAAGCTTTTTCTAAATATACCACTGCTGTAGAACAATGGGTGCCATTAATTTTGCTCTTTACTTTCGGTTCACCTTGTTTAAAATTAATTTACATAGGGCCAAAATTATTTTTGCTTTTTATGATAAAAAGTTTACACCTAACTGCTAAACCTATCAATGTCTAAAATAAGCAAATATACAAAATATAAGAAAAACGATTTTATACACTTATATAGCCACTAAAACTTTTTTAAAACCAGAGGTCTCTAAAAATTAATGTTTGATGTGTTTACCAGGAAAACGCCAATTTTACTGTTTATTTACATAAACATATGTATGTAAAGAAAACACTAAACCAACCAAATTTCAAACAAAGTATAATCTAAAGGTTTCGGCAATGCAAGAAGGGTGAATATTGTTGGGTCATACAGTAAGCAGGTGATTTGTTTCTCACGCCGGCGGTTTTCAATTTATTTTTTACCATTGAACTTATTTTTTTAAACAATTTAAAAATCTGTAATGACTATCAGTGGCGACTCGAGCAATGATGCAGGTGAAATACTGCTTCACCTCTTTTTTCCAGATAATAATTTAAGAATCTAAGCTAGGAAAAAAAAAATTAAAATCGCCGCGCGTCAGCAAACCGATCAAGCGGTTATTAGCTATTATACGATGAAAAACCGTGAGCGTTCCCCGCCGCGGATTGTGTATTGTCGAATTCTATAGCGACATTCGCCCTTTCTTTCTACATTGTGCAATTAGCAGGCAATAAAACATACAAGCGTACCTACAAGCATTGTTGAAGCGGTTAATAGACACTTATTGGAATAAAACCTGACCTTATTTAAAAATCGACCCTATGGTGACAGATTTACATATAAAAAGCAGCTGCTCTGCTTCAAAATTAGGCCTTTGTGTATTTAAAAACTGGATTTATTAGTGTCGCTATTTATTAAATGAAAGTTGGCGTCTTTATTATTAAATTTGGCTTTGGTATGTCAATTTTGAGAGGTCAGCTGTTAGTTTTCTGTGTAATTGTGTCAAAATAAAGTCGACTCTAAAATAAAGTCAGATTTTATTCCAATAAGTCCCTATTGTTTGTATTGTTTTTCGTTTGCCTGTGCCTACTCGATATACCGCGGTGTGAAGGCATCCGTTGGTTGTCATGAAATCTTCGAATGCTTTTGCAGGGCATAGAATAAGGTTTTGAGCCTGCATAAATTATAGAAATGGTGTCCGGTTAGCGGCGTATTGTTTACATTCAGTTCTGATTCGGTTTTTAATTATTTTGCACAATGTTCCATTTGTACAATACAGTGTACCTATGTTTTATCGTGAATCTACTACCTATCTGATATCGCTGCTTTTACTGAATTTAGTTCTTTATAGAATGGGTATTTATATTAATTATTATACTTTTATTTTTTATTTGACTGTATAAAAAATGGGGGGAGAGAAATCCTGGGTCAACTATTGCAAGTCACGAGCCGCCACTGATGAATATAAGTTATAAATTAACGCCTCTAAAACCTCAAAGAATACTGAAATCCGGAAGCTTGATTGAAAGGAAAGCATCTTCGGCATTTTCTGCCTGGCATGGATGTAAACCTGGATCGCAACCGTGACATCCACCGCGCTCATCCAGGTATCTTCGGTTTCTCCGTACCCTTACTGTCTTGAAACAGAGCGCGAATATATCCCTGCCTGGCTGGTCATCTAGCTATAGAAGAGCTGACAATTAGAGAAATCCCCCTCACGTCAATGACGGTCAGCAGAGCACACGCACCTTGGAGGCTCGAGAAGAGGTACAAAATCCACATCCCAGACAGGGCAGCGTGGCAGAGAGACGAAATGATGTTTGAGGAGAGCGCTTTAGTTTGCTACACTCATGGATCCAAACTATCAGAGAGGCAAACCACAGGAGCGGGAGTATACGTGGAAAAACTAGAAGTTCAGAAGAGCTACTCGCTCGGTGAGCAGGCTACTGTTTTTCAAGCAGAAGTTTACGCCATAATAATGGCGGCAACCCTAGAAAAGGTTCGGAACAGCGAAGGCGCTAAACGCACCCAAGATTGCTGACGGCTTGGTGGAAGAATGCACAGAGGCGCTGGAGACCCTAAGCGATGGCAAACGGGTGACGCTGGTTTGGGTTCCGGGACATACGGGGGTACCAGGCAACGAGAAGTAGGACGAAATCGACCTGAGCCACTTTTGGGCGTGACAAAAAGACAAGTGCAAAGCGGACTCAACAAATGGGCCCAGGACGCGCTATTAAACTCCTGGGAAACAGGAACGGGTTGCAGACAGACCAGAGAATTCGTAGACCGTCCAAAAGCGACCAGAATTAGATGGATGCTGGGACGGACACGAAAAGACGACCTCGGACTGCTGATAGGTACTCTAACCGGACATAACCGGTCGAGGAGGCACATGACACGTATAGGAGTTGAGAATGACCCATCCTGTGGACAGGAAGAAGAGGCATCAAGACACCTCGTGGCAGAATGCGACGCCTAGGCAAGGATGAGACAACAGGCACTCGGAGCGCAAACTCCGAGCGAGGAAGAACTGCACATGCTCAAATGGGCAGACTTACTGGACTTTGTAAAGATAACAGGAAGGCCCAATGAGTTACCCGACCATCAAAGGGAAGTGCAGAGAGTGGGTTAAGGGACAGACTTGGGGCATGGCAAAAAGGGCCTATTCTGGCCTACTTGTCAGACCTGCGGGTCAATCCCCACTACTACTACTACTACTACTACTACTATATTCCTGCCTGCTGCTGGAGCATTTTGCACGATGCGATCTGTCAGTTCTCACGATTACGAGAATGGAGGCCCTGAGGTAAAAGCGAGGGGTGGCTCGGTATTTCGTTTTAGTGTACAGGTTAGAGGAAATACCAGGAAATACTTAAGAAGTACTGGGAAAGATACTAGGAAATACCGGGAAGTGCTTGGGAAATACTAGGAGATACCATTGAAATTTGAGGAAATACTGGGAAATACCAGGAAATACCGTAGGTTTTTGGTGTACAAAAATCGGCGATCGAGCCACCCCTCAGGTAAAAGTTATACCTGATGGGATGGATAGCCCAATACCCAAGTAACATTATTACCACTCAAGGTTTTATTAAACTTTAGACTTTGGTTTTTGCCATTACTTTTTAAAAAGGTTTTATAGGAAGGCTTAAAGGTAAACTTAATTCTTTAGTATTTATAGTTACCCATAGCTGTATATTAAATATTATTTAAATAGGCGGCCATATAAAACCTTGTTTCGTTAAGGGTTCTAACAGAAGTAAGTAAATACTTTCGTGTTTTTTTTAGGTATTTCTTGTAAAAATAATAGATATACCTAGGTACAGATTGGTACTTACCTATTGCAAGATTGATTATATAAACCCCAATAATTAATAATTGTTGAGTTTCCGTCCTCCTGGGTAGGACACCCAGGCCCAGAAAGGCCTGTTTAGACGGCCAATACAAGGGGTTGCCCTCCAACCTGCAGGCACAACGAATAACATTGCACTGGCCCTCTCGATTGTGTCGAAATTGCACGATAAAAAACATTTAAAAGTGTTGAATTATACGCTTTTATACACTTTAAAAACAAATACAAAAAATTTAAGTGAGGTTATGTTAACTATGTTTATTTTGTTCTTTTTTGTTGGTTTCATAAGGGCACTCAAAAATCCTTGTTGCGATACAGTAACAAATAAAACCAAGTGGCCACTATAAAACCATAATGGCGTATATAAATTTATTTAAAAAATATTGTAGAGAGCAAATATTTATCTAGTCGTTTTAGCAGTGTTTTTTAACAATAATTTTACTTTAATTTTGATTTATGTAAACCAAACAGACTTTTTTAATGGTGAATAGTGCAAATAGTTTTTTTTTTATTTTAAATATTTGTTATTTTGTTATCAAAAAACTATTAAAAAGCATTCTTAAGCTGGCGCGCTTGTTTTGAGAGCTTTTCAGATACGATTTTATCAGAAAAATAAATCTGGCAGGCAATTTGATCATCAACAAAACGACAAACTCGGTATATTTTTATGTAATAAAATAATTTTGGGACTCTGACATTTTGGGCAATTTTGTGACCTAAATTATTTTATATAGCCCTTGTGAATCTAAAATATCGCCATAGCTTTTATAGGAAAACCTCTTTACTCTAAAGCTATTATGGTATTCAACAGAATCATCAGGATACCAAATTACCAAATCTAGTTTTATAATTGGATAGAGGACGTTTCTGAGTTGCTTTTAGAACCTGGTATAATAGCTTTAGGCTCTAAAAGGTTCTATACTGGTGGAACCGCTAGAGGGCGAAGCTGAAGTGTATTTCTTATGGTTTTATAGTGAGTTTAATACATAGGTTGCAACCACCAATTGGGGAGTCCCATTTAGGAGGTCTAAGGGGTATATAAGGGTAATGGGAACGTGCTAGCGACCAAACATTGAAACTAATAGTTTTAAGGAAAGGCGCTGGTAACCTTTCAACTTCTGCTATAAATAAAGAAATGTTACTTGGGCATCATTCGAAAATCATCATTTCGAACGATTTTTGGCTAGCCCTGGTATAATTTTCACCCCAAGGTAACAATTTTCAAACGCACCGCGCTTAAGTATAATTTTCTTTTTGAAATGAGACTTTTAAGTTCGAAATATTAGAACCCTTTGAGCCGAATTCGAGCATAAGGCTTGTATTAAACTTACTCGTAACAAACTGATATTTTATTAAAGAAGCAATAGGCACAATGTTCGTTAATTTTAATGGTTAGTTTCAACCCTTTGCCTAAGAATGAGGGTGGGGCAGAGCCGCTCGTCGGCTTACATTTTCTGCGTTAATTAGACGTTATTAGATCGCGAGTCACTTGCAGATCTGCCATACGAATAAGTCTGAGTTAGTCATTTACTTGAGTTTGTGTGATACTTTAATGTGTATGTTTGAACAATGTCGGAGGATTGAGTTCCGGCTGTTTAAGCCACTCCTATATGATTTGTTTTGAGGAAAACTTCTTAATAAGACATTTATTACGTGGTTGAAACGTTTTGAACACTAATTTTTTCAGGCAGTATGTTAAACAATAATTTGTTTAGGCAGTATGTTAAAAATACTATAATTATGTACGAACCGACTAAACCAACATATAGACTATCTATGGAAATTTGGTAACTATGCATTTTTCGTATCTTTGTTTCTGAATGTTGGCATTAAACGCCAGTCATTGTGTCAATGGGAGTATTAGAAATATTATGTATATAGAAATATATATAGAACGAAAACTAGAAAGCAATAATAAAGATTGAGAGAAAAAGACATAAAATATAAAGAATTTAAATACTTAAAAGAAGAAATCCACATTTGTTTTGTACTCTAGAAGCAATACGTATAAAAAGCACTAATTCTTAAGTCCACTCTTAGTTTTTCGTTTTGAAGACACTGTTGGCGTTTATGTTGGTTCGGTTCGGTTTATTTCTAATTAAATGCAACAACGAGAACAGAGTTAGTTATTTATGTTGTGGACCTCAACACATACGTGTGTGTGTATGTCTGTCCATAACATGATAGTAAGTACACTCCATGCTACATCATTTTTGAAAAGAGTTTTTGTAAATATCTCAGAAAGGAAAGTTTCTATGATGTACTTTGTTATAAAATAAATTATTGAGAAAAATATGTTCTACTATATTTCAAAACCAACATATTGATGCGATGCTCTGTTAAAAAGATCTCATTAGCATTAATGTAGTTTGACCCAAATCTAATTAGCCCGTTACCGTGTTACAGTATTTTACCAAAAAATTTCATGAACATCAGTTCAGCGGTTTAGGAGCTATCGTGTTACGGACAGACACACACACACACACACACACACACACACACAGACAGACGTCATGCCGATATTGCTGATAGGTCCAAATCTTAATTATCTGAAAAAGAAAATTCAAACAATACCTTCTCTAGCCATTGCTGCGAGGGCTAGAAAGTAAAAACTAATGCGGACTAAAAATACCTGTCAAACAAAGTATAACAAAATAACCCTCTTTTTTTTAAATAATTTATAGTTCTTAATGACTTTATAGTCTTAAGGCAACATTATAGTATGTATTGAAAAGTACATCAAAAGATAGCAACAAAGTTGTCATTACACATTAGTTCCAACTTCCATTCAATATCTCCAATCGCTTAAAGTAAAAGGAGTTGCGCGGACTCATCAAAAACACCTACAACTTTGTGAGCATTGATGAACCGGGTTTAAACAATTAACGTTATTTTACCTCTTTTTAAAATATATATCGCAGTACCTCTAAAAAACTGGAAACGTAAAGTATACGGCATGGGAATACAACTTAACGACCGATTTACCATATACACACTACAGTTTGCTGACGACCAAGTAATTGTATGGGAATGGGATCGAGGGAAGCATAACGGATGACATCACTAAAAGACAACGAAAGATTACCAAAGCAGGTCCTAGAATGGCAACCAATAGGGCGCAGAAAAGGAGGGCGTCCTAAACTGGAATGGCAACAGTCAATCCAAAGATCAATGAGTCAAAAATATTTAACGGAAGATGATTGTCAGGATCGAAGGAGGTGGAGAATAGGCGTCGGACAACGTAGAAAAACGTTCTAAACCTACATAGTAGTATTAGTTATTTGAGTATTAAAATTCCATTCAAATAAGGTAACACTTTCAAAATTAGTAAGTTTATGGTATTAGACTGACAACTGTTGAGGAATATCTTGAAAGGTAGTCCAAGTCCATCCTTAAATCATATTTTTCTTTTACTTAATATCTATTTCCGTTTCCAAATAATTAGGGATTTTTAGGTTCACACTGTATATTTTGCCCTTTCCTTGTGATGTAATTTGCTGCTCTGATTTTATCTGCTTTTAAAAAATTATATTTGCAGCTACCTAAATATAGATTACACAAAAGTCTCAACAAAAGTTACTTCATTAGTGGAAAATGTATGATATAAAGCAGAGCTAATTGTTTCGTTATGGAGAGTTGGTTTCTAATGGTCTGAAATAAGATATTTTTGCACGCAATGATATAGGTACCATAACAATACAACACAAAAGCTCTGACTTATAATAATATGATGGCACAGGGAAGAAAAGAAACAGAAATTTTATTAAACATAATTTGGGTATAATTTTGGATAATAATAACGACCTGGATTTTAACTGTTTTCAGTTTATTAATTTTGAGACTAATGAAACACTCGTATTTACTTAATTTTTGTAATCAAGGCCATTTTTAGCTTACTTGTATAGTATAATAACTAGTATTGTCAGTTGTGTTGATCGTGTCCAAAATTGGAAAAAAAAATCGTCTGATTTCAAATTTTTCTAATTACAAATTACAGTTTTTAACATAGATAGGAAGTAGTTGTCAGAATTTTTTTAGTAAAATTTGCACACTGCAAATATCCCAAATAAACTCAATTTTATTTAATTTAAGAGAGTCCACATTCTGAATCATCGATTTATCTCCTTTTTCCTCGGCACCACGGAATTACTCCCTTTACCTTGAACATCCGAACCGAAACCACCCCACCCCCCAATAGAAGTATTCATTATCCTCGGAATCGGTAAATAAAAATCTTTTTTTTTGTTTGGGACGTTTCAGTTAATTCAACCATCATCAAACATAGTTGTTTCTGTATATTTTGTCTCCCCATATAAATCCCTATATAAAGAAAAAAGAGAGATTTTTATTGAATGATTCCCAGAATCTAAAATCATCTAAAAAATGAACGGTCAGGAATAATATTTTAAATTATTCAATTTGAAATTTGCAATGAAAAACATTTATTAAAAAATCTTTAATGATAATTAATGGATTTCAAAGAAAAGAATGATTTAATATGCAAGTTCAGAGAAATATTCCAACTTTACGAACAAATTAGGAGTATTAGGTTTGCCAAGAGAGTTACTAAAAAGCCCTATTACTTGACTACCCAACACAGATTTGGTAATATTTCATATACGCAAATCTGTAGAATATGGTAAAAAAGCAATACTAAATACTTTTGCACACTTATCATTATCTGTAACAAATTCTAATAGGTTATCAGGTAAAAAAAGTTGAAAAGCAAAGGTATAAACTCTGACGATCAAAGAAAGACAACCAACTCTGCTGATGCCTTCCAAAGCAAAATAGGAGTGAGTAACAGCAACAATTTGAAAATATAGTTGAACGCATATTTGCACCAATGCATGGTTGATCATCTTAGCTTCTCAAAACTCAAAAACCATACTGATTCCAAATAAAAGTGTTGCAGTTTCGCGTAAAATGCAGTTACAACCATTTCATTTAGGACGGTAGAACTTGACCTTCGAAATACAAGGAAAACAGAAGTTTCTTTTGATGCATCAGGGCCAGCGATAATACCCTACGCTTAACGGGTGCTGGACTTATTATAGGGATTAGATAGTTTAAGTTGTGCTACGTATTTTTACGTAAAACTGCACGTTAAGCGCTTTATGTTTTGTTCCAAATTTGTGAGTTTAAGTGGAATGTTTTTACGTTACCATAACTACCAAAACATAATTTACTAATAGCAGAGAATATGGAATTCTGCACTGTGTTTTTATGATGTTACACTTTTGTTTTTGTCTTTTCAACTACAGTAGGAATATATTTGCAAAGAATCGTTTGTACTGGAAGCGGAAATTATCGTCTAGGCCTCATTTTTCGATCGGTCAATCAACCAATTCTATTCTTTGGTCACGTTAAGGTGCCCGCAGACTGCCATAAGCTAACGTAAATACGTAAGCTCCTAACGCGACCTTGACGACGGTGTGACGAAGTGCGCTTGCGTAACTGTCAAATCTCATGCTTACGTAAAAATACGTAGCACAACTTAAACTATCTACTAATAGCCACGGCCTTACATAAACATAACTTACGTTACGTAAATAAGATACGATGCGCATTGGAATGAACAGCAATAGTCAAAATGTATCCACTTATAACCAACTTTTTTAAAATTAGCTCCAAAACAACAATAAACATATTAAAAATCTGAATTTTGATTCGAAACTTGAAATAGTTTTAAAGAAACCACCACTCTATCGCCCCTATAGGTTATCATTTTGTTGCAAATGTCAGTAGCGGAGGTAGGAATTTTTAAATCTTATTGAAGTAAATAGGGACCTACGTCTTTAACTACTTCTACGTCTTTTTAAGAGGTTTTGACTTAACACTTACACACGTTGGATTGCTCCCCTATCGCTGCCATATTTCACTATTTTCTTACAAACGACAGTGATGGAGATAGGAATTAAAAAAGAAATTGCTGTGAATATGGATCTAGGTCCCAAATTACGATTTTTTGACAGCTTTTCACTTAAAACTTGCGTAAATTTTAAAGCGATTGTCATTCTATCGCTACCATATATTTAATATAAACATTTTAATACAAAATGTCAATTGCGGAGATTTAAAAGGATCACCCCTCTATTGCTGCTATATTTCAGAATTTTGTTATAAACGCCAGTGGCGGAGATAAGAATTTTTAAACTTTATTGAAGTGAATATGGAGCTAGGTCCCTAACAGTTTTGACTTGAAACTTGCATACATTGTAAAACAATCGCCCGTCTACCTATGCCAATGTATAGAAGTTTTAAGTCAGAAGCTGTCGAAATGTCGTAATTAGGGACCTAGCTCCTTATTCACTTCAATAACATTTAAAAAGTCCTATCTTCGCCACTGACGTTTGTAACAAAATTATGACGTATAGGTAAGATAGAGAGGTGGTTTCTTTACGACGGGGGGTCAAAAATCCTAAGATTTTGCAATACGTAATTCATGAAAGCCCTAGACTATGAACAAAGCAAAAATACGAAAATTCTTTGGACATTTTTAATCAAGCTTGCGATATTTTTTTAAAAGTTTTAAAATTGCTAATCAATCCACGTCTCAAGTTATTTCGATATTTTTTATAGTAAGCGCAGGCTAAAGCGTCAGAAAAAATCCCGACGTACCCCGTTAAATGCGATCGAGGAATGTGCTTTGGGGGGGTGCGAATTCCTGGCAAATTAGCCCCAGGGCGAGTTAATGAAGGAAAGAAATGTTACGTTTTTCTCTACTTATTTAAAAAAGGGGAGAAATAAACTCGGTATGCCAGCGTTGCTTCGTCTTGGCTCTCCAGGACTTAATTAATTCGTCACTAGGGACTCTGATTTCGTAAAAATTTTTAAATAAACGTCGATCTCGCCCGATGAATTTTTTACATTTTCTTTTTTGCAGTTCTTTATTAAATCGAGACTTCTTCCCCTTTTCAGCTCTCCCACCTCTTGGCTCTTCGAAAAGGGAATTAGTACTGTATACATAATTATTTTTTGAGTCTGTCTCGAACGTTAAAGGACAACTTAATTATTGCTTTGCATAATTTTTTAAGATGTTTTTCCCCAAGAAGGATCAAGGGAAAACTTCATCAAGAAAACGATGAATATAAAAAGGTCCTCGAAAAGTTCGAAGAAAGAAATTGACGTGAAATAAATAAACCTTTGACAAATTTAATAACTCATTTTTAGATATTTTTGTCCATGTTAATTAAAAACGCGCGGCGGACAAATATTTGTGGATTTATGTCACGTTTACGACCATGTTCCTCATATTGGGAAACACTCGGTCTTCTGCACAGACAACTTGAACCTATTTGGGCACAGTTATGTTTTGGGGGTACAGCAGTGCCACGCCAAACTGCTGTACCACCTTTTCTTGAAACATTTCAGCCCAAATTTGACCTATCTATAACTCTACTTCCAAATAAGCTACGAAACTTAAACTTCGCACAGTCGTAGACCTTAACAGATCTAACGACCCCTCCAAGTTTTATGGACTTCCATGAACCACTAAAGTAGTAGGAATTTTGAAAATCGTCGAATTCGCCACTCATTCACTCACTCATGTATAGATCATTAAAATTCTACTGTACTTCAAGACATTATACAAAGCTAAAATGTGGACTTCAGTAGCGTGTCGTGGATAAAAGGGCGGGGGGCGAAGACCTTAAGGGGCGTGGGAGTCAAATAAATTAAAAACCTTTTTTTAAAATAATAACACTATTAATTCTATTTTTTTTCAAAGGACGCCAGGGGCGCCAAGCGCAGATGAGCGGGGAAGGGGGGGGCCGTTCGCCCCCCTGGCCCCCTATACGACACGCCACTGGCAGACTTATAGAACTTATGATGACTAGACCCTTGAAAAAAATTAAAAAACTCCAAAATTTTCATTTACTTCCCTTCCCCATACATGTAAAGTTATATAAAAGTAACACTGTCCACTTCCGGACATACAAGAGATAGCAGACTGGAAGGAAACTATGGGAAAAATTAAAAAACACCAAAATTTTAATTTACTTCCCTCCCCAAAACATGTAAAGTTATTTAAAATATTTATTGCCAACTTTTAGAAATTACATAAAGCTGGGTTTTGGCAAACTCACAGAAATTATAGACAAGTTCATAAAGTCCCCCCCCCCCCCAGCGTTATCTTTTTCTCGTAAAAGCATGTAAAACTTGAAACCGTGATCGCTCTTCTAGCACATAGTCATAATTCTTTAATTCTTATGTGGTGAACACAGTGGCGCACCCAGGAATATGTCTTGGGGGAAGGTGCCCGGGGCCTCTCCGGGGGGGGGGGGAGTGGTTCGGTTCGGTTCGGGGGGGGGGGGGGGGGCGAAGCCTCAGGATTTCGAGTTTTAAGCTATTTTTTGTGTTTTTTTTCTGAAATATGTCGAAAATATGTCAACAAATCTAAGGCTTGGGGGGGCCTGGGCCCCAGGGCCCCCCCATGGGGAACATAGCAGAACAAATTAAAGCAACTAGATAATTTTTGTTTTCCAATTGAAAATGCATCGATGGTAAAGTTGGCCAAACTAACTACCAAAAAACTTTTTTTAAAGAAAAACATTTGTAATCGAAAGTATTTATCATAAAAACTAAGTTATTAAACGCCGCCAGATACGGTGGCGTATTTTTTTATAATGTTACCAAATTTTATGACTTTTTGATATTTTTCAAGAAAAATATTTTATTAATACAAAAAAATAATTTTTGCTTTTTCGTCATAGCAATTTGCTTTTGTTCTAAATTGTTGATGTCAATATTAAGCCGAGTGAAATTTTCAGATATCGATCACTGGGAAGAAAAGCATTACAACTCAAAAAATTATATTTTACAGGAGAAGCAATTTAAACTTTTTTAAACTAAATATTACTTAGTACTTACAGTTACAGATGTTCATAACATATTTTTGTTTTATTAATAATCGATAAATAGTCTGGAAAATAGGTAAATTTTAGTTTTAAAAATGCTTAAATATAGATAATAGAGAAGAAACTAAAATAATTTTTTTTTTGAGTTGTAACCCTTTACTTCCCAGTGATCGATATATTCTTGAGGCTCCTGCCTTAAAATTTTATGACCAATGTGAAATTTATGACTTTTTATGATTTTATTGTCGGTGGACGCCCTTTAAATGTTTAAGTAAAAGAAAACATTAAGCAAAATGTTTTTGGTAATTAAGAAAATTATTACCGAAAAATATAAACTTTAAAAAATTACGCTCTATTCTACCAAAATATTGTGGTATTAGCTCACACTACTACTATACTATAGTAGTGTGAGCTATGGTGATTCTAATTTTTTCGAGAAAGAAAAAGTTGTCTGTCTGTCTGTCTGTCTGTCTGTCTGTCTGTCTGTCTGTCTGTAACGACCAACTCGCATAACTCAAAAACCGCTTGTCCGATTTAAATGAAATTTGGTACCTAGGCTGGGTCTTGGGCCGTGGTGGTCCCATTTAAAAATGAACGAAATCCACCGAACGCAAGCCACATACAATGAGAGTTTATGTGAAAATATGGCGTGTGTGATATCAAACGAAAGGTGATTAAGTCTGGAGTTAAACAAAATGAATTTTAAGTTATTTAAAAAAAAGGGTGGGGGTAGATGTCAAAAATTAGAGTTTAAGTGAAAATAATATGGCGTGTGTGATATCAAACGAAAGGTAAATGAGTCTGGAGTTAAACAAAATACATTTTAGTTTTTAAAAAAAGGGTGGGGGTAGATTTTAAAAATTAGAGTTTAAGTCAAAACATGGCTTGTGTGGTATCAAACGAACGTTAATTAAGCCTGTAGTTAAATAAAATATATTTCAGATTTAAGTTATATTAGCTCACATGAACATTATAACTACTGTACCTAGTGTGAGCTTAGGTACCCATATAATGGCAGAGTATTTTTAATTGATGTTGATCTTTTTTAAAATACAATATTCTAATGCTGTATCGATTAAAAGGATGGGCACTGGTAATTTAATATTGGATAAGTAAACAGAACAAAAACACACATCTGAAGACGGCTGGGTGTAGATATTAAATTCAAGACATCGTGCTTTTCGTGTTACGTTTGCCATAAGGGCACCTCTATTTAAAATGTCCGTTATATTAAATGTACTCACTAGAAAGGGTAGTTTATGAATTAGTATTGGTTTACATTTACAATCACATGTAGGTAATAATAGGATCGCTAGTGTGTATAGACACTAAAACCTATTGTTCAAACACTCACAAACCACTTTCCATTGTTTTAGCATGTTCTGTCTTCTTGTCATCTCTTGTCTGTTTTTGTGCGTTCCGTATTTCATCTTTTTTTATCTCGAGTGCGCACGGAAGCGATATTGTAATGCGATATCGACTAAAAAAATCGTATGGGGGTAGGATTTTTGTTTTACGAGATGGACAAGTGTTCGCTGTGGGGTTGTAAGTGGATTTGAATAAGTATTGGATAAGCAATTTTTAATTTCGATCCCGCACTTAGAGGTTGTTTGAGTGTCTGTGTCTTTGCTGATAAAAAGGTTTTGTAAATACGGTGTGGTGAAATATATTAGGGTTTTCAATGGCATGCTTTTGTCTCATGTTTTCTCGCTTTTTGTTTGATATTTTAGATGTATAGAAACGTTTTCTTTTAAGCTTTTATAAGTGTAGGTATTAAGTCTATATTATATTTATAATTTATACAGGGTGTCCCATTAAGGATGGCAGCCGGATTTATCTCATTTACTATTACAGCTACGACTTCGGGGAAAAATTTTTTATAACAAAATCGGGCCTTGTGAATTCACCTAAAATATTTTTGTTTTTGTAGCTCCCCGCTAGGGGCAGTAATAACACCTCCCAAATAGAAAAATTGCATTTTATGGCAAAACTCTATAATAAACTTACACAAATTCTGCATAATTTGGAACTCTCACTTGTACCTCTTTCTCACTTCCCCACATAGATGGAATGAAAATGTCACTTTTTATTTAAAAAACAATTACTTCTACGTGGTAACTAAACCGACTCTTATAATGTATTTGACTTATTAAGAAAACCCAAAAAAATGCAAATATTCTTGATTTCTTGTTTAAGTTAACATTTTTTTGAAAGAGGAAATTTTTTAAATGTTCCAAACCAAAAAACTTAAATTTCTGAAAAAAATCAGATACAAACCTGTTAATATTTTTACTTAAAGTTGTCAAGCGATATTCATTTAAGATATTACTGAAATCCGCAAGTCAAAATTTGACTTAGTTTTGAAGATATTTAAAAAATAGTTTTATTTGTGTATTATGTGGTGAGGCGAGACCTTATTTTGTTATTTGCATGTGTCACACCTGTTATAATTTTTGGAAAGTTTAATGTTTATTGATGTTTTATAATTCTTTATGTCAAAAACAAATTATAAAACGTCAATAAACATTAAATTGTCCAAAAATTATAACAGGTGTAACACATGCAAATAACAAAATAAGGTCTTGCCTCACCACATAATACACAAATAAAACTATTTTTTAAATATCTTTAAAACTAAGTCAAATTTTGACTTGCGGATTTCAGTAATATCTTAAATGAATATCGCTTGACAACTTCAAGTAGAAATATTAATGGGTTTGTATCTGAATTTTTTAAGAAATAAAGTTTTTTGGTTTGCTAGTTTAAAAAATTTTCCCTTTCGAAAAAATTTTAATTTAAACAAAAAATTAAGAATATTTGAATATTTTAGGGTTTTCTTAATAAGCCAAATAAATAGTAAGAGTCGGTTTAGTTACCACGTAGCAGTAATTATTTTTTTATTAAAAAGTGACATTTTCATTCCATCCATGTGGGGAAGTGAGAAAGAGGTACAAGTAAGAGGTCCAAATCATGCAGAATTTTTCAAGGAATACGAATATGGTAAAATTTATGTAAGTTTATCAGAGTTTTGTCTTAAAATGCAATTTTTATAGTTGGGAGGTGTTACTACTACCCCCTAGCGGGGAGCTACAGAAACAAAAATATTTTAGGTGAATTCACAAGGCTCGATTTTATTATAAAAAATTTTTTCCCGAAGTCGTAGCTGTACTAGTATCTGAGATAAATCCGGCTGCCATCCTTAATGGGACCCCCTAGTATAGAGTTCCTGAGGGGGAATCTAGGTGTAGGATCTTCATAAGTAATAATCAAATGCTAGATATAATTTATGCGGGTATAATAAAAGCACATACCTACTATATTGTGCCAAGCGCGGATCTGGGTAAAAATCTAGGGGGGGGGGTAATAGTCGGGGAAAGGGCGGGTTAAATTTTTTGTTTTAAGCGGGGGGGGGGGGGGGGTAATTACCACGTTACCCCCCTCAATTCCGCGCTTGTATTGTGCAATCATGGTTATTTATTCCTGATTGAAATAAAAATAATGTCCTTACTCTTATTGTAAATTAGTTTCGTTTTTTACTATCAATTTGAATACTCAAAAATTAAAAATATTTATAAAAATATAAGTGTAGCGAAAAAAACCCTTGTCCATTTTTGTATTTCTTTATGAAACTAACGTCCTGTGTACACCAATTATATTAGCTCACACATATACTATACTATAGTAGTGTGAGCTATGGTGATCCTAATTTTTTCGAGAAAAAAAAAGTTGCTCCGATTTCAAAAATTTTTATATTGCTTTGCGTTTCAGATGATTTTGAAACTTTTTTGTTGCGCCGTCTGTCTGTCTGTCTGTCTGTCTGTCTGTCTGTCTGTCTGTCTGTCTGTCTGTCTGTCTGTCTGTCTGTCTGTCTGTCTGTCTGTCTGTCTGTCTGCCTGTCTGTCTGTCTGTATGTCTGTCTGTCTGTCTGTCTGTCTGTCTGTCTGTCTGTCTGTCTGTCTGTCTGTCTGTCTGTCTGTCTGTCTGTCTGTCTGTCTGTCTGTCTGTCTGTCTGTCTGTCTGTCTGTCTGTCTGTCTGTCTGTCTGTCTGTCTGTCTGTCTGTCTGTCTGTCTGTCTGTCTGTCTGTCTGTCTGTCTGTCTGTCTGTCTGTCTGTCTGTCTGTCTGTCTGTCTGTCTGTCTGTCTGTCTGTCTGTCTGTCTGTCTGTCTGTCTGTCTGTCTGTCTGTCTGTCTGTCTGTCTGTCTGTCTGTCTGTCTGTCTGTCTGTCTGTCTGTCTGTCTGTCTGTCTGTCTGTCTGTCTGTCTGTCTGTCTGTCTGTCTGTCTGTCTGTCTGTCTGTCTGTCTGTCTGTCTGTCTGTCTGTCTGTCTGTCTGTCTGTCTGTCTGTCTGTCTGTCTGTCTGTCTGTCTGTCTGTCTGTCTGTCTGTCTGTCTGTCTGTCTGTCTGTCTGTCTGTCTGTCTGTCTGTCTGTCTGTCTGTCTGTCTGTCTGTCTGTCTGTCTGTCTGTCTGTCTGTCTGTCTGTCTGTCTGTCTGTCTGTCTGTCTGTCTGTCTGTCTGTCTGTCTGTCTGTCTGTCTGTCTGTCTGTCTGTCTGTCTGTCTGTCTGTCTGTCTGTCTGTCTGTCTGTCTGTCTGTCTGTCTGTCTGTCTGTCTGTCTGTCTGTCTGTCTGTCTGTCTGTCTGTCTGTCTGTCTGTCTGTCTGTCTGTCTGTCTGTCTGTCTGTCTGTCTGTCTGTCTGTCTGTCTGTCTGTCTGTCTGTCTGTCTGTCTGTCTGTCTGTCTGTCTGTCTGTCTGTCTGTCTGTCTGTCTGTCTGTCTGTCTGTCTGTCTGTCTGTCTGTCTGTCTGTCTGTCTGTCTGTCTGTCTGTCTGTCTGTCTGTCTGTCTGTCTGTCTGTCTGTCTGTCTGTCTGTCTGTCTGTCTGTCTGTCTGTCTGTCTGTCTGTCTGTATGTCTGTCTGTCTGTAACGACCAACGCGCATAACTCAAAAACCGCTTGGCCGATTTTAATGAAATTTGGTACCTAGGCTGGGTCTTGGGTCGAGATGGTCCCATTTAAAAATGATCAAAATCCACCGAACAGAAACCAAATAAAAGGGTGGGGGTAGATTTCAAAAATTAGTGTTTATGTGAAAATATGGCGTGTGTGATATCAAACGAAAGGTAATTGAGTCTGCAGTTAAACAAAATACATTTTAATTTATTTAAAGAAAAAGGGTGGGGGTATATTTTAAAAATTAGAGTTTAAGTGAAAATATGGCGTGTGTGATATCAAACGAAAGGTAATTGAGTCCGGAGTTTAACAAAATACATTTTAGTTTTTTGTTTTTTTTAAGGGTGGGGGTAGATTTCAAAAATTTGAGTTTAAGTCAAAACATGGCTTGTGTGGTATCAAACAAAAGGTAATTTAGTCTGGAGTTAAATAAAATATATTTCAGTTTTTAGTTATATTAGCTCACACGTACACTATAACTATAGTACCTAGTGTGAGCTTAGGGGCCCATATATTGGCAGAGTATTTTTCATAGTGGGGTACTGCTAGCAAATATCCCTATTAACATTAAATTATGGTAGAAAAGTGGCAGTTGCCTGTAAAGCCAATCCTAGTAAACCGATTCGCCTCAGAAGATTAACATTGGATGGAAGTGACTTAAAAAGCAAGTGATTTTTAAAATGGGTTTCGCCAGATTAAAAAAAAAATTAAAAACCGTTTCATGATTGAGACTTTTGTTTGAAACTGGTAGATAATGATTGAGTAGAAACAGAATTTCGGACTTGTCTTTATTTATTTTAAATACGACGTTTCGGTTAGTAAGTATCTCTAACCTTTTCAAGTGTAAACTAAACAATCTGGTCTATTGGCTACTACTTATACTACTTGGTGTGCAGTCAGGTGTGACGACCCGCCCCTTTTAAAACTTAAGACGCCTGTTTTCCTTATGTTTGGTATGTCTGTGCTTGGTTCACTGAAAACTTCTTTATTCTGCATTATAAACGCAGCTTCAATAAACTTTCGTTTTCACCAATGCGACTCCTTATGCAAAACTCCAGCTTCTGACCATTGAATCCTGTAATCATTTGATCATGCATGATCCGGTAAAACGGATTTTGCAATATCCCCTTATTGGGTAATTTTTAGATGTTCATTTACTCAAACAAGAGGGCCTTTTGTTTCACCTACATTTATTTTGAGACTGTGTTATGACTTCTAATAGTAATGGCAACCTCGGTCTATACCTATCTATTTTTTTGTAATTTCATTATTGTCTGTCTATACCCACGGTTCGTAAATAAACCGGTTGTCTGGTAACTCCCAGCCAATAAGAACTCGGCAGCCTATGACGCGGCAATATGCCTGCTCCACGATCAATAAAGAGAGACCTATACGTTATATTATGAGAGAAATAAAGATAGATGCCGTAAAAATACCAAAATGTATTAAAAAATTAAATAATTTATAAATGTATGATCAAAATTCCAACAGTTTTACAAATATCAGATTCAGGACACGTTTATAAATACTTTTCCTAAGTTAATTCGACTCTCTTGTTCATATTAATTTAACTTTTTTCGCCGAACACTAAAGCAATATTGATTTTTTTTGTGGATAGAAGGTAATTAAAATGAGTTTTTTTTTTGAGAAATTTTATCAAAAAAATTATAGGAAAGGAAATTGAAATGACTTTAAGTCAATGGCAGTAAGTCCCTGTTTCCACCAATGCATGCCCACCCCGATTCAAAAAACGAATCAGGTGACGCTGTATTTAAAACCGGTGCAAATCCATGGCCCATGGTTTTTTGAATCGAGGTGGGCATTTGTTAAACCCTGTTCCCACCTACGACTTTCTCGTGCGTGCCCGCGCACGCGTCACATGATCTTAATATAAATGTTACCACAGTCATGTGACGCGTGCGCGGGCAGGCACGAGAAAGTCGTAGGTGGGCACCGGGCTTTAGTGGAAACAGGGTATTAGGGAACATTCATAAATTACATAACGCAAAAATTCAGGATTTTTGATCCCCCCTTGACGCATTTCAAAAAAAATTATAATAAAAATACATTGGCTGTAACGCTAATATTCCTTCCCTCCTGCTTGAGCATTATACAAGGTGTTCCCAGTTCCATTGCTTACTTTTTTATTATTAAAGATAGAAAAAAGTTTAAATTGGCAAACTAGTAGAATTTTTGATGCTCTTTAAGACGCTCAAATAAAAAAAAATCGAACATTGAGTTTTCTAGTTTTTTCAAATAACATAAAACCAATTTTAATTTAAACATCCTGCATTTTATAATTTTCAAAAATTCTACCAATTAAAATTTTTTTCTACACCCAGTATATAATAATTTAATACTGGTCCTCATAAGTTTTGTTTTTAAATTATATTGCAATCAACAAAAAACTATACCTATCTAATTATAGAATAGTTACAAGATGATTTTCTTTAACTTTTTTACTGTTTTTCGACTCTCATCAGTCCCCTGTATCATCAAGCTTTCGTTTCATTGTGGATTCATTTTGTTTTACAAATAAATTAACCAATTTATATGGAATAGAAATATTTGTTTTAAATTTAAAATTGGCACCATGCAATTTTATGAACCATTTGTCCATTTTGTTAACATTTTCTTTCCATGATGGTAAAGGCTCAGTTAAGCCTCCAAAAGAAAGGCTTTGCACCCAAGATGGCATGGCATATGAATGCATGTTGAGGGAACTCATTGTGATGCTTTCGTGCTAAAATCCTGGAATATAAACTAAACCATCTTTTTCTAAAATCTCTTTTAGTTAGTCTTTAAAACATTTATAGTAAGCACGGAACAGGTATAAACACGATCTACAAGACGACAAGACCCAAAATGTACAAAATTTCCTGGCAAAAGACGAAATTACGCTATAAACAGCGTTTGAATGCTGTTTCCTAGGAAAACTATGACGTAGCTCTGACGTCACGCCCGTCATGACACCGAGTTACCAGACAACCGGTTTATTTAATGACCGTGGTCTATACCTACCTAATATACAGTTTTTCAAGTCTCCCACGCATTTATATAGGAACCCTGTACACACCAAAACTGTACGTTAAACTTAACACGAAATGATTTTCAAAAGCTGTCTGTTATTAAATTAAGCGTCTAAAACAAACAAATCGGGACAATTATTTATTTCCGAGGAAATGCACCCGATTAGGCAGAGAAGGATCTTTTCGGGGTTGCTTCTCTTTGTGTAAATCTTTCAGTAATTAAATGGCTGGATTTCTCCATAGTTAAATCCGTATTTAGACTTACTTTGCCCTTGCCTTTTTTAGGTTACAGATTTAAAAGCTTTTTCTCGATATATTCAGGGGCGTGCCACAGGGTGAGGCAACAAGGCAGCTGCCTCAGGCAACCACCTTCAGGGGTTTCTGAAAAATTAAATAATTTTCAATTAAAAAGTTAAATATGTGGTGCAAGAAAAACTGAGGTATGAGAAACTGATTGATGAGTTTGTAGAAAAAAAGTAGAGGGTCCCAAAATTTCACGGCGCAGAAAAATTAGCTAAAAAAAAATCTTAACTTTTTTCGCCATTATTTTCGCCATATCTACAGAATGCTTTCCCCAAGGTGATTTTTTCCGAAAAGGATTTGAATTTTAAAACATTTTTGCCTGTTGCGCAATTATGTTCAATTTTTCAGTAGTTTTTTAATATTGCAAGCATGTTCTTACGTGACGCATTTTTGCCAAAAAGAACTTACTTTTCAGAAATTTATTTTTCGTTAAATCTACAAAAAGATTTCCGCGGCGCGATTTCTTTGGAAAAATAATCCATTTTTCTAAAATTACCACCTGCGGCGAAATTTTTTATTTTTTTTCTGCTAGGTTCTTTAATCTTGAAGATCTTTCCTTTATCTTATGGTATGTTAAGCCATCTCACAGCCCCTTCTGAAGTAGTTTTTTTGCATTCTCTCTATGTATTAAGTCTAGGGGTCAAGCTCCATCAAAATGGCCTGGCTAGTTGCGCCCCGGAGTTATTGGGTGAGTGGGAAAGTAGGTATTAAAAATATTAACAATTTTTTTTGAGAAATCTTTATGATGTCGGACAAGAATAGTAGGTACAGGGTGCGCCAAATTCGATGTTTTTTGCTGGTTTTAGGTATTTCTAGCCGAGTTACACAAAAACGAGTGAACATGTCCTGGGCTCGATTTTCGATACGTCTTCAAATATCAAAACCGCTTCTTGATAAACCTTGTAGTTTTTTAGCTACAAGGGGGTTTTGAAAAGTCTGCATTTATGGAGTTGGCCTATAACGTTTTTATTTATGAAAATTTCATTTTGGTGTAACATACCTTTTCACATGTTTTCTTATGAAGAATCCAACTGTCAAACTAATTTTTATCTGTCACTTTTAGTTTTTGAGATATTAAAAAATGTTTAAATTTTCTTATGGAATGACTCATTTTTTGTCTTTGTTTTAAAATCTACGTCAAATTTTCTGTTTAACGATATGTCATAAATGACAGTTCGTTACGCAGTTTTCAAGATATTTATGACATATCGTTAAACAAAAAATTTGACGTAGATTTTGAAACAAAACCAAAAAAAGAGTCTGTGAGAAAATTTAAACTTTTTGTAATATCTTAAAAACTAACAGTGACGCATAAAATTTAGTTTGACAGTTGGGTTCTCCATAAAAAAACCTGCAAAAAAGCATGTTATACCTTTTCATAAATAAAAAAGTTATAGGCCACCTCCATAAATGCAGACTTTTCAAAATCCCCTTGCAGCTAAAAAACGACGAGTTTTATCAAGAAGCGGTTTTAATATTTGAAGACGTCTCGAAAATCGGGCCCAGGACATGTCCACTCGTTTTTGTGTATCTCGGCTAGCAATACCTAAAACCAGCAAAAAACATCGAATTTGGCCCACCCTGTACATTAAAAACCTAGAGACTAAAGTGTCACATTAAATCCCAAGGCGAAAATGTTTTAGACCGAGCGTAGGTCACCTTCAAAGTTTCGTTTGTTGTATACTTACTGGATTTTTGCTGTTGCTTTTAAAGTGCGGTTCAGACGCAGCCAGTAGTTTAGTCAAGTGGTCGAGTAGTTTAGTGACTTGACCAATTTGAACACATTCGTTTTAGTCGAACCCACTGGAAGTCGAGTACACGGTCGAGTTTTGGAAATAGAGCTCTGTTCTATTTTTCTGGTCGAGTAGCAGCCCCCACCACACAGAAAAGCCGATTAGCGCGCCGACTAGACAAGTCTGGACAGACCGGCACGAGTTTAGTGTAGTCGTTTTGGTTTAGTTGAAGAACGGTTGAAGGAAATAATTTAAACTTCATTGAAGATTTGGTTTGTGGTGAATATTTTAATCCATACAATTAATATAGCAAAATGGGGAGAAGACACTACTTTAAAATTCGTTCGTTCTAAGAATCCAGCTTTTTACCCATACTCGTTTAGGCTTTTGCATTATTTCTAAACATATGTCTTTTGTTTTATGAATCACAAGTTTTATAATTGAACGAAGAAGGACTTTTTTTTTCACTTGGACTTTTCGATTCATAGCAGTATTTTCAATATCAAATACACAATGTTTATTTCGAGGTTATTTTCAGCTGCGAACGGCGACACTCGACTTTGAATAATTAACTCGTCTAAAGCACTGGCTTCATGTAGACGCTGTTTTTACTCTACTTGATTAAATACTCTACTGATTTAGAAATAAAATTTCGGACTTCCATTGTCTTTATTTATTTTAAAGCACGACGTTTCGGTTAGTAAGTATCTCTTTAAACTTGATAACGGTTAGAGATATTTACTAACCGAAACGTCGTGTTTTAAAATAAATAAAGACAATGGAAGTCCGAAATTTTATTTCTACACAATCATTGTCTACGAGTTTCAAACTACTGATTTACTTGACTTGTGTGAACAGAAGACATACTTGACTAAATTACTTTACTCTACTAAACTACTGGCTGCGTCTGCACCGGCCTTAATCTCCGAAGGATTGACAAGTAGAATAGGGTATTTGACAAATTTTAGAAAAGTGTTTAGAATGATACATAGGTCCCTAATTTGCTACGCAAAATTATTAAAATAGTATATTTTATCATGACTACATTTAAAATCAAGTTTTCCAATTTCCGATTTGAATTTGCCGCTAAAACTCTCATTTTTAGCATGGCGTTGCAATGACGTCACAGCGCAGTAAACTCGCGGACAGATACACGGCATTCAAGTGTTTATTTGTTTTTGGTCTGTGTTTTTACTGTTTTTTATGTAAAAAAATGTCCTATAAGTGGTGTGTAGTGCCTCAGTGTTCGAATACTAGCATAACAACACCTGAAAAACTATTTATTCGTGTGCCTACAGCAGTAAAAGAACGGAAAAAGTGGCTAGAACTTGCTCGAAGAGACCCAAGGCCTTTATCTAATACATCTTCACTTTACATTTGTGAAGATCACTTTGATGTGAGTATAACTAAATTGTTTCTATTAATTTTTCTCACGTTGTCTATAATATATATAACTATTTCGTAAATGACGATGAAATTTTTGAGGTTATGTTTATTACAAGGGGTGAACAACTTTAATAGGCAGAAAGGTGTACAGATTTTTAGGCGGTGCTAGGCAGTTATTAGGCAGGACTTTAGGCAGTTATTAGGCACTATTAGTGCACATGCAGGCTAAATGTAGGACTGAGCAGTGCCTATGCATGACTAGGCACTGCATAGGCAGGAATAGGCAGTACTTACGCAGGGCTATGCAGTGTAACCTATGCAGTACTTCAAGTATTGCTGGTCGTACTTTTTGTCTCCCTGTCCTGCAATTTTTGATTGTTTCCTAATGCTTAAAATAATAATGATTGGGTATTTAATTGAATCTATTGTAAGTGGAATATTAAACAAAAAAGCAAAACATATAACCTAACCTCAAAATATAAATGAGTAAAAGTAGGCGAAGAATATCATAAAAAAACTTTTAGTTTTATACAAAACAACTCATCGAATACTTACATCAACATTTTAACGTTTCTAAATTCCGCAGAACAAAAATCACTGTCGTTGGCAAAGAAGCCTGCCACCATAAAGGAATGCAGCATTGGCAAGTTGGAGCTATCGGCTTTGAAGAATCCGTTTTTCATTGAAAATATTTTTTATAAGCAAAACACAAAATAAAATCTAATTTAGGACGATAATTCGCACTTTAAACCAAAGCAAATATTACCATCCATAAGAAAATAACACAGAAAATAGGTTCGTTCGAGGCGTTTACTGTTTTGTGACGTCACTCGCAGCTGATTGGTAGACCGCCTGTGTTGAATCACGTGGCTAATTGTTTTAATCCAATGAATTTATTTAATTAAAAGAACTATGAGTTTAAGAAAAAATTAAACAAAAAAGTTTGTTTTTAGCATAACCAAGACCTAAAGAGATATCTAAAAATAAATATATATTTATTTTTTAATACTGTCAAACACCCTATTGCACGAAATGTTTGTTTTTAAATGAGGAGCAGCAGTTTTTCCCTTTGTCTCAGGCAACGAAAAAGATAGACACGCCCCTGACCTATTTGGAACTGTATGATATTTATTTTTTTATTAGTTATGAGCTCTAGCGCAATAAAGACATGAGCACTACAATCCCTTGTGCAAACATTTCATACGCAATCATATTTTTCATGTGCGGGATCTCATTTTTCCTTTATTTGGCTGCTATGCCATAACATATCTGTAACGTATAGAATTACGATTGCCAGTATAATCCAAGTTTTACTGTTATATGCCCTACAGGGTCATTTCTACAACACAATAGCGAAAGTGAAGGGTGGTTTACATCAATCCACATAATACATCTGTTGGAGAATATCTGCAATAGAGAAGATATAACTATACAGGGGGCCGTGTTTTTCTTTTTTCCAAGCTTATAAAGTAATACAAGCGGGTCAATGTCGGAAAAAAATGGTGTTTAAGAAGACCTCTTTCCGGGGGCCTAAACAAAAATTTTAAAAAGTCCTTAAAAAAACTTAGGTAACAAATTACCTATTACCTTGCTTTTTTTTTAAATTAAATATTAACCCGCTAGAGGTACCGTTGCATTTAAAGTCCCCACCCTGTATCAGTTTTTTCTTGCTATGAACTATGCGCAATTAGAAAGAGCAGGGGAGCGTGGCTCTATGTGGCAAAGATCCCCCTGAGCATCGAAGAAATAACTTATTTCTTCGATGCCCTAAGTTATTCTAGTATAAGTATAAACACGTTAGACATAATATAGGAAGTTACGATACTTATATGCACTGAAGAAGTACGTACCTTAATATTCCTTTTTTCAAGAGATTTTAGATAGTTCTTGGTCGTGCCAAAAACGGCCCACCACTAACGCAATTTGGCACTGTTGATGGAACGCCAAAAACTCATGGACGGTTAATATAAGGATTTTGACGTACGTAGAACGTGCACGATTGTGTTTTAGCGAGCTTCTAGTAAATTCCGCGCCATTTGGCTGGCGCTAGCTGCACACGTTATAACAGTGTTGAGCGGAAACCCATTATTTGACATAGGGGAATGGGGGAATAAGAAACAGTGGTAATAGGAAATATTTTTTGCTACTCTTTTGTCATTTGAGATATCTGAAAAACAACTTTCTTTCTGCACACGCTTTAAGACTTTTTTTCCAACATCATTTACTAGTTTCCCCTCCGTCTCCCTCCACCTCGTTCTCAACCTCCTTATTAAAAATAGTTGAAGCTATACCTTTCATAAATATAGAAGGATTTCAAATATTCTTTCTGCACTCGCTTTAAGTTTTTTTTAGACAACATTTTACTAGTTCCCTCCTCCCTCTCTCCTCCCCCACCTTCACTCAATGGAAGGTTACACTGTTCGCGTTCGTAGAAAATCTACACGTACTTTTTGGGTAAAGCTAAATGAGGTAAATGCAGAGTGTTTTTATAAGGCTGAATAAGAATTAAACCTAAAAGTTGAAAAAAAAAATAAATAAAACACCAAACTGCTAAATTTACTTGTAACTACAAGTCGCACTTGGGTACAAAATTACCCAATAAACTAATTCATAAAACTACAAAACTGTATAATTTCGTAAGTGCGCTTTGGGCATCAAAACTAAAAGTTGAAGCATGTCGTACATTATTATAGGTATACCTATCAATTTTGTACCCAATTGCGACTAGTAGTTACAAGTAAATTTAGCAGTTGGGTGTTTTTTATGAAGTTTTTTTTTATTTACGAGGTTTATTATATACCCTTTTTGTCGCACTATAGCTAGGAATTATTGATTATATATAAATGGTGATTTCTGCGTTTAGTTTAATTCTACGCTTTAAATATTTCTGTGGCTCTCAGAACTTATACATAGTATACATGTTGTATAAGATCCCTTTTCCTTAATCTCTATATATTTAAATTAAATCTACAAGGAATTTCAGTAATTGAAACAATCGCAAATGGTTGTTTAGAAAGGGGGAAATCAAAGATGTTTTTCCTTTAAGAGGAAAACTAATTTAAAACAATCAAGAAGTCTCTATAAAAGAGGAGGAGAAAGCAAACTCAAAAACGATTCTTTATGGATTCTCAAATTTCTTGCCAACTGTTATTTAGGATTTAGACACACTTGAGTAAATCCGCCTTTAAGCAAACAAATTTGCTCTTTTGGGTGGAAAATTAAATAATTTATAAATGTAGCGATTTTCAGAAAATAAATGTCTTTAAGAGAAATTCAGTTTGGAAAGTTCGATCAATTAGAAAAATGTTTAATTCGACTTTGTTTGACAAATAATAGTGGAAAAATGTAGAGAGGGGTAGGATAATTTAATTATACATTTAACCTTAGTTTGTTTTAAAGTATGGTTTAATGCAATTGGTAAATTAATAACTTTTCCAATTATAGCCATTTTTAATAATTTAATCATTTAGGTAAAAGATTAATGTTTTTAAGAGATGAGTTTAGAAAAACATTTCCAAACTAGTAAGAACCATTCATTTTGAAATTTGTATTGCAGAACTTGGCTTTACTTTTATCTCAATTCTTTTTACGGAATACCACTTTCGCGTACTTGGCTTTTTTTACATGAAATGTTTTTGTTATGATTTCACTGCTTTTTTTAAGGATTTGGATAATATTTAAGTTTTAAAGTAGTAAAATATACGGGATATTCTTCAAAACTTTTGCAATGCCTTATTAAAAATGTTGAGTTTTTTTATATTTTCCTATGGTTTTATCATAGTTCTTATCAGCCTTCTAAAGCTCAGCTCTCTAGTGTTCCTGGAAGTAGGCAATGTTAATTTACATAACTTTACTTTTATAGGGGAGGAAAGTTAATTAAACTTTGGGGTTTTTTAATTTTCTTTTATAGTTTTATTATAGTTCCTATCGGCCTTCCAAATCTCAGCTCTCGAGCGTTTCTGGAAGTGGACAATGTTACTTTTACACAACTTTACATTTATAGGGGAGGGAAGTAAATTAGAATTTTGGGGTGTTTTAATTTTTTTCTATAGTTTTATCATAGTTATTATCGGCCTTCCAAAGCTCAGCTCTCTAGCGTGTCCGGAAGTGGACAATGTTACTTTTACATTACTTTACATTTATAGGGGAGGAAAGTAAATTATAATTTTGGGGTTTTTAAATTTTAGTTTTATCATAGTTCCTATTAGTCTGCCATATCTGGAAGTGGGCAATATTACTTTTACATAACTTTACATGTATAGGGGAGGGAAGTAAATTCGAATTTTGGCGTTTTTTGTTTTTTTCCAGGGGTTTGGTAATAATTTCTATCAGTCTGCCAAATTTTAGCTATGTAGCATGTCTGGAAGTACAGTAGAATTTTGATGATCTATACATGAGTGAGTGAGTGAGTGACAATTTTGACGTTTTTTGAAATTTCGTAACTACTTCAGTACTTTTGGGAATTCCATGAAACTAAACATGAAGAGATTGTTAACTCCATGGAGATCTACGACTGTGCAAAGTTTGAGATTCGTAGCTCATTCCGAAGTAGAGTTTTAGATAGGTCAAATATCGGCTGAAATGTTTCAAGAAAAGATGGTACGGCGCGTGAACTTGGCAAAGAACTGCCGTGCCCTCAGATTTACCTCCTAAATAGTCAACCACACCGTCAAATAAATGAAAAAACGCAAAAAAACGGAGGTAAAAACGTAAAAAACACCTGAAAATCACACGAACTCTCAATACAAACAAAGCAACTGGTCCGCTGGTGACGTAAGCAGACACTGTTCGTCTCGCTGAGCGACGCTAACATAGAGTTAAATGGAAATAAGCAATCCTGTGTGTCGTTGAGCTGGGAAGGTATCAGATCCGCCGTGGATCCATTTATTTAATTATATATAAAAAAATGTCTTAATAGATTAAATCTTATGCATCAAAATATTTTAATAACTTTTTCCAGAAGCGTTTATCTGTTTAAGAAATATTATTTAATGATATTTTAATGGACTACAGTTTCACGATTAAGATAAATAACCAAACCTATGAAAATACTAATTCAAAATAAACATGTAACATTCATATGACACTAAAACATTTATTTTACACAGATTGTAGTAATTTTCAAAGAAAACGTCGAGTGATTTCTAACAGAGATGTTCAAACTTTGTTTATGGTACAGGAAATATGAAATATTAAATATAAATTGTTGCGTCAGAAGTCAGTTATACAGAGCATATCAGAAGCAACGGGCCTTATTTTTAGATACGATCCGAAAGGAATTCAGGGGGGAGTAAAACGACAACAAACTGATTTTTCTCCTAACTGATTTAACTAAAAATGCTGCTGGAGTTGTTGTTAATAAAAAACTGCTTTTAAACTACAAAATATTTTAAGACCCAATCGGTGGTCGACATTTTTTTCTCAATTAGTAATTAATTTAATTGACACAAAAAACTAAATACAGGGTGTTAATAAAAACTTTAGAGAATTATTCCTTTGAGTGATTTTAAGAAGAAAACTTTGTATAACCATGGGTCCGGCAAATGCTTAGTTTTGGAGATCTTACGGGTTGTTAAAATTTAAATTTTTTGTTTGTTTTTTCTTCATAACTCGTGCAGTTTTTGTGATATTTAGCTCAAATCTGGAACGTGTATTTAGCTACAAGGCATACATCATTAAGCATGTCAAATATTAGGAAAAACCAGAACTTTTCTGCATTATGTTGAGCAAAACATCTCAATCTCATCAATTTGTATCTCGAAAACTGAATTTTTGCGGAACCATGTTTATTTGAAGTTTTTTCTTAAAATCACTGAAAAAATCATCCTCTGAAATTTGGCGACATACTTTATTAACACCCTCTATATACATCAATACTCTTGAGGCACCCTGTATTAATATAAGAGAAATAAGTGAGAGCTAAAATTATTATATTTTTAGGCAGGTATCTTATTCCTACAAATTATATAAACATTTTTAAAATAGAGATAGTTTGGATAAAACTTACAAAAAGTTTTGTATAACCATATGTTATGTAATCATATGTATATATCATATAGGTAAATATAATACCCCACTTGACTTTAAGTGTGCTAAAAGACAGGGATGATGTAGATTTATACTTTACCCTCAAGAACATCAGCCCTATGGCGCCATGTATTTAGATAACAGATTGAAACATATAAACTCAAGGCAGATGTAAAAACTGGCTCTGTAATAACAAAAAAGCAGGACAAAATAGCACGGACAAACAGAGCGGGACAAATTAACAGTTGAAAGTGAACCAAATTAAATCCGGCATAAGTTTTAATTCGAAACATTTTTTTCTAAAGTGTAATTTTTAATATTTTTAAAAATAAGTGTACAGAGTGGTCCAAATTGGACACTTTTGATAGGAAACGCCCATTTCTAGAGAGAGAAAAAAACTAACCTACATGTTGCAGCTCGATTTTTGTTAAAAAAATAATGCCGAAAACCTCACATCGATATCTTGAACTACTTACAAGATAGGGTGATTTTCAATTCGGCGCATTTTCGACCCACCCCCGTAACTCGTTTATTTATGAATAATTTTTATATCTGTAAAAACGTTCTTTAGGCACTTTTTTAGGAGCAATTCAACTGTCAAATTAAATTTTATCTGTCACTTTTTGTTTTTGAGATATTACATAAAGTTTGTATTTTTCTTATGGAATCACCATTTTTTTATTTTTTTTATTGTTTTTTATATTTTTATTTCTTAATTACCTCTTGATTTTTGAATTTTTTTTAATTTGATAATTTTAAAATATTTTCAACCAAACTAAAAAAAGATAAAAAAAAATTAAGAGGTAATTAAAATATATATAAAATACAAAAAATTAAATAAAATATTAAGTGTGATATGTCATTTTAAAGGAAATTTTACGCTGATTCCAAAAATCGAATAAAAAATCGGTCATTCCGTAATAAAAATACAATACATATATCTTAAAAACTAAAAGTGAAAGATAAAATTTAATTTGACAGTGGGTTGGTCATAAAAAAGTGCTTAAAGAATGTTTTTAGAGAAAAAAAAAACAATACAAAAAATAAAATATTAAGTGTGATATGTCATTTTAAAGGAAATTTTACGCTGATTTCAAAAATCTAATAAAAAAGGGGTCGTAAGAAAAATACAAACTTTATCTAATATCTCAAAAACAAAAAGTGAAAGATAAAATTTAATTTGACAGTTGGATTGGTCATAAAAAAGTGCTTAAAGAATGTTTTTAGAGAAACAAAAATATTCATACGGGGCTGGTCGGTATATCTTGTAAGTAGTTCAAGATATCGATGTGCGGTTTTCGGCATTATTTTTTTAACAAAAATCGAGCTCGTAACATGTAAGTTTTTTTATATCTCCTCTAGAAATAGGCGTTTCCTATCAAAAGTGTCCAATTTGGAGCACTCTGTACTGTAAAAATAGAGGCTGGTTAATTATGTGTTTTCATTTTTTAACTTCTTGGTTTTAAAAAATGCAGAGCTGATTCCCAAAAGCCCATTTAAACTCAAAAAATTTTGATGATTTTCATTCAGAAGTTCGGTTCGGTTTGGTTTTAGTTCTAGAGGGCGTATGTCAAATCATCATTTTGGAAACAAAAGCCAGTTCAGCTTTTCTTTATTTTCCCTGAATTAAAAATCCTGAGAGAAGTTCCCGATTAGGGTAATCTATATAAATAGCCCTTTTAGGGCTTCAAAAATTTTCTTTTATTTGTACCAACGTCACATTACAGGTCGATTACATTGTAAATAGTAAGATATAGGGGCCAGCTATTCTCTGACTGGTGTTTGTCGACATCTCAATCCATTAGATGGCGTCCGGACAAATATCAGATATCTCCCCATTATATATAGAGTTGTGGTCAGTCGACAAATCGAACTTTTTTTGATTTATTAGTTTTATATTTCTTAGGTCATGTTTACAAATAAAATACAGGGTAAGGCAATGTAGTTATAGCTTATAGGGAATTACGAAAATCCAGTACCACTGAACAGGGACCAATGCGGCAACGATTTTATGCGGTTGTTGTCTTTATTGGTTGGTTGGTGTCTCTTTTGGTTCACGCAATTGGCAACCCGTAAAGAGCTATCTAAAACCCAGTTCCCACCTACGACTTTCTCCTGCGTGCCCGCGCACGCGTCACATGACTGTCATAACATTTTATATTGAGACCATGTGACGCGTGAGCGGGCACCCACGAGAAAGTCGTAGGTGGGAACCGGGTGTAAGCCGAGGACCTTTTCTTTGATGGTCAGGTAATTTTATTTTTTTGCCTTCATTATTATCGCAATCTCTCCTTTTTGGATAGCTTTTGTAAAAAAAAGCTTTGCCATAATCTAACTATACAAGGTGACAATTTAAAAAGGAATCACCTGGATTTTCTCGAAAATTATCAAGAAATTAAAAAAAACGCCGAAACAGGTCGATTTTGTTTGCAAAGGGGACACTTTTTGGCTATCTAGAAATTTTTGTTGCACGAACCCCCTTCGAGGGGTATACCTTACCCCTATATTTTGAATAGGGAAAGTGGGTCTGGTGATACCTTGTTTTGAAGGCCTTTTGAATGTCCTTACAACCGTGTAAAAATGTAAAAAATCTATCCATTAGTTTTTGAGATTATTGCTTCCAAACGTTCAAATTTAACATGGACTGATAAAATAAAAATTCAATTAGAATTTTGTATTTTTCAGCTTTAATTTTTATTTTGTTATTCCATGTTAAATTTTGAAATTTGAAAGCAAATATCTCAAAAACTAATCGATGGAGTTTCGAAATTTTTACACGGTTGTAAATATATTCAAGAGAGCTTTAAAACAAGGTATCACTAGATCCACTTTCGCTATTCAAAATATAGTGGTAAAGTATACCCCTCAAAGGGGGTTTGTGCTACAAAAATTTCAAGATGGCCACCTTATATTTTCCGTAATAAGGAAAAACGGAATATTATATGGGGTTTAAGCCCGCTCTCGATTTGCGATCGCGTATGGTAGATAGAAAAATGCGCCCGGGCTCCACGGGGGCCCGTTACAGATTTTAGAAAATTTAAAAATCTTTCTAACCAAAGTCCGTTTTTTTATTTTAATAAATAAAATTAGACTTTACACTTTTTCTTAGCCTCATAATTTGTGTGAACGAACTCGCGTCTGTCTTGTTTTGATTGTTTTCTGTTTAGTACCTATTTACAAAAGAAAATATTTGTTAAATTAGAAATATTTGTCACGGACCATCCGATTTTTTTTTTGGCAAAAGCTCCAAAAATGTTTAAACCATCTTTTGTTAAAATAAATACCTTAATAATGGCTCCCAAGTTTAAAAAAATTAAGAACACTTTGCATAAATGCGCCGTTTTTGATAAAAGCGGGAAAACTGGTTTAACCTTAAACATCAGGTTGTGGAAAAACCTGCTTTTAAAAAAATCTGATCTGACACAACCGCGGATCTGAGTCACTAAAAATGTTTAATTTTTATCTGTTAAAATGTTAGAACTTAAGCGTATTTTATTAATTTTGTTTCCTAACACTAAATTGACAGCAAAGTTTATCTTGTTTCCTACTAAATCTTCCGGCTATTTCTTTTGGTCTTTTGGCCAAACGCTAGCTTTTTCCTGGTCCCTCGCAGCTTGATTTACCGCCAATATTTCTTTCCGCGCTAAAAACGAGCACACAAGAGTCTCCAACAAAATGGTTTATAAGATACTTGACAGGTTCTGTATTCTTAGAGAGCATTTGAGGATCGTGTTTTCTGTTAAAACTTACTAGTCTTTCTAGATACTCTTAGTATGGTTTTTGTTTTGTTTTCATTGTTTGACAAATTACTACTTTTCACACTTATCAGACATTTTTATGATCTCATTTCTTATATGATCTGTTCTAGATATTCTCATTGATCTTCTAATTGCATCCATTTCAACACTTTCCATTTTTGTTTTGTATTTTTCTGTTACGCGACAAGTCTCTATTCCATACAACAGCGTGCTTTTCACCATTGTTTCATATATGTTAAATTTTACATTCTTTTTTATCTCTCTGCTCCATAAAATACTGTTAAGACATCCAATAACCTTTTTTGCTTTTACTATTATTTTTTCCAGTTCTTTACAGTCTGTTCCTGTCTTATCAAATGTGACACTCAAGTATTGATTCGTTTCCAATACATAAGTAATGTGTCTTGTCCACGTTCACTGCTAACCCCTACTTTTGGTATTCTTCCGTTAACTTTCTCATCATATACTCCATGTCTTCTTTATCATTAGCTACAATTACTTGGTCGTCAGCAAACTGTAGTGTGTATATATGGTAAATCGATCGTTAAATTGTATTGCTATGCCGTGTACTTTACGTTTCCAGTTTGTTAGAGCTACTGCAATATATATTTTTAAAAGAATTGGAGAGATACAGCATCCATGTCTTAAGCCTTTCGTTACCAGGAATTCTTTTGAAAGTCGATTTCCAATTCTAGTTTTAAATTTTGACCTTTTGTATAGTTATTTTATCGCATTTATGTATGTATGATTGATATTAGTTTGTTCGAACACTGCCCATAATTTGTCTAATGGAACGGTATTATATGCTTTTTGTAGGTCCACAAAGGTAACGTGAGTCTCTATATTTCTGGCACTCCTTTTCTCAATTACTTGTTTAAGACAAAAAACATTATCGCTACAAGATCTGCTCTGCGTATTGTAGCAGGCGGCTTGTAACAGTGGTACTGTCGACTCAAGTGGCCAAGGCTTAAAAGTTGCGAGCTACCAATTTATGCAGCAATTTAAATTACTGATAAATTATTATTTTACACGATCTCGAAAGGGAATTTGACGATTCTTGGAGATAGATTATGCTATAAACGTTTTTCTCAAATGTATAAACAATGTAGGAAAATCATACATACCTTTTTAATTTTCTTCTTGAAACTTCACATTTTCACTTCTTGTTATATATTTAATTTTGTTCCTATTCAACTATTTTGCTTTTCTGCAAGTATTTAAAATCTTTACACTTTTAGGCTTTAGGAACCTTTTTTATGTTTCTTGTAAACATATTTATTTAGCAACATTTTAAACGTTGATTGAATAGGCGAAGCTATTACATCAAGTGTTTAATTTACTTAATACTACTGTTTAGGTTAGGGGTGTTATATACTAATTAAAAACGCCGATTTTAGGGCAACAAATGGTTTGTATTTTGATGTTCAAAAAAACCAGAAATAGATAAAAACAGTATTTCAAAACACTGGAAATAGTAATAAAATCAAAAGCTTTAAAGGTAAAGTTAAAATAAAGACTAAAAGAAAATACCAAAATAATTATGAATAATAAAGTTAACAGCTTATACAAAGTTAAAATAATTGATAAATTACCCCAGTTGAAAAAAACCCCCCTTAAGAAGTGGTGTGAACGAAACCAAACCCAATTAAAGAATGTTTTCCCTAACGACTTTCTTGTCTGAGCCGAGCCACCCATTCTTGGCTTTCCGCTGATTGGTCTAAAATCTAAGCTTTGTCGCCTTGGCGAGAAAGGCAAAGAGGCAAAATACCAGGGTAATCCAAAGATGCGTCGACTTAAGACAGGGGCAAATCGATAGTAGTTAAAATTACACAGTGTTTTTTTTTTAAATTGAAAATAGTTTAGAAAATTTGTTTCCAGTTACAGAATATAAGTTATTATGATGTTAGTGACTCAAAGGTATTAGCCCAATACAACTTTTATTAAAATAAGTGAACCTGAAAATATGCCAAAAAACAAGTTGGTGTTGCCATAAATTTTACTTCTTAACCTAGTCTTGCATATAATTAATGCTTGTTGATGTCAAAAACAATATTTAATTAAAAATATTTAAAAACTTATAAATTAATGGCAAAAATACCATTTATATTCAAATCCCGTTTTGTTGCATTATAATGATTTTGCAGTTTGCGAAAACTCTACATCTAAAATGGATATTTACTACTGTGTCGATGTAATATGTCAAAACAACATTTACAAAACTCTTTTCCAGAACTATATAAAACTCAATTACCTCGGAGCCAGCGTTTATTGCGAATATATCGCCTTCTCTGAGGGTAGTTTATTAAATGTTCTCGCCCTGATAAGGCAATCCTACTTATTTCTGGGGTGTAATTTTTATTACCCTTAGGTTGGCGAAGTTCGGACACCATATAGCTGTGTTATTAAGGCAATTTGACGCTTGATTGCATCTATAATAATAGTAACGAGAATTAAAAGGGATCAAATCCAGAAAATAAAGTCTGGTTTCTAATAGTTCTTTTTGGTTCCGTTTCGTAGTCTTGCTTTTAGAATATTTTTAAACACAAGATTTACTTATATGGGTCGTTTAAAGTCGTCAAACGGATATCGAAATTTCATAAATTTGGATATTTTGTTATTAAGATTAAAATGCAAGAAATCATTTCAAAATAAAGTTATAATATACTTATAGGTAAGAGCACACTTTTTTCCTATTTTACCCGTTTTTCAGAGTTTTTGTTTCGTGTGTTTTGTCAGGTTCGTCACTATGTCGCAACTCTTTAGAAATTAGGTTTATATGCAAGCCAGGAAATTAAATTTTTGTAATTAATTTCTTTTAAACGTTAATTTGTTCCATTCGCTGTTTTCTAACATCATTAGAATTATTATATATATATATATATATATATATATATATATATATATATATATATATATATATATATATATATATATATATATATATATATATATATATTCTTGCAACAAAAGCGAACCTGACACTAGTGTAACGAACTTGACATTACTGATGTAAACTAAGGTCACTATATCACGAAGTTCCTGAACTTCGTGATATAGTGACCTTAATGTAAACACATAGAATTTTATTTATTTTGAAACTTTTTTTGGCAAAAACTTACGATACAAGATTTTGAAATACGGGAAATGATGTTGAAATAAAAAAATATACAAATAGTGACGCAGCTGACCGTGAAGATCCAGACATTTTAATAAAAATGAGACAATTTGACTATTGCCGGCAACCCACAAATTAATATGAACCTATCCTAACTTTTAGTTTCGTTTGCTCTACGTAAGGCATTTATTGTTTTAAAAAAATTATAAATAAATTACAAGTTATTTGCGTGACGTAACTGACAAGTAATAAACATACGCACCTGATATTCACCAACAAACACTATTTTATGTACTGTATTTTATTAAAAAATCACTATTTTACACCGCGTAAAACAAGTTAATATAGAGGAGAAGATAATTTATGCATTTTTTTGGTAAAGGATGAAAACTAAAGTTTTCATCTTCCTATACTTTAGTTAATTTTTTTTAAAATAACAATATTTTTATCGAAAAAGTACAAAAGCGTGTAAGCATCTAAGCAAGGGACCTTGACGAACCCTGGCATTTTGTTACTTTAAATTCAAATAAGTCAAATTTGGAAAAATATTGACCCAATATTTTTTTATAATCAGATATAATGCTGTTTTTTACTTCTAATTAACCAACTAATTTCCTTCAACGAGTAAATACTTTCAAAAAAATCTTAGAGACACTAGTTTCAGAGTTAAATGAGAAGGACCCATATGAAAAAATTTGCCCAGGTTTGAATACATACAAAACTTAAAAAAACGTCAAAATACCGTTAGAAATTTAGATTTTCAGCCAAAAACCCCAAACTTGATTGTAGCGGTAACAAACTTTTTTATTTTCACGAGTTTATGACTATTTTTAAAATTATTATTTATTTATTGGTGAGTACCTATTAATTCTCGTCCAGTTTAAATATTTGCATGGAACACCGTTGAAATGATTTGTGAAAAAAGTACTTAAATACTAATGTTTTTTCAGAAGACTTAAAAATAGTATTTTATACTTGTCTTAGTTTTTTCGTTTTTTTATTCGTAAGGTTAAAGCGATTATTATTAAAATTTGGCAATTATTAAAATAAGCAATAAATACAATGAAAGGAAAATGTTGGGTTTAAATTACTTTACAAAAATAGTTGATTTTGCTACAAATTCATTGTTTTAACATAAAAAATTTTCTTATCATAGTTGTTTTAACAATTGTGGTATGGTATAACAACCCACTTTGACTCTTTGTTTGAAACTCGTAGACAATGATTGAGTAGAAAACAAAATTTCGAACTTCCATTGACTTTTTTTTAAACACGACTTTTCGGTTAGTAAGTATCTCTAACCGTTTTCAAGTGTAAGCTGGCTACTACTAATTGTACTTTAACCGCATCATATCTTTTACAGGATTTGTTAGTAATAATAGTAATTCAAAATGTAAATTTTTTCTATTACCAAATATATAGTTAGAAATCAATCCACAGAAATATCTACATCTACACAAATCATATATTTGTTTACCTATTCTGGTTCATTCTACCCAGATTTTATTTTGGTACACTGTTTAGAGATTAGGTTCAGACACACTACACTAATTGTGTCAACGAGATTGTGGGAACCCGTCTTTTGTAATTATTTCGATCTTGGAGAGCAAATCACGGCTTTCAATCGACTTCAGATTGCGACAGTGCTATAGCGGGATTTGTGGAGCAGAGAGAGAGAGATAGCTATCTACTACCATGCGAGTCGACACATACTCAGAAAAGCGCAAATTTTTGATAGTACCCTGAAATTTTTTATTTTTTTTTTATTTGTCAAACACACTGTGTTTTTTTTATTACAATCTAGTCAGTAAGACTAATTAGCAATTTTGTTTTAACTTAATTTACTAGAAAAGTCAGATTTAAACTTAGGGTTCACTCAACAGTTCTCCCCGCTTTGTTTAGTCTGTAACTCACAATTGTGTTGTGTTTATAGCATTATTTTGTTTTATGTGTAATTCACTTAGTTTACTAGCTCAAACGGCTTCACTCTTTTTAGTCTTCGAACTAGCATAGTATTGTCTAGAAGCTGAATTGCTTCCACATTCACATGCCGATGGAGTCTATCTTCATGGCTTTTTGCGTACTTTTTTATAGTCTCTGCTACAGTTTCGATTTTTAGATCTCGATGAAGGTCACTATTTCGAACGTACCAAGGTGCATTCACAATGTTTCTTAATACTTTATTTTGAAATCTCTGTACAACTAGAATGTTACTCTCTTTAGCACAACCCCATAGTTGAATACCATATGTCCATACTGGTTTCAGTATTTGTCTATAAAGCAGTAACTTATTATGAATTGTTAAATTGGACTTCCTTCCAATTAGCCAGTTCATTTTTCTATACCTTATCTCAAGTTCTTCCTTTTTTTTCTTAACATGTGCTTTCCAGCGCAATTTGGCATCAAGTGTCATACCTAGATATTTTGCCTGATTCGAATATGGTACTGGAATGTTGTTAATTGTTATTTGTATGTGATTTATATTTTTGTTTGTAAAATCAACATGAATTGAATTGGTTTCATTTAATTTTATTCGCCACTTTGTGGTCCAACTGTGAACTTGGGTGACTGCATCCTGAAGTTTTTCTATGCATTTTTCAATAGATTTTTCTACCGTCAATAAACCAGTATCATCGGCAAATGTTGCTAAGTGACAATTTTCTGGCTTTGGGATATCACAAGTGAATAATAAGTATAGATAAGGGCCTAGTACGCTACCCTGGGGCACGCCTCCTTGAATTTCTCTTAAATTTGAGTATGAGTCTTCCTGTTTTACTCTAAAATGTCTATCAGATATGTATGATTCCAAAATATCCGGCTTGTTTTGGCAGAAACCGTTTTAGTTTAAAATTAAGGCCTTCATGCCACACTTTGTCAAATGCTTGTGCTACATCTAGAAAAACTGCAGAACAAACTTTTCCCTCTTCTAGTGCTTTTTCTATCATATTAGTAATTCTGTGTACTTGATCTATCGTGGAATGCTTGTCTCGAAAACCAAATTGATGAGATGGAATAATTTCTTGTCTTTCTATGATGGGTTTTATTCTTTTAAGCAATAATTTTTCATAGAGCTTGGATATAATTGGCAGCAAAGATATTGGCCTGTAAGATGACACGTCATGGAGTGGTTTTCCCGGTTTTGGAATCATGATAACTTCTGCAACTTTCCACAGTTTAGGTACATACCTAAGCCTAAAAGACGCATTAATTAGGTTGTATAGTTTTACGATAGCTTTTCTGGGGAGTTGTTTTATGACTACCCCGTTAATAAGATTATACCCTGGGGCTTTTTTCGAATTAATATTTTTGATTTCTGTTAATATTTCTTTGGGTGATGTAAGCTTAATATGGTCCTCGATTTGATGGGGTTCATTTAAATGAAAGTGTTCATCTGGTGCTTCGTGGGGCTGAAATGTTTTTTCTAAATGACTTGCAAAAATATCTGCTTTTTCTTCGTTACTCCTTGCCCACTGGTTGTTAGATTTTCGTATGGGTGGAATTTGGATAATTGGTCTTTTAAAATCTTTGGTTGCTTTCCAAAGGGAATAGTCGGTATTTTTATCATCTGTAAGGTCATTAAGAAAATGGTTAATAGATTCATTTTTTATTACTAGAATTTCTCGCCTAATGCGCTGCGTCATGTTGTTGAGATTTGTTTTGTCCCGAGGATCACGGCTTTGCTGCCACTTTCTTCTTAGTTTCCTTTTTTCCAATATAAGGTCTCTTATTTCCTTTGGATAGTTTTTTCCCTTAAAAATTATCTTTGGTTTTGGACTGTTTTCCCAAGCTGCTTGTTGAATATTTGTAACAAAATATTCAACTTCTTTATCGATTTTTTCTGGTGTTTGCAATGGTACTGATAGGTTTATTTTTTCTGACAGACTTTGTTTAAAACTAATCCAGTCAGTCAGTTTATTAACTAGTGAGATATTTGCTTCTTTCCTTATTATGTTTTTACTAAGAGTTAGAATAATAGGTGAATGATCTGAGTGTAAATCAAAACTTTCTTCTATATCTACAAAACTTAAAGATATATTTTTTACTATAAAAAAATCAATTAGATCTGGAATTTTTCCTGGATCTGTTGGATAGTATGTGGGCTTACCAGTTGATATCGGCTCACATTGATATTCACTAATAGCTTGCAAAAGTTCTTTTCCTTTAGAATTCGTCAGTCTAGATCCCCAGTAGGTATTTTTTGCATTAAAGTCACCTCCAATTATAAAACGGTTTCCTAATTTTCTGAGAAAATTAAGATATTGATTTTTCTTTAGTAAGTGCCTTGGTGGTATATAGACAGCACTTATGACTAATGTATATGTTTTGGTTTTTACACTTACTAATGTAGCTTGAATCTCTATGGTTTTATATCCCATCTCCTCATAGTGTGATATATTTTCTTTAATTATTACAGCACTTCCCCCATGTGCAGTATTGCTAGGGTGAGTTGTATAGTACCCTGAAATGGGACAATACTTGAACCACCTAAGATATGCTGATGATATCGCCTTAATAACAGATAAAAAAAAGAACTAATAAAATGCTGAAAGAACTGGATAAATATAAAATATCCTCAGTACCTCAAAATGAAAGTGTTTAACCAATGTATCCTTCCTGTTCTTATCTATAGATCCCAGACCTAGACACTTACAAAATCAAACATAGATAAAGTAAGAGAAGCCCAAAGATCAATGGAAAGACAATTGTTACATGTGAAGCTAACAGATAGAAAAAGGAACGAAATGATAACATATATAAATAAAATAAAATAAAACAAAAGTAAGAGATATCAGAGGAGAGGTAGCAAAATTAAAATGAAAGACGATCGATGAAACAAATGTATTGTAAACTGGAGACCTTGGAAAAATAGAAGAAGTAGGGGAAGACCCCAAATGAGATGGGCGGACGATTTGAAGAAACATTCTGGGACTAGATGGATGAACACAGCGACTGACAAGATAAATTGTGTGGAAGATATTGGGTGATGCCTATGTCCAAAGTTGGATCGAAGAAGGCTAGATAGAAAGACCCTGAAATGGATAGAATTCATTGGATGTCATGTGCACATGTACCTTAAACCTTGACTTTATTTAACCACTCATTTTTTACAAGAAATAAAGAAATAATTCAAATTTTTTTAAACGCTCATGAGTTTATTCGACGTTACTTTAAAGAGCTCTTAAAGATGCTAACTTATCTTGAAAGCAAAGATCGGTCCAACCGACCACATAGCAATTTACCAATCATAATAGATCTTTTAAAATTGTAGCGTTCTGTGAGTTCCGACCAACAATAAAGTTGGATCATTGCAGGAGAAGACTATTAAAAACCGATGAACCGTGGAAACCAAACATCACTTCAACATTTCACCAAACTGAAGCGCGTTTAGTTACATTAAAGGGAATCCATGTATTAAATAAACTTTAATTTATTGTTTAAAAATGTATTTGAACCTGCAACTTAATATTTAAAATTTTTGGTATAAGCGGATCAGCCGAATTATTAAATAGGAGATAATAATTAAGAAGTAGTAATAGTGGGGTACCGGAGGTCCGACAAATAGGCCAGGGTATGCCCTGTTTGCCATGCCAACATAGCTCATTTGTTCCTTCAAGTTTTCTTTACTTTAAGTCCAGTATTTTGGCCCATTTGTGCAAGTGCAGCAGGTTTGTCATAAATTTTAATTTAGCAAATTTTTCTTGGACTTTAAATGTCAAAACCAGCTCTTGTATCTCAAGATTTGAGGACCGTTCGCGGATCTGGGCCAAAATCTAGGGTAATGGTCAACGGTAAAACTATTTAGGGTCAATTGCTTTGGACGCAATCGCTCTCTCATTGAGCAACCCAGGAACACACACAAATTTTCGGAAGACTTCCACCTATGTATGTTGTGTGGTGTCTCAATACAAGAACGATAAATTGTCAGGGTATTAACTCGACCAAGCCAATTGAACTGATTTTTTATAATTCTTCCTTCCCACCGTTAAAGGAATAAAGAGTCACTGCCAGACACTTTTGTCGTGATTTATTTTATCCGCAGGATTAAAACCTAACTTTTGCTCCTAAAAGGATTAAAAAATAGATCAAATCAACAACTATTTACGTTTGGGGGGTAAACTCAGATGGAAGGTAAGCCAACAAGAGGTCGGACCAGTCTTCTTTAATGATTACTCTCGCAAGCGATTGTTATGACAAGGAAACTGCAATTAATTCTACTTGCGTAAGTAATCCCGAAAACTGGTTTCCCTCCTTAATCAGTTTTTTTATATTTTAAATGTTTTTATTTCTAGCAAGCGATAAATGTTGTACATGTTGGAATGAAAAATAATTAAAGCTAACCTCACCTTGTCTGTGTACCCTGAACTAATTATATTAAATACTACTTACATTAATAAACTTGGAGGGAGCACTTTCGGCTCCCATCACATGTAACTTTCACCAAACACAAATTTTAGTTGATTCATTTCATTTAGACAATATAAAAATTGTCCAACTCTGTCGCTCATATAGGCCACTAGTCAAAATCTCTCTCTGTTCGGCAGCGCCAGCAGGAAAGTGGCACATACCCCACTTCACACACGCGGTAGCCAGCGCAGCGGGCCAGCAGACAGTGGTCGCTCATTATCGATTCGGAGTGTGATCCACTGCATTGCACAGGGTTTACAATATTTTATATAAATTAAAAATAATTTCATAAAATAACATATTAAGATGTTTTAAAAATGAAAAAATGTGTTTTTATAGAAAACTAGTCGGTGGACCACGGTCTAACTAAATATTTGGTAGATTTCGGTATTATTGCATGGACTGCTTGTTTTTAATTTATTGAATTTTCGGTCACTGTTAGTTACGTACCTAATCAAAGTTACGTAGCTTTGCGGTTTTCTTTATTTAATTCTAAATTCTTCTCATCAAACGGTTTCTTTTGCGGAAAAAGAAATAATTTTTTCTTTCCTTTTCACATAAGGTTTAAAGTAATGGCCGAGTGATGAATGGAATGGCTGAAATAATACATTATATTTACTGCCTGTATAGGAAATTATTTATTATAATTACGATAAATATAGTAATAACACTTCCTCTTTACTTCTTTACATTATTATATTACATTAATTAATTAATGGTTTATATGTTTCTATAGGTGTCATGGCTACTAGTCTTTTAACATAATAGTTAGTTTACCTGCATCAGATTTTAGCTCTTCAACTATTACAATGGATTTAATTTTATCCTATTCTGATCAACTATTTTATTTATTCATTAACATTACTTAGTTGTTCAAAAAAAATTGTAGGGGACAATTATGTTTATTGAACAAAGATAAACTTTAATTATTTGCCTAATAACCTAACGTTAAAGATATCTAAAAAATATTAACTCTTTTATAAATTAAGTTACTTAAAAATTACATTTGCCATACCACTTAGGCCCGTTTGACATAAAGCAACTCACTCATAGTGCAAGAAATTGAAGAAATTGCAACAAAAGCTTGATCAAGATCAACGGCAATTATCAGAAACCGTTATTAGCATGCGGTTCGTTATCTATACATTTTTCCATCCATTTGTGTTATCACAGAACGCATATTGATGTGTTCATTTACCACGTGCAAAAAAAAGTGCCCTCAAATTTTACAAAATTAAATCACAGAAGAACGTTTATATTCAGCAATGTTCTTAATATCAGAATATATTACAGAAATACAAGACTATTTTGTACATGATAAAATACACAATAAGAGCCTTTAATTTATGAAAAATCCCTACATAATTAATCTCAAATAGTACAAGGCGATACGTAAAAAACAAAAAAATTACCTTTGTTTTGGTAATACCTACTCATCTAGTAGACTACATTGGTTGTTGTCCTCGTTGTCACCTTTGATGCTTGCTTAACAAATTATTATAAAAGACGCACTTGCCCCTGTGACTTACTTGCCCCACCCGCCCCTAGTTAATTATAACCCTAAAAAGCTATCTATTGTAACCTTAAATTTTTAATTTAGACTTTTTGATTTCGATCTGTAATAAGATTTCGATTAGATTTAAAACAGAGTTGTTAACTTTTAACTTTTTAAACCTTCTATTAACAATTCTTATCAACCGAGGTGACGCCAACGCAGCTGTAATTTTTTGTTCTTTTTATTAAATGTGTTGCTGATTCTTTTTTACCTTTAAACTTAGTAGGTACGTACCTAAATTTGTAGAACACGTGACGGAAAAAATTACTAAAACGAAACGCATCAAAAAGTTTTTTTTCAATATTATTAGTAAGGTAAGTTTTTGTAACCAAACCAAAATTTAATTCTGATCGGATACCTTCCTAGCTAGCCTTTTAGTACACTTCAAGTGAAGCCATGATATATCAGCCTTAAAAACAGTTTTTTGTAAATATCTTAGACACTCAAGCTCTTACGAAGTTTTTGGTTATAACACAAATTATTGAGCAAAAGGTAGTTTATTATATTCCGAAAACCGCATATTGATACGACGCTCCATTAAAAAGTTTTAGCATTTTTTTAGTTTTCTAATTGTCAAAAATTAGTATTAATCGAGTTTGACCAAAATCTAATCAGCTCGTAAGAGTGTCAAACGCTATTTTACCTGATAATTTTATGAAAATTGGTTTAACGGTTTAGGAGCTATCGTGTTACGGGCAGAAATAATATACACACACCCGCACACACACACATACACAGACATCACGACGATATTGCTAAGATAGTTTAAAATACACCCAAATAAGACATTTTTGGCGTTATCTCAAAAAAGTTTTTTCTTCGAAACTAATACCTGCTCTAGTCATTGCTACGCGGGCTAGGAAGGTAAAAACCATAACTGGTAAAAAACTCAACAGAACTAAGCCATTACTGTTAACTTGTATATGATTGCTTATGCATAACATTTTTACTGATGACAATACTGCAATTATTATTATCATCATTCACTTTAATCAGAATTTTTTAATTCAACTCGTAAAAAAATTTACAGGTTTACGCTAAGGCTAAACCAAATGGAGTCGTAAGTCTAAATAATTCTTTCCTAATACCTCCACAAACAAAGGAAGCGAACGGCTAAAAGCTCTTTTATTTATTATGACGTTTGCAGATTCACTTAAGCCCATCAAAAACAAAACCATTAAGGAGGAGGACGAATAAGGGGAACACAAAAACATTTCCAAATAATGCAGTTATAACCTCTCGTTTTACTTTTCTTACCCTTTTTTGGTAGAATTTTGTTCGCTGTTACCCTTCCACGCAATTGACACATTTAAAGCCACGGACGTACTTGTAACATTGTTTTTTACGGGTGGCGGAACAAAGGTCGAAAGACAAAAGATCGAAAGACAAAAAATCGAAAAACAAAAGATCGAAAAGACAAAAGATCGAAAAACAAAAGCTCGAAACTACAATAGATCGAAAAACAAAAGATCGACAAGGCAAAAGAAAAAAAATACAAAAGATCGAAAGATAATAGATCGAAAATACAGAAGATCGAAAGTACAAAAGATCGAAAGATAAAAGATTAAAATAGCGGGTATCAAAATAGCGCGTTCCAAAATATAGCTATTACATAGTTTTCCGTCTCTTTCTAACATATTAAAAAAAACTTTCCTGATTTCTTTTCCGGAGTAATATCCCTGGAATAATAACATCTCATCTTGTTTGTAATAACAAATATATTGCTGACGCCGTACATTGAAGTTTATATATGCACCCAAATGGTCTAATTAGGTATCATTATACTTTTACAAGTTGTATTGGTCATTTTAGTTATAAGTATTTTTTGTAGTCTTTTCAAATAAAAAGTTTTTTAAAAGCTACGTCACCGGACTTCGTATTTAATTGGCGCTGCGAACAGGATAGTGCGATTTCGTCCTTTATCGGTTTTCCGTTGTACGAAAGTGACTTTTAAGTCTTAGTGCGCTATTCAAACCGAACTTTACGTCCCGTACGAATTGTGAACTTTTTCTTAAAAGAAAATACCTTTTACGACGTCGAACGTAAAGAAGTGTTGTGGAATAAAGCCTGGAGTTGAAGCTAGTGACGTCTACCGTGTTGTATGAGTCCCGCCGAAGCCAAAAGCCTAACCAACGACACATCCCTACTGAGCCCGGTGTCATAGGCAGAAAAGCTAAAGTCAACCCCCATTTATAGGATTCCTTTTGGTGGCGTAACCTCTACAGAACAAGCCTTATGGATTTATCCTCGATTGTTATGTAAGTTTTTTTGACTTTCTTGATGCCTAGGCGATTAAAGAATATTTTAGAAAAGAACAAAACAAAACTAGGATTAGGAGCAGAAAATAAGAAAGAAAACGTTAAAACTGAAATTGAAAACTATCTAGCAAGTTTGAAGAAACCGTCTTTAAATTTAAATTTTGAGCAAATAAGTAGTTTGCAAAGTAGTTTAAGAAATTTAAGTGGTCAGTCGACATCGAGACTAGACACTCAACAGCAATTAGAAAGTATAGAAGAAAGTTTAGAAGAAAATACTGAAAATAATTTAGAAAATAGATTTTTAGAAAATTTTGATTCTTTAAATTTTGCAAATTTAAACACTAGTTTTAACAGTAGTTTAAGTAGCGTTAGTAGTAACCAATTAGATAACACTTTACAAAACGAAGAACTTTCTAACACAATGGAAAATCTTAAATTTTACACGTCATTGTTGCCCACATTTGATGGCAGTCAATCCCATTTAGAAAGTTTTTTGATTTCTGTACAAGAATTTTATGAACTTTATTTTGGTAATTCTATTGAGCAACAAAAATTGGTCCTGTCTGCCATAAAATCGAAACTGGTAGGCAAAGCTCAAAATTTTCTATTAGAAAGGCCAGATTTAAATACTTTTGAAAAAATTAAGTTAGCTTTAAGACAAAAATTTGGTGATCCAATTAATCACGAAATTTTGATGCAAGAACTTCAGTACATTAAAATTGACGCAAACGAAGACATTTTGCAGTTTATCGATAGACTTAAGGCCTTTTGCCAAAGAATTTTTGGAAAAATTCAATGTGAAGTAGCAGATAACGCACAAAAGTTACTGCTTATATCTCAAGTAGAAAAAGTATCTGTTTTAATTTTGACCGCAAACTCCCCAGACTCTTTAAAAACGCTTCTTATGCTTAAAACTCCTGCAACTTTAGACGAAGCCTACAAGGACGTCATGAGTAATAACATAGTAGAAGCGCAAGTCAATTTTACAAGTAATAACTCGAACTTGCACAAAGGAAATAATTCATTTTTAAAACCCAACAATAACTTTAGACAAAACCAAAATTTTAATCGCAACCCCCAAACTAATCAAATAAGACCAAAACCACCCCAACAACGTTTTAACCCGTTTATGCAACCTTTTTCGAATCCTCAGTTTACCAGACAATTTAATTTTAATCCACCTTTTAACTCTCAATTTAGACAACCTAACTTTAATTTTAATCAACCTAGACCTTTTCAAAATCAACCTCAAAATTTTCAAAATTTTGGAAGACCAACTAACGCCTTCGCCCCACAAAATAAACCCATTTTAGACAAGCCAACCCCTATGTCGACATCAACAATTGGTCCGTCAAGGCAACACTATCAAAGACCCCCATACAATCGACCTTCAGGAATTTTTAAACCCTCAGGATTTTTGACAAATGTAGAAACATACCCAGAACAAACTTACGAACAAAACTACGAACAAACCTACGAACAAACCTGTGAAAATCAAACTTACAATAATTATAGTGAAGAAAACCCTGACTATTTTTACGATCCTCATTTTTATAACGAAGAACCCACTAGCCAACAAGAAAACTGCTCTTACGAACATAATTTACAAACAAACGCCGCAAGCGAAAATTTTCAGGAAACAGCCTTGGATCCCCCGTCGACTTAAATAACGTTGCCCGACAAATCGAACTACCATATTTTTATTTACCAAAAACGCAAATAACAATTCTTATCGATTCAGGAGCCTCAGACTCTATAATCTCCCCAAAAATAGCCAAAATGTACCCCAATAATCTATTTTTCGAACCCTTTGAAGTAACCAGCTGCAGAAACACATATAAAGAAAATAATAATTTAAAAATAAATTTATTACAAGAACTAGGAATAAACGAAAATATTAAAATGCGTGTTGTAAACTGGCATAAAGACTTTGACGCATTAATAGGCTTAAGAGACCTTGAAAAGTTAAAGGGTATGCTCGATTTAAAAAATAGTATATTAACTTTAAATAAAAATGTAAAAATTCCTCTTTCTATTGCTTATAATAACCCTGTTAAGCAGCCAATCCAAAATTATCAAGTAAACTACCAAAAAGATATTGAACTCACACCCTCTTTTAGCTTCAAAGAACAATACATTCCTAACTGTTCAGTAACAGTTAAAGAATTTTGTAAAATCCCCTATCCAAGTCCAAACGTTAACATTAACTTTCACCAACAAATAAAAGTAATCCCACAAGAAAGATTTAAGAAACAACCTATTCAATATTTTCACCCTGAAACACAATTAAAATCAGACTACATCATAACACCGGAAGGTACTGAACCAAATTTAATAAAAATCGACTGCATTCAACGGTACTTAATTCCAGAAACTCAAAAAGATACAAATTACGAAAAAGAAAATGTAAATGTCGTTGCTAACGCCCTCTTGAAGATAAATTTTAACATACATGAAATAAATAAAGCCAATGCACCCACCGTGCGTAACTCTGTTACCAACTTAACCGATTTTAATCTCACGGAACACGTAATTAACGAGCAATACAAAGAACCCCAAGCTAATGTAACCGTACTCAATGAAAAATTAAAACCGCCAAAAATGAATTTAGAGTATTTTGTGCCCCTCCAAAATGACGCCCGAGACAACGCCTCTGACGTCACTATTCACTCAAATAATGAGACACAAAGAAAACATTTATCTACATCCGAACTGCCCCTTAATTATACAACCAATCGATTGGTTATTAATTATGGACAACAATATAAACATTTTTTCTCTAAACCATTTAATAGAAATCATAATTTTGTGACAATAAATGAAAAACAACAAGAGCACATTCTTAAAATTCTAAAAGAGATAGTGAAACCTGACTCTCTATTTACTATTTACATTCCAAACAATGAACTTAAACTAGAATTTCAGAAAGTAGTTAACTCTATTTTTAACCCATGTGCAAAACTCATATTTTCGACTAAATACCTAATTGACGTGATAAACGCAGAAAAACAAAAAGAATTAATATTAAAATACTATGGACCTAATCATAAAAACAAAACAGAGATCTTCAATGAAATAAAACAAAAATATTACTGGCCCAAACTAAGAGAATCGATTACCATCTTCATAAACAACTTTAAAATATGTCTTCAAAACTCATATAAAAAGCATTCTTATAAAATTGCTTATAAAGGACCCCTTTTAGATGAAAAACCATTTAAAACATTTGTATCATTTAGACATCTTTCAATTTATAAACTGTCAATTTTGAACTTAAATAGATTTGTTTCAAAATACACAAAAAATTTTATAACGATTTTTGAAAACCACTTTTCTTATAAGAACACAAAAAAAAAAATAAACAAAAGATAATAAAATAAACAATAAAATAAAATTAAAAAAAAAAAAGATAACAAAATTGATAACAACCTTTTAAAATATTTATGTCAAATATTCTGCAACGAACAACTTTCTCTAGACTACACATTTTGAATATTTAAGAAATTTAAAAATTTAAACATCTTGAAGAAACTTCTCAAAATATTATGACGTCAGCCATACTAATATATACTTAATCAGAGAGTACACTCTATTACCGATCATTTTTAATTTTCAATTTTATACAGCCTTATGTGAACGAACCAAACATAAATAACGACCTCACTCTTTTTGAACAATATAATGAACAACGAAAGAAAGAACTAATACCTTTTCACGATCAAGTTTTCAAAAAAGCATATCAAAAACAGTTACACACCACACAAAAACAAAATAAAAACACCGAAGAGCCCCCTCAAATTCAAAAAGATCAAACTATCTTTAGAAAAAACACCCTTCGAAATAAAATGAACCCCCAATTTATCCCTACCAAAGTAACTAACGTCAATAAAAATGTTATAACTGGTATCTCAAAAACTAAACCAATTAACACACATGTCAGAAAAATAAAAAGACTCAGGAAAAAACCTAAATCATTCCAGGTTCCTGATCCTGTCCCTCCTGACATTGACGAACCTCAACCAGGCCCTTCAGGTCAATAGATTGGACAATAATGGATTCTACACCGAAGAAATCTCTCCTTCTTTAGTTGTAAGCCATTATCATACTATGTACATACCTTTTAATATGACAAAAATTAAAACGTCTCTAAGCCAACTTTTTACTACTAATTCCCTATTTTTATCCCCTTTAGTCAATCAAGTTAATAATACTTTATTAAAAATACAATTTCAATTCCTTGAATCATGCTTAAACGATACGTACAATACTTATGAAAAACTAAATTCTTTAGAAAACAATGAACTTAGAAAGAAACGTGGTTTATTCAACCTACTGGGAAGCGGTATTAAATTTGTCACAGGAAACCTAGATAATACCGACCTAGACACAATAACGCAGAACTTACAAATACTGAAACAAAATCAAATTAACACGATGCACAAGATAAATGACCTTAGTTCATTTGCCGGGAATATTATAAACAAATTCCAGGAAAATGTAAACATTATAAATAAAAACGCAAAATGCATTCGCTTCGAAATTTTAAAATTGAATAATGAAATCACGTTATTACTCAGTATGCAAAACCAAATTTTACAAATCTCAAAACTAAACAAATTTTTGGAAAAAATGCTGAGAATGATATCTTTTGCGCATCTGCAAACTTTAGATTTAGAAATTTTGAATGTCAATGAAATTAGGGAAATTTGGCAATATTTGACAGCTCATTATCCAAAAAATTCTCTATGGCCACTAAAACACCTGTCAGAATTAACTCTTATATGTAAAACTGGCCTTATTCTGTTAAAAGATATGTCAATCATTGTAGTGAAAATACCAATCTTTGAAAAATATTCTTGTAGTCTTAAGATAGTTTATCCAATACCTAATAATGAATCAAAAATATTAATTAGCCCCAGTAAATACTATTGTAACAATTTATGGTATCAGCAATGCTCTGAAATTAACTCAAATTGGATTTGTTTCAACCCCATTGCACATAGTTGCCTTTTACCAAAAAATTGCCCTTTCGCCACAGTAAAAAATAATTTTCAAATTCACACTTTAACTTATAAAAGTGGTCTACTCTTCTGTACAAAAAACTCCGAAACAATTTACGAAAATTGCTTCCAGTTTCAGAAAACCACACTTCAAAACTGTTATCTTATTAACAGCCAGTGTGACATAATAATTAGTCAAAATAAATATTCATTATCAATAAATAACATTTCTGTTTCATTGCCAGATATAATAAAGCTTCCTGAAACAAACTTGTCTATCAATTTGCAGATAAGACATTTAGAAAACCCGCAAAAAATGCAGGAAGACCTTTTGGATCCTTTAGTCCTACAGGAACTTAATTTTGAAAGCCAAAATTACATTATCTTAACTTTATGTTTGGCAGTAATCTTGATATTTATTTTTATTTTCTATTTTTGGCGAAAACAAAAAACCTCAAAGACAAAAAATATTCCCTTAAGGGTTCTCCAAAAACTCATCAACGAGGACGTTGACGAAACTAAGGGTGGAGGAGTAATATCCCTGGAATAATAACATCTCATCTTGTTTGTAATAACAAATATATTGCTGACGCCGTACATTGAAGTTTATATATGCACCCAAATGGTCTAATTAGGTATCATTATACTTTTACAAGTTGTATTGGTCATTTTAGTTATAAGTATTTTTTGTAGTCTTTTCAAATAAAAAGTTTTTTAAAAGCTACGTCACCGGACTTCGTATTTAATTCCGGGATCCTAGAGTGTGTGTAACCAAACCGAACCGAACCGAACCGAACCGGTTCGACTAAGGGGTCTCTTTCTAACAGATTTAAAAAAAAAAAAGGAATGTAACATTAAAATTATGTTATTGAATTTTGAAACAATCTGTATACTCGCGAACGAAGTTTCAGGTAGATTTGGTCAATCTAAGTTCAATTGTAACAGGTTTATCCCAAAATATGGTTCATAACGCTCCTTCTTTTAGCGACACACTACGTTTTAAATACGTGTTTACGTGTTGTTTTTGATATATATCAATTTGGGGAAGATGTACTTCATCCTTTAAAAACCCTGATTGTGTTCCACTAAAGCCTATCTTACGTATAATACATGAGATATAAATTAGAAACAGTTTTTGCTCCTCTTTACACTTTATTTCATACAGTATAAATAATGGCATGTTTTTTTTCATTATTTAAAAATGATTTTTTATCTGACGAACCGCCACTGTTGACTGCCAAATATGCAATGAAATAATTAAAAATGTATAGCGGGAAAAGCACCTGCGTCCAGAGGTATTATAACGCGCGCGTCGTAAGACCTCCTAAAATTACACAAATTCAACTTAATTTCTTTCTTAAAGGGCTGTATAATTTAAGTGTACGTTTTGAAACAAATAGGAGTTTTACTACCGAAAATAGTATAATATATAAAAAGTAACACTTTGTCTCAATACTAAAGAGCAAAGAGACCTAGATATCTACAGATATATCGAAGACAGCTAAGAAATTTGATACGCTCAGAAAAAAATTAAATGTTCGAGCGCAAATGCCACGATATAAATACACACGTAGGAGGTTGGCAGAGTTCTGAAGTATGGAAATTCATTACTACAGTAAAAAACCCAACAAAATAAAAAGTAGACATCCAGATCATCAAACCAGAACAATGAACAAAACACTACAAGGGACTGCTTCAGGAGACGAGACCCGATGAAATGCTCAAATATGAATCAGAGAAACTAATCGAAAATCTCACATATTATCAATCAATGCATAACGGAACATCCAGTACCTGATGATTGAAAAGTTGCATTCATATCCTCAATACATAAAAAAGGAAACAAGCTGGATTGCAACAATTACAGAGGAATTTCAGTAACCAGTACTCTAAGTAGATTGTACGGTAGGATTCTTAGAGATCTAATAATAACAAGAAGAAGAAGTGCAAAGTGGGTTTCGTGCAGGCAGATCTTGTAGCGATAATGTTTTTTGTCTTAAACAAGTAATTGAGAAAAGGAGCGCCAGAAATTTAGAGACTCATGTTACCTTTGCGGACCTACAAAAAGCATATGATACCGTTTCAGTAGAAAAACTATGGACAGTGTTAGAGCAGACTAATATCAATCATACATATATAAAAGCGATAAAAGAACTATATAAAGGGACAAATCTAAAATCAAAATTGGAAATCGACTTTTAAAAGAATTCCTGGTAACAAAAGGCTCAAGACAGGGATGTTGTATCTCTCCAATTCTTTTTAAAATATATATCGCAGTAGCTCTAAAAAACTGGAAACGTAAAGTGCACGGCAGGGGAATACAACTTAACGACCTATTTATCATATACACAGTACAGTTTGCTGACGACCAAGTAATTGTAGCTAATGATGATGATGAGACATGGAGTATATGATGAGGAAGTTAATAGAAAAATACCAAAAGTGGGGATTAACAGTGAACGTGGACAAGACACAGTACTTATGTATTGGAAACGAATTCAGTGAGATAGAACTAGACAATGGACAAGTAATATCTCCATGCAATGAGTATGTATACTTGGGTGTCACATTTGATAAGACAGGAACAAACTGTAAAGAACTGGAAAAAAGAATAGTAAAAGCAAAAAAGTTTATTGGATGTCTTAACAGTATTTTATGGAGCAGAGAAATAAAAAGAATGTAAAATTTAACATATATGAAACAATGGTGAAAAGCACGCTTTTGTATGGAATAGAGACTTGTCGCGTAACAGGAAAATACAAAACAAAAATGGTAAGTGTCAAAATAGATGCAATAAGAAGATCAATTAGAATATCTGGAACAGATCACATAATAAATGAGATCATAAAAAAAAATGGGAATCGAGGGAAGCATAACGGATGACATCACTAAAAGGCAACTGATATGATACGGCCATGTACAACGGATAAACGACGAAAGATTACCAAAGCAGGTCCTAGAATGGCAACCAATAGGGCGCAGAAAAAGAGGGCGTCCTAAACGAGAATGGCAACAGTCAATCCAAAGATCAATGAGTCAAAAAAATCTGACAGAAGATGATTGTCAGGATCGAAGGAGGTCAAGAATAGGCATCGAACAACGTAGAAAAACGTTCTAAACCGACTAAATAATAAAAAACACTTTTAAAGGAAAAAAGACAATTTTTATTTTTCCATTAATTTTTATTCTAAAGATCGCGTAAGACATATTTCGATTAATTGCATATACTGCATTATCGCGCATTTTCCATCTAATATTTTCCTAATAAGTGCTCTACATGACTTTGATACCAGCGCCGATACCTTTTAAAAGGGCAAAAAAGGGAAAAAATAGTAACAGCATCAAATCCATGGGAAATAATTGAAAATACATAGCAGCCAACAGGAAAAATAAATCAGACTCCAACGGAGTTATTGGGGTGGGAAGGGGTGACCATTTTGGGGTAGATAATGTTTTTAGCGGAACTAAACCACCTATCGAAAAAAGTTAAAAACAAAATTAATAGGTATCGAAAAAAAGGGTTTTTTCATTTTTAATTTCAGTTATGTCAAACCTCTAACGTATTAGTAGTTATTTAATTGGATTTTTTTATGAACTAAAATAATAGGGTTTACATAGTTTGTTTATTTTATTACATAATAACTTGTTATAGTTTTTGGTAACTAGATTCCTATTGTTTAAAACGCATTTTCGTTTTTAGCTAATTAAACAGTCGGAATAATATCCGAGCCCGAATTTAGTATTTTTTTTTTAAGTAAAAAAACTCTGCGATTTATTCTGTTTATTTTGCCACGCTGTTTATGTAGGCATGTAGTTGTAAAAGTGTTAATAGCCATTGATACGTATATTTTTGTGTTAAAAATATATGTATTAACCGAACGGGTTCGAATTGTACTTTATTGATGGATTCTCTTACCAAAACCACACCACATATATATATATATATATATAAAGTTACGTACGTTGTGAAACCGATAAATATATCGGTTTCACAACGTTCTACGTCTTCCGATACCCAATCTCCACTCGTTTCTGTTTACCCATAATTCATCATCTAGGCCTCTTATTCTTATTTCACTATCTATTCCTTCTCTCCAGATTCTCCTTGGCCGTCCTCGTTTTTTTCGGCCAGTTGGTTTCCATTGTAGTATTTGTTTAGGTAGTCTTTCATCATTCATTCTTTGTACATGTCCGTACCACACCAGTTGTTTTGTTCTTATATCATCCACTAAAGTACGTTCACCCACTGTCATAATTTCTCTTATTCTTTGATTTGTAACTCTTTCTCTTTTTGATTTCCCTGCTGCTCTTCTCCAATAGTCCATCTCCGTAGCGGAAAGCATTTTTTCTGTTCTATCCTTGATTGGCCATACTTCTGAGCCGTATGTAATAATACTTTTTACAATGGTGTTATATATAAGCTTTTTGTTTATGTTTTGATATACTTTGGTCCCAAATTATTCCATTTAATAAAGTTATTGCTTTTCTTCCTTGTACGTTTCGATCTTTTATAGCTTTGTCTAGTGTTCCGTCAGCTGTAATTTTTAGACCTAAGTATTTATACTCATCACAGGACTGAATTCGCTGCCCGGTATTTAAGATTAGATCCTGTTTCATTCCACCGATACATATACTCTGTCTTATTGAGATTAACCTCTAGTTGTACCTTTCTATTAGTTTTCGTGTCATGTATTCAAGGTCGTCATAATCCTGAGCCACTACTATCTGATCATCGGTGAAACATAAAGCATACAAGGTGGTTTTTTCCAACGGAATTCCCATGTTTTGGCATTTTCTCTTCCATACTTTAAGGACTTGTTCCAAGTATATCTTGAAGAGCGTAGGCGAGATACAGCAACCTTGTTTAAGACCTTTATTTACTTGAAAGCCTTTGGTTAGTTTTGCTTTTATTTTAACTTTTGCCTTACTATTGCGGTATAACTCTTTGATGGCCTTAATTAGTTGTACGCTTATGTCTGTGTTTTCCAACGCTTTCTAAAGTAGATTAAGTGGTATACTATCATATGCCTTCTGCAAATCGACGTAAAGCAGATGCAGCTCTTGTCCGTATGCCATTTTCTTTACAATAACTTGGGTTATACAAAAGAGATGACCTGAAGTCGATCTACCCGCCCTGAAACCAGCTTGTTCTTCTGCCTCCATGTCTTTATATTCGCTCTCCACTTTATTTCTTATTATTTTACCGTAATATATATCTTATAAATATATAAATAGGTGGTCTTACTGGCCTTTTAAAGGTTGTATATTCGTTTGAGATAGCTGTGGCTGCAGAGGGCTTAAGGGCCAGAGTTTTTACGCGTTTTCTCGCCGACCAAGCAAGACTAATTAAAAGTAAAAATGGAATTTTTGTTTGGTCGGAATGATGTAATTAAAAATTCAGATTTAATGTTTCCGACCAAAATGGGTGCGAGAAAGTTTTTCCGAGATGAAAAAATTGGAAAATTAATAATGGAGCGCTTTGCCGAATTTTTAAAGTAAGTTTCACATGAAGCCTGTAAACCCGTAAATATTTAAATCATTATTTTTATTATTTTTAGAATATATATATAATATTTAAAACAGAAATTACATACAAGTAAAAACGCAAGTTTTGCGTAAATGGAAACTCAAAAACAACCCTCAAGACAAAGTGATTTTCAAAATTATTATTTAATGATGTTTTTAAAATGCAAAAAAATCTCAATTTGCTCACCCCAAGCAGTCGCGATGAAGCGTCGTACAAACGTTTGAAAGTAACCGAATTTCTTGGGCGCGCAACAAATTTAAAATCTAATTGATCAATGTCAAACGCTAGAGAGAATATTTCAGAAAGAAATCAGATTAAATACACATCAAGATGCAAATTAGGCAAATTGTTTGGGGTGCGACAGACCGACAACTCAATCGCAAACGTTTATGCTGCGTCTTATTTCGGCACAAAATGTACATTATGCCGATCAATCACATTCCAGCTTCAAAGCTCCCACAGAGAAAGCTTTCGACGCTATTCATGTACCCCCCTCATGCGAACTTACCCCTAAAAAGTAACAATTAAACTGTTTAACTAACGCAAGAGTATTAGGCTTAAAACTAGTCGTGTTAATCCAAAAAAAAAACCAAAAGGCAGATCCATCATAACTTGTCATTTTTAAGCAACCACACCTGGACACAAGGGTTTTTAAATGTACGGTTAAAAAAATACCGTTGCAAAATGTTTTAAAAACTTTTCGTTCTTATTTATTTTAAACGTAAAATGCATATAATAATTTAAAAAATATAAAACCCATAAAACTGTTGTTAAAAGCTTATTGCAATAAAGCCAGGCAGTATTTTACATTGTAGACAGTTGATCTTTCAAAATTAATGGAACAAAGCCAAATTTAAACAGAGAACAGTATTTAATTCTGGCTTTCATAATGCACAAATCTTATAATTATAAAAAACTGGCCAAAACTGCCTGGCACTATTATCCATTAAAATAATCCAAGTTATTTTGTTTTCAAGATTTGTTAAAATTTAAAAATTAAGAAAAAATTTGCTGCTAAATTGAGCCTACAAACTGTAGGCAATGGCGATGGATTAACTCCATCAAGGTAGGGTTCATTCTTTTAGGTCTTAAGTTTAGGTTGTTATAATTTTATAAATAATTGTAGGAACCGGGCATTTATTCCACCTATTTTTATTTCAGTGTAGAACCTGAAGATGAGAGCTTATGCTCTCGAAACATGTAGTTGTAAAAAAAATAAAACTAGTGGAGAACGACTGAACTTGTTTGATTTCTAAATCACCTCCACCCAACATGGACTATTTCTTCAATTTATAATTTTTTTGTTAAATTGAGTTCGTTAACTTGCCCCGTTCGTCATCTTGCCCCGCTCTCCCCTACCAAATTTTATTAAAATCGTTACAGTCAGACATACAGGCAAACATATAGACAGACACTCAGACAGACAGACGGACAAAGAAGTTTCAAATCATAGGAAACGCAAAGATTTATAAAAAAATTTGAAACCGAAGCACCTTTTAACAGGATCATCATAGCTCATACTACTATAGTTATATAGACGTGGGCAAATATGTGCCACTTGATGAGCAGACTAACGGTAGCGAAAGCTAAAAAATTAATTTACTAATGTTTGTTCGCCACATGAGTAGGAATTTACTAAATCCACTAACAAAATCGATGTATTTGGGAAGTTTCGGGTATTTCTAGAGGGGATAGAAAAAGACTGACCACCAGTTGTAAGTCTCGATTTTCAAAAGAAACCTTTTAGTTATTTGTATTAAAAAGTCTCGCAAGTGCGCCCAGTATTTAACACATCGAATTTGGTACACTCTGTACAATATACACTGAAACCTCTCCTTGCGGACACATCTATTAAGCGGACACTCCCTTTATGTGGAAAATTTTTTGGAACCAAGCTTTTCCCTATTTCTTTACATGTAAAATTCACTCCTATAATCGGACGCGGACAATTTTTTTTGGTAAAAAAATTCTGAAACCTCCCTTAACCGGACGCGAATTTCTGACGACGGACATGGGCATAAATATTATGTAGTATGTTGGCAACAACGCACCCTGCAGCCGGGGAATAACCTCTTTTCGTTTAAATGCGGAGACTAAATACTTCTGTCGTATTTACAACATATTTTATTCGGCGGGGGCAGAACTGCTGTGTTTTATTTTTATTGTTCAATTGGGTAGTAATAGATAGATCTCTTTGAAACGGTGCCTAGTAAAAAACTTCTTAGTTTACATGAAAAAATTACAGTTGGTAACGTTTAGGAGAAGGAACATCTATCAGAACGAAAGATCGCTGAAAAATTTAATATCGGAAAAACTCAAGCAGCCAAAATTGTTATTAAATATCTATATATTAAAATTTTGCAGCTCTCTCTCATAAGCGGACACTTCCAATAAGCGGACAAAATCGACGGAACCTTGGGTGTCCGCTTATGGGAGGTTTCACTGTAATAAAACAATATATTTTGCATATTATAAAGAAAAAAGTTACAAAAATATAAACAAGGTAAACAAAGCACTAGTAGTCAAGCAACTTAGATCAAAATTTCTTAATAACGTAATTAAAAAAGCAATCAAATTCAAAATGGGCACAAAACGAATTGCTTTGAATCAATCGGCACAAACCATTCTTGCGTAAAAAATGACCCCCGAGGCACAAACAACTGGCTTATTTACTTTTAATGACTTCTCGTTGAAACTGTCTGTCTGTGTATCGAGTGTTAATTGAAGGATTTCCCATTTGGGCGAGTCGTGGGCGAGAATTAATTGACACCCCTTGCGGCACCCCTGGATAAACTGAAATCATTTTATCATGAAAATACCAATGAAAATAGCAATGGATTTTAAATGCAAGAGCTCGGGCCTTTTTATTAAATGCTGCTATTACTTTTGTTTTAATATTAAAGAGAGAAAAGGTTAATGACAATTAAAATTATTTTTTTTTTGGATAGAACCTAAATTTTCTAACCATGGAACAAATACATCAGACTTAGTAAAAAATGCAAACATTGACATATAACTTATTGTTGTGGCGTCATCAACGTCAAACATAAATTATTTAAAGTTATATCTCGGTAATTCTAATCACAAGCCCCATTTAGTAGTGTATCATTTGAAAGAGCTAATTTTAAGGTACGTTGCATAGAATTTTTGTTAAAAGAAAGTATTGTGCTAATAATTTTTAGTCTATAATATTTTATAATATAATTAATATTGAACAATATTGATTTACAAAAAAAAAATGGGGTCATGATTGCAAATTTTTTACTACGGAACATAAGGGAGTTTATATGCAATTAAAAAGCTTCAGTTTTTTTATATGGTCCATATCCCTAATAGATATATAATTATTCATTGTAAAATAATACTTGCTGTGGACTAGAGACCCTGTATGTATTACAAATTTTGAAGGAATAGAGACGCGACAAACTTATCGAAGTCAAATTTATTCAAATCAAAATCAAAGTCCTCTATTTTCTAGCATTGTTTGGAGAGAGGCGCACCTTCTGTCCTAATTAATTCATTCCGCAGTATTTTTTCACAAAATAATTACCAAAGTATTTGTACAAGAAAATTTCATTTAGGCACAATATCCATGATCGGAATACACGACATAAAAAGCTTATTGCAATACCACGACACAAAACTTTGTCATATCATAAAGCCTTCTCTACCTCAATAGCAAAAATTTACAACCCAATTCCTTTTTCATATAAATGTCTCAATAGCATATCTGCGTTTAAAAGGGCAATTAGAAATGATTTGTTAAACGATGTAATTACAATATAGAGCACCAAACTTCTTTTTATACTTAATAGTTATTTATTAGCTAAATACCTACTTTGTTTATTATTTAATTAAATATTGATTAGGTAAATACCCATTTTAGTACTGCCAAAATAAGTTTTTTTAGGCTTATTAAATTCAAAAATAATTTGTAGTAACAAAATTATTTTTTGCTGTGTTGTATATTAACTGTAAGGAAGAATTATTCTTTATTTTTTTTATTTTCGTCAGGCCTGGATGGAAGAACGCGCTTCCTACTAGGAAACTAGTATGCAGTGCGAATCCTGACCTTTGCCGTATAAAATCCATTTTTGCAAATAGAAGTATTATGTATTTTTTTTCGTATATGGCAATAAAAGCATTTATTAATATTATTATTATTATTATTATTATAAGCGTTGGAAAGTAAAAATAGACGATTTGTGACAAAACATATACCGGGGGTGACAGAGAAATGTGTTTGTTTTATGTTGCAGGATGATTTATGTTCCTCAGACCTGACAACTTAAATTATTTAAGTTGTCCAATAACCAAAAAATATAACCATTCCAAAATACTACAGTTTTTTTATTACATGTAAATTTCCTGTGTTCCAAAAGTCAAAAAAATCGCACTGTATATATATTCCTCAATGCATATTAAGTCAAATATGTTAAGACATAAATAAAATATCACTAAATTAAAGATACATTTTAAATACGTTTTATAAGTAGGTTTATTTACTAAACTTAGACCCAGTTACTTGAGTCAACTCCAGTATACCTACCAATTATTAAGACTTCATTTTATATTTGTAAAATAATTAACTTAAATTTCCATATCGGAAACATGTTTTTTATCGTGTTCAATGTTGCTAAGCGCCAGAAAATTCAGTCAGACTTTCTTTATTTGCCAGGGTTGCCAACTTTAGGGAAATTTCTCTATTTTAAGAAAATTTCGGCAGGTTTAATTCAAGGAAACGTAAACTTTAAGGAAATTCCAAAGTTCCAAAATAGCATTTTTCTTGAATAAAATTTAGTGTATTTACAATGCAATTATTGTAAATAAAAAACAAAAATTATGATAAAATTATCTATAATATATTCTTTTGAAATTAACTATGTAAGGATTTACATTTGTTTCGTTTTATAGTTGAATAAAAAGATTTTTTATTAGAGATGAATACAAAAAACTTTTCTTTGTTCCAACCGCCGAAAAAATGAAAGATTTTAGATGAATAACACACGAGAAATGTTACTTTACACACCCAGAACCGCTGATTTGTAAATTTAGGGAAATCAAGAGAAATTTCAAAACGTGTTCATGGAATTTTCCTCAAAAATTGTTTTAAACGCAATAGGTCTAAATAATTAGGAGTATAGCAGTCACTCTTTATGTTTTTGGAATAAAATTCAATAATCTGTCATTTCTGATATGTTGCTGTGCTGCACGGGGTGGGTCATCACATGGGCTCATGTTTCATTGCAATTAATATCAAGGCCAACAAAAAAATGCAGGCCACGACCCTGAAAAAATCAGCTGTTGTTGGGGGGCTGAATTTTAGATTGGGATAGAGATTTAGTTGGGATATTTTGAAATGATTAATTTATTACAACTGTGATATACAGGATGGTAAAAAGGAAAAGTTTCTACAAAATATGAGACACAAAAGATATAAAATTATTAAAAAAGGTGCAATTAGAAATATGTCAAATAAAATATTTGGTTTTTAGACAATAAATCCTTGCTTATTAATTTTAATTAAGTGTATGAATTGAATTGTTATGAAAGACTAAAGACTGTATGATTATATATGTAAAATACTGTAGTATTTTGATTTGAAAATAAACAGAATTGAAAAAAAAATGGCACTACAAATTTTCGCGAAATTTCAGTGAAATATTCTAGGCACTATACCGATATTCCACCAAACTTTTGTAAGGACGAAAGATGGTTAAAAGATAAAAATCTTCAAGATTTAGCATTTCTTATTTTGACTTCAAATTGTCCGCCATGCACCGCATGCCAACTGTTATATTTGACATGTATTTATTTGACTTTGTCATGGCATTTGTTTCTTTGTTTGTATTGAAAAACTTTTTCGATATTTTAATAAATTTTTACAATTAATTTCATTTAAAATCCAAAAATACCAGTGTTAATCTTTTTAAAACAAAATTACACTACAAAAAAATAATTTTTTGATGTTATAATTTTTGTAAACACATCTATATAAGTTTTAAAAGTTGCCGAATATAAACAAATACGTGTAGGTGGGCCTGTCCACGCAGAAACGAACACATTCGCTTCTGCTTTAAATTTAGTTTTTGTGTGAGCTAATGGAACGGCTCTAGAAAGTAAAGAATTACTATAATTTAAAAAAAAACTGTTTTACAAGAATATAGTAAAATCAATCTTAAAACCGGCTTTAAAAAAATGAAATATTCATCAACCGTCATTCCAACTTGAATGTAAATTTTGAAAATAACGCCAAGGTATTGGGGGTGACTCTTGATAAGGATCTAAACTTCTTTGCACATATAAGGGAATTATGCAAAAAACTCTCCGGGGCATGCTATGCGATTAGAGTATTGTGTAGAACTTTGAGGCGTCATCGTCACAACTCTATAAAATCTATCTACTACGGCATATTTTACTCACAATTAAAATATTGCATACTGCTCTGGGGACATAGCAGTCATATAAATTATGTATTTATTATACAAAAACGGGTTGTTTGATTATTGGTAGGAATTCAACCTTACGCATCTTGTAGAGGTCATTTTTATATTTTTGTTTTTATGGTTGTTTGTGCAAATTTTATGTTAGTGTTTTATTTTATTTTACTGCTGTAAATTTAACTTTTTTACTTGAGTTATAAAAAATTTTAATATTTTACATTTTATTTTACCAGACAAAAAAGCTGTTTTTTTGTAGAAAATATCTTAACAATTATTTTAATTATAAAGTATAAGTTATATACCTACATATGGAGTTACATACCTATAAATGTATGCATGATTTTAGTAACTAAGATGACGATCCAATTTACATATTGTATATAATTTGGAAATAAACTTTTTGAATGAATTTGAATAATATTTTAAACACAATTAGCTGTGGCGTGACGTGACCACCAAAAAGAAATTCAGCCCCTTCTGTGACGTCAACAGAGTTGTAGGTTGTGGCCTGTCCGTTTTGATAGCCCTGTTAATATTTGCCCCTGGTATTTTAGAGGCACACACAATACCATCCACGTTCGGTCTGTCTGTATGTCAGTATCTACTGCAAAAATTCGATACTGTAGATAGATGAGCTTTCTTTTAGGCTGATTATTATTTGTTTTTTATTATGAACCACACTCCCTATCTAAGCAAAGCGGCACGCGTGATGCCCGATGTGGTGACGTGTTGGGTGGGAAAAAACGAAATAGAAAAAATATTAGTCTTTCATTCGAGCTAAAGCATATTTCTGTGTAAAATAACACCCCTTAGCGCCGCCACATTTCTACTGTTAAAATGTTTTCCTTATTATATTTTTTCACCTTTTATATATCGTAAACAGCGAGCGCCCTTAATTTTTATTTACCTTTCTCCTTTTTAATGCCTTCAGGTCTGGGAATCGCATGTGGCTGGCAAGTAGGGGATGGAAAATAGAAATATAAAAGAAAAATCAATTTAATTAATGCAAACAAATAAGGAGTAATTTTACATAAAAACATATTTTGAATTAATAAATCAGGAATAGTTGAACATAGTTGACGGCTTATAAATTGTGATTTTGTAAAGTTAAGCTTCGTCTGGCGAAGACAGTACAGGGTGATATTTTATAATTGGATACCCGGTTATTACTGGAAGTAGTAAGTTCAAATTTGAAGAAACATGCGGGAGCTAGATGAACGAACACGGCGACAAACAGAGAAGAGTGGAAGATACTGGAGAAGGCCCAGTACACACCAAAAAAAAAAAAAAATTGCGGCGCAAGGCAGATTTTTTTTTTGCAAATAATTAAAAAATTAGATATTTAGTTAGATATTAGTTACCTACCTATTACTATTGAAATAATAAATAAATAATAAATGTATCATACCTAGTTTACATATTTTCTCTTCTAATGGCAAAGATGAAAATTTAATTGTTTTTAAATATTGCACGCTAATGCTATCAGAATTAGAAACTTCCTCCATTGTCGTAAATACCAAATCGTTGAAATCAAAACAAACCGCCAGCGCCTGACCGATAATGCCAAATTAGTGGTGTGCAAATACTATCTACTCGATACTTTAGTATCTGATACATGGGCGGATTCGAAGTAATCGAATATCCTTCGACGCCAAATACTCGTTACTCGAATCCCGAATGGGACCGAAGCCGAAGTGTTACTTTCGTATCAATTGTATCGGCGTCGGCCGTATGAGTAACGAGTTTGGAGTACTTGTAATCATTTGGACCGATATTTATATATTGGATTTACCGATAATATAATATAAATAATAATAAAATCTAATACTTGAATAGGAAGTATCAGTATCTACTTAATACTTGGCAAAGTAATCGTTGCACATCACTATGCCAAATTGTCTAAGTGCACTAATTAAAAGTGCCCTTGAGCTCCTCTAACATGCAACGCGAACCATGGGTGCGGGGGGCGTCACGGGGGTGCGGGCGGCGTCGAGGCTAGTTTTTGCACAGATTTTGTCCTGGGCACTGCCGCAGGAAGGTTCAGATTCTATGTACTGTAAAATTCTATTGGGACATGTCGTCCTCTCTTTCTATATTTCGTAATTAGAATGCGACACAACATCTACGGAGCAAATAAAAGTGAATAATTAGATTCGAACTAACTATATAGCGCATCCGCCAGCATGCACCGCATGTGGTTTGAACACGAATACAAACACATACATACCGGGTATTAATTTGTAGGTAATATTCCAGTGTATTCTATCCACCGTGGGTTTGGAATACAGTCCGTTACGTCACTACAATATTTCACAATTATGTCTATTATTTTTTTCTAAAAACTAGATGATCGGGTGGAAATTTATCAAATTGCGGAATCAATTTGTAGTTTCTCTAAAATTAATTATGCAGATTTATTGTGGACATCATGAAGAGTGTTTAATTGCATTTATAAAACATTCTTAACTTTATTAACACATTATAAGGAAAACTACAAGTATTTACCTATGGAATGGCATTCTCTGACTTCTTCCGGACATTTTTCCACAAACCGCACATGTGTCTACGTGCCAAAACACACGCATGCGCATTTAAAAATTTGTCGTTTCCAGAGCAAGCTATGATAGCTTGACTTGTTGATTTTTTGAACCAGTATATATACTCTAAGTTATTTGGTTTTGCTATATTTAGATTAATTCATTCGTTTAGTGACCTAAAGCAGCTCACTGCCAACCTTGTCTCCTCAAATAAGGCAGTGGCTTTTAAGGGTAGTGTAACGTATGTAGCTAATGGCAAAGAAATTCGAAAAAAAATCTCTTCAAAGTGAGATTTTGGGTGGTTTAAGTTTTTGGAAAAAATATTCTTGCATCTAGATAGTGAAGTACCTAATTTTTTGAAATCGCATGATATTATGGATACCTCTACAAAAATCTAATGGTCTTATTTTCGGGCGACAAAAATATTTTTGGGCAAATTAAAAAAATAGATTAGTGGTTTTTGAGTTACTGTGTACTAGACAGACAGGCATCATCAAAAAAGATTCTAAAAAATTATTTTTTAGCCCTAATATTTAGTTTTTAATAAAAATATACAGGGTGTTCTCAAAGTTGAGTCATTTATTTTAACACATTGTAGAACTCGTAAAAATAATTAATTTTACCAAAAATCATTCATATAAAAGTTGCAGAATAAAGAAGTTATTAACAATTCTAAAAATGTAAAATTTAAAATCTTTTTGCGTACAAACGACATGCTGCGGCTGCATTTTGTTGGCACTTCCCGTAACTTAATATTATGTCCACTAGTTTATTGTTTTCATATACGTATGCCATTTTTATCGCATAAAATGCCCAACAAACAAAAATATCACGCACTTTAGCGAATTAGTTAGTATTGGTCAAATCGAAATTCTCACTGAAAACCGTACAATGAATGAATAAATGATGAGTAACATGTATTCTACAAAAAAATGAGGCCTACCCAGTATCACCAGTAAACAAAACATTGATAAAAAGTCAGTTCTTACAGTTTTTATATTTTACATTTTTAGAATTGTTAATAACTTCTTTATTCTGCCACTTTTATATAGATGATTTTTGGTACAATTACTTATTTTTACGAGTTCTACAACCTGTTAAAATAAATGACTCAACTTTGAGAACACCCATATAGGTTTCTTTAGCCGTATGTCGATATGCTATGTGTTACTAGATATTTAACTGTAATTAAAAATGACCTATAAATACTTTTATTAAAGATACATTTCTGTATTTAATTTTGAGGTTGTACAAAAAAATCAAACGAAAATATTATTCATTATATCCAAAATAATAATTAGAAACATGGTGATTGTTTCATTGTTTGTCAGGAATAGTGCTGTAAAATTTCCAGAAATATAATTTCGGAAATAATTCCTAAAACATTGGAAATATTGGAAATTTATGAAATATTAAAAAAATAAGAAAAAAGGGAATATTAATTTATAAAAATTATAACAGAACACCGGAAAACGCAGGCTTACACATGAATACAAATCAGGTATTCTTCAAACAAATAAACAGAAATAAGGTCAAATTTGTACAACAAAAATCTCATTCTTGGCACACTACACTATTCACTAGTCGAGCATATCTTCATCGCTGTCATCAGCATCACACTCAATAACATCGTCTTGCCAGTCTACTTCCTCAAAATCTTCAATAGTATCGGAAATAAAAATTGTTCTATGGTAAGTTTAATAATGCTTATAGGTTACAAAATATGAAATAATATTTTTTTAAATGTTTCCAATATTTCCAATATTCCAGAGACCCCTTCGGGAATTTTCAATATTTCCATTTACATCACTAGTCAGGAATAACCGTGGCGTATTTAGAAAAAGGTGTTTTAATGGGGGGCCTTTTTTTCCTGACTGAAATTTCAAAATGTTTCAATGTGTTACTGCAGTTTTGTACTGATCGTAAGGTCTTGGAGGGCCCGGGCCGTAAATACGCCATTTTTCTTGTTTTAACCTTCCTTGTTACCTATTTTAATATAATATATTATAACACTTTGTATGTTGGAAATCGCAAAAATTTAATCACGGTTAAAACAAAACAGATAACGAAACTTTTCTTTTTAGACTTGCACAATCAACTTTTTTGAGTTAAATGCTATTGTTATGTTAAATGTTAGGGTGCGTGTCAACATGTCTCTATTCTTTTAACTTTTTCTTCATTTGAGAGTATGTACTAGCGTGAATTTATGCCCTCCTCATAGTTCTCGAGAGCGGGGTAGTATGATATACCTATTTTTCTGCTGTACGACTTCTGATGTAGTTCTATCGCAATTCTCAATCGATTTGAAGTTCAAGACTTTAGGGATGGGCTCTCGGAGCAGTACCTGTTCATTTCGGAACAGGTTTGTACTCGGAACAGGTCGGAATAGGTTTTTCAAGTTTCCATTCTGTCGGAACAGTTTTTTTTAAATGTTAACGATCCTCGGATAACAGAAAAAATAATCAAAGTTGGGGACGGAGACAAATCGAGGGGGCGGCAAATCGGCTGTTTAAGAACACAGAGAACAAAGTTTTTTGGTCGCAAATTTGTATATGGCCACCCTTTTCAGCATTAGACCCCCCGCCCCGTGAGGCACGCTACGCTAGTTTGACCAGTCTACTTCGGAACAGGAGCAGAATTTTCGCAACAGGTTTTTTCTGGAGCCGGAACAGTTTGTACCTGTTCCTAAAAATACGCTGTTCCGCCCATCCCTACTTGCTCTTCGAAAAGCGCGATATTTCCCAACTGACTCTTAACTTCTCAACTAGTCGCTCAATTTCCGAACTGACCGCCCAATTACCGATCTACCCACCAACATTTGGGAGAACGCTTCCCCGCATCACCATCGCTACGCCAGTGTTAATCACAAAAATTTTTTATAACAAAAAGTGTTGACGCAATAGACAAGCTTATTCTCCTCGTAAAAATAAACAAGTGTCCACGAAGGAGTTCTTTTAAGATGTGTGGGTACAATAAAAATAAAATTTTTACCCGGCCACCAAACTCATTCGAAAAATAATCATTCGACCGAATTATGCTGCTTTCGTTCTTTGTATGAATACGCATCTTTACAGGAAGCTTTTATCTAAAGAGAAGCGGTATCCGGTCCTTGTTGCTATCATTTTATTATTATAAAATATAGGTACATATTAATTTTATTAACGTTTAGCTGTGCCTTGTTGGCGATAAGATAAAGAATTAAACTAGGCAATAAGAAAAACAGAAGCTCTATCTCGTAATTGTTGGCGCCAGCGCTACACCTTCAAATAGGAAGTACATACATAAATGACTCTCCTTTCGGTGTTTATAACTATTTTCAGACAATCATATCTCCAAATATTTACTTTGGGGTTCGTAATGAATGTACTCTCGAGCGGAAAAGCGCACTAAATAATAAACTAGAAGTTTAAAAACCTAAACCAGATATACAGAAGCATATAACAGTGGCAGTAAGGTGTTTAAACAAAGAAAAACAAGCATGAGAATAAGCATTTACATTATATACAGGGTTTTTCTAATTAACTGCGATATTCTTTCCATAAAAATTTTACAATTGTGTTTCTATTGTCGTTATTGGCAATATTTTGTTTCACTTTGATGAGTTTTTCTGAACAAATAAGTACCTATCAAGGGCGTCTCTAGGAGGAAGACAACATAACTCGAATAGATTATGAATTTACCCCCCCCCCCCTTAAGAATGCCATGGAATTCAGAAACCTGCCCACTCTTCTGTTTTTGCTGGATTCGCCCTTGTCTATAACAGCAAATGCCTAACAAATTTTATTTTACCTAAATGAAGTACTCAGTTGCATGGGCGCACCCAGGGGGGGGGGGGGGCCGGGGCCCGGCCCCCCCCAAGCCTTAGATTTTTTAACATATTTTCTACATATTTGATGATTTGATGAGAAAACATGAAAAATACCTTAAAATTTGACATCAGGAGGCTTCGGGCCCCCTCCAAGCCCAAGCAGTGGCGTAGTTGCGAAAAGACATGATGACCTTTTTTTTTTTGGTCGCAAGTTTTTTGAGGGCGCGCTTTGAAGCTGTCGGGCCCCCCCACACATGATGACCTTTTTTTTTTTTTTGGTCGCAAGTTTTTTGAGGGCGCGCTTTGAAGCTGTCGGGCCCCCCCACACATGATGACCTTTTTTTTTTTTTGGTCGCAAGTTTTTTGAGGGCGCGCTTCGTAGCTGTCGGGCCCCCCCCCAAGGCACATTCCTGGGTGCGCCACTGCAGTTGTATTAACTTTTGGGTTGTTTTAACTACAATAAATGTTAACACAAAAGCACATAATAATATGTATGCAAACGGCATAAACACAGAAAAAATAAAATGTACTGTGATCATTATATTTCAGTTAATAAAAGAAAATACATTGATTCAATGTACACAAACCTTAAAACAAGTAACAAGTGCATTGATTCTATGATTTTTATATTAAATAAATATATTTTGTTCATCGGCTAAAAATCAATAAAATCAAGGAACATCAACTACAATAAATGTTAACACAGAAGCATATAATAATATGTATGCAAACGTCATAAACACAGAAAAAATAAAACGTACTGTGTTCATTAACTTTCAGCTGATGAACGAACCTGCATAGATTTAATTTACACAAACATGAATACAATGAACAAGTAGATTGATTCAATGATTTTTATATTAAATTAATATATTTTGTTTATCGGCTGAAAATAAATAAAATCAATAAACAAATTCATTGATATTACGTATATTTTTCGTTCTGTGAAGTTGTCTTACTAATTTCATACTTTAGGTAAACGTCGATATTTCTAACAAAATAATGTTTTTAGCCGATGACATATATAAGAAGTAAATTCGCCTAAATTTCTGTCTAGTCACTTCTGGATACCTGAGAAGCAAAAGCACTTCGTACTCGTTTTTCCACGGATTGATCAGTTTTAAGTAACCCTGTATATCTTATGTTTATCTTCTGAATTTTAATAATTTTTTCAGTATAGGTACATTTTAATTGTTTACGTTTTCCACACATATGGGTATATGTATGTGTATGTAGAACGTTTATGTTTTAATCTACCTATATATATTATTTCTAATAATAAAATTGTGTGAGTGTGAAGATGCTTGGATGAAATTTAACAAATTTCTAAAATCTCCATATTAGATTATAATTATATATACACACACAAAATTGTTTATAAAATTAAAGTTGAACGAACTGCACAGGAAGCAAATCATACAGGGTGTTCAAATGCAATATCTTTCAATCAATTATTATTTTCAACAAAGGCAGGCAGTACGTATATTCTACCTAACAATACTCTCCCTTTGAAATATCAATTTGTTTTTCAGGGATTTTCTACGGCAGAGTAAGAAATACTACTTTTTGCCTTATCAAAACTGACACTTTTGTGGTACGCGCCACCGTAATCATAATAACCATTTTGGGATTTTCAAGGGTATGTGCAAAAATTGAAAATTAATTTCAAATTTTGGGAAACGTTTTAGTATTTTAAGCTGGACGACGTATCTGGTGATACGGGACTATTCCCTTTATTTGGAAATAATATTAAAATAAAATAAAACCTCAAAACATCGAATCCTTTAAGAAATTAAACAAATTTTTTATAGCTATAATGAAACCTAGATGATTCTGCCCAAATATGGGAAAAGGCTGTAACTAGCAAAAAAAACCAAATTGCGTTTTTTGTTACCTCTTAAATTATTTTATATTTTGCGCCCAAATGTAACCTAAAAATGAAGTAATTTACTTTATTTGTTATAAACATTCGATAAAACATTTACTGCTTTTTGAAAAAACCAAACCTTGGCTAGTTAAAGTCGATTTTCCACACATTTGTAAATTTACAGATTCCATCTTTCTCTATAGTGGCAGAATTAATTTTAACCAAACAACGCAAACGCACGGAATGCAGACGCGATACCTTCTTCTTTTGTCCCTCTCATTCATACAGCGCTAACGATTTAAAATTTAAAATTTCAAAAAACATTACACTCTTATCTCTTACATCGAAGGGCTTTATCAACTTTGTTAAAGCACTCAAGTTGGACTATTATCATGGCAATCCTTATATTATTGCAGGTTATCGAAGTACTCTCGTGGGTTACTTGTTATACTCCTTTTGGTGGGGTAATTATGCGGTTAGCCCGATATTTAGTACCTAAAAGTCCATATACTTTGTTTCTTGAGGGGTAATTACCACGTTACCCCTCTCCCTTCTCAAACCCTCGCTTGTATATATCTCATCGTTATTAAGTTTATGTGCTATGCATGAATAGTTCAATGAATAGAGGCCAAAATAGGGGGCTAACCCTACAAAAGGTCCGGTAGTTCTGAATTTTGGATATGTTGTTAAGCTCAGGAGGGCAGTTAAAAATCTGAGTTTTCGTCACCCCCACCCCTGTTCTCCCTCCACCATCTTGAAAAAACCATCAAAAATTGGCACTTAGTTTTTTGCCTTCAATTTCGTTCCAGTACACTAAATCGCAAAAAGTGTTATATGAAATTTTTTAGAGGATATAATTGTCTACAATTGGGTGGTACCATGGGTTGTTCTGCGAGCAGTAGTAACGGAGCTAGGGAATTTCCAAAAATGACTAATATCACGTGCTTGGGCAAATTTTCAGATTTTTTCTAGTTTAGACGGCGTAAGCTCCGAAATACTTTGTTCTAGGGTAAAAGTTCTAAGAACATATCTTGTAGAGAATTTTATCAGCTACAAAATTCATTCTTTAAACGTATTTTTAAATATTGTAATGGAGTGGGAGTAACTTTTAACTTAAAGTAAGTATGTTAGAAAATAATAATTTTTTTAAATTTAGTGCTTTAAACGGCACGTTTTTTATTTATTTTTATTTTTTTGTGTAAATTTAGTGACGTACAAAAAGGTAAGAGAGCTTAGGGGTCAAACACCTCCTTAAACTAACCACCTCTTCAAAAACCCCCCCAGGGGTTAAAAGTTACTCCCACTCTATTACAATGTTAAAAATACATTTAAAGAATGGATTTTGTAGCTGATAAAATTCTCTACAAGATATGTTTTTAGAACTTTTACCCTAAAAGTATTTCGGAGCTTATGCCGTCTAATATAGAAAAAATCTGAAAATTTGCCCAAGTACGTGATTTTAGTCATTTTTGGAAATTACCTAGCTCCGTTACTACTGCTCGCAGAACAACCATAGTATCACCCAATTGTAGATAATTATATCTTCAAAAAAATTTCATATAACTCTTTTTGCGATTTAGTGTACTGGAACGAAGTTATAGGCAAAAAACTATAAAAAGTGCCAATTTTTAATGTTTTTTTCAAGATGGCGGAGGAAGCACAGGGGTGGGGGTGACGAAAACTCAGATTTTTAACTGCCCTTTCGATCTTAATAACATATCCAAAATTCAGAACTACCGGACCTTTTGTAGGGTAAAACTCCTCTATTCATTGTACTATAATTTAGCTTTAGAATTTTTGTTTTGTAATTTTAATTGATAATTTTAGTTGTTTCTTTTTAGTGGATTTATTTGCTTTTTCGTTGGTTTTAGCTAATATTAAACTATTTAACTTCTTATAAGAACTTTTCAAAATGTATTCCTGTCAGTGTTTTCCTCGCTGGAGAGCTTTCTGATACCATATATCTATAGTGTTTCCCCTTCATTTAAAGCTATAAATTAATTACCATTCGTAATACAATTTTGTACCTCAATCGCAGTAAAGACACTATACCTAAAAGCTTTCAGCTCTGCTGCTTTTGCACTTGGTGTATTGTAAGTTTAAGATAGTTATATTGTAGGTTTAAGATAGTTACCATGTCGCTGCCTTGCTTTGATAGTGGCATAACTAGAAATGATAATTTTCAGGAAACGCTTTTTAAAAATAATGGCAAAGGCAAATATTCATGTATATTTTTTGCTTTAATTAAATTAATCAATAACTTACCCATGCTTGAAATAGACAATAACAAAAATTTTGTGGTAAAAATATATACAATACGATGAGAAGTTAGTTTTGACAGAAAACGCAAAAACGCTTTTTTTTAGTTGTGCGACTATCAAAGCAAAGCAGCTATGTGAAGTCGGGCTTTTTAAACGTTTTTAAAAGGCGCAGTTTTTTAAAGCCAAATACGCTTTCTATTTTATCAAAATATAGTAAAATTAGTTCTAGTCAGTGGCGGCTGGTGACGTTATAAATTGTGGGGGGGAGGCAGAAATTTATATTGCATCGAAAAGGAAATAAAAAACTTACCTGAACAATTTTATTTTTGCATTTTACACACAGGCAGCTATTTGGTGTAGTTTTTAGTTTATTTGTTTATAAATAAAGTCTATTCGCCCTTCTTTTGCATGCGCAAAGTGCTCGGATTAGCACCAGTTTCAGACTAATCACGGCCCTGTAGAGCAACCTCAAAAATCCCACAGAATTTTAAACAGTCTATTAACCTACTAAGTATATGTCTATTTTTTGTCACATTTTCATTATGTTTGGTAATGTTTTTCCTATAGGCACTATTCAATTGGTACCTAATATCAGTCTTGCCTAGCATAGAAAACTCTATGTGTTTATTTAAATAAGAAGCACTTACTTTGTGTCTATAACATTTCACTAAAAGGATATCACACATTCCCTTTGCCATTCACGCAGGATCACTTCGTGGATTGTTCATAATAAGACTAATAAAGGAAAAAAAAGCATTTGGGTTTTTCACAACCGGACAACCAGTTTTCAGCATCGTATAATTTTTTATTACTTGCACTAAAATTTTGGTTAATTTTTAGGATTTTTAGGTCCGGTCTATGTGGCCCTAAAGATTTTATTTGTAATCGAATAATAAGACTAATAAAGCACAAAAAAGCAATTGGGTTTTTCACAACCGGACAACCAGTTTTCAGCATCGTATAATTTTTTATTACTTGCACTAAAATTTTGGTTAATTTTTAGGATTTTTAGGTCCGGTCTATGTGGCCCTAAAGATTTTATTTGTAATCGAATAATAAGACTAATAAAGCACAAAAAAGCAATTGGGTTTTTCACAACCGGACAACCAGTTTTCAGCATCGTATAATTTTTTATTACTTGCACTAAAATTTTGGTTAATTTTTAGGATTTTTAGGTCCGGTCTATGTGGCCCTAAAGATTTTATTTGTAATCGAATAATAAGACTAATAAAGCAAAAAAAAGCATTTGGGTTTTTCACAACCGGACAACCAGTTTTCAGCATCGTATAATTTTTTATTACTTGCACTAAAATTTTGGTTAATTTTTAGGATTTTTAGATCTGGTCTATGTGGCCCTAAAGATTTTATTTGTAATAGAAGTTCATATGTCAACGTATTTAAATTTGTACAGTTAATTATATAATCGACAGTTTATTTCCATTTTGAAAACAAACAAAAAGAAAAGCAAACAATGCGATCGGCAAGGTATTTAACTACTGACCCTGACGTACCCCTTATAAAAAAAAACTCAAGCGTCTTCACTAAGGATAGTACCGGCATAACCTAGGAACAAGGGCGGATCCTGAGGTGCTTCTCGGGGGGGGGGGGGGCACTTTAGGTGACATTCTCTGTTGGTAAAAAACGGTATATATTTTTTAAGCAGCATTTTATTGAATTAGTCAGTGGTTGTAATTTCGATGATAACAACAATAGACACTTTCATGCACCGCAGGCAAAAATTTTGAGTTTTTATTAGCAAAAACATTACTTTTTACTCATTTTTTGTATGTTCAAAAAATTCTCGGGGGGGGCAAGTGCCCCTAGTGCCTCCCCCCTGGATCCGCCACTGCCTAGGAAGGGCAACGAACGGTTTTGCACGATGAATATGGCCAACGTCAACTAAAACAAACATTCCTCCGGCCCCCGCGCGAGAACAGCCACCCATACACCGCTGAAAAACGGGTGAAATTGAAATCTTGTCCCGCGCGGTGCTGCCGGCTTGTAATTATTTACGCTAAAAAAGTTCACTCAGTTAACCACCGACTAAAAAAAGAACGAGACATTTCGTAAGGTAACTTTTTTTAAATAATCTAGTAATATAATATCTGGTATATACAAAGTGTTTCAAGTAAAAGGTAACAAAGGTGCCTTTGGATATTCTTCACACAAATTTGTAAATATGCATTTTACATATACCTACTAATTTTATTGTCCAATGCAAACAAAATATCAATAAAACATGTCCTATCTTCAAACAATGCGCGAGCTATTTTTACAATACAGAGCAGCGCGCAACTTTCTTGCGTGAAACTAGTCTAGTAAAACTGCGGTACCCGTTTTAACTTCGTACTCCATTTTTGCCCCCCTTTTCGATACACCCTTAATAATTAAAAATATTGAAAAAAAATAGTCCATTTCTCAATGTGGAGTTTGCAAATTACAAAGAAAAACTGAATGTCTTTTCCACTAAAGTCTTTATTGTTTCGGGTTTTATTTAGGACATGTTTCGAGTCTAAAGGGACCCATCATCAGCTTTCAAAAAACTATGAGCATGAAGTTAGCGAAGCACCCATCGCAGATCGAATCGTGACTAGGTGGATAATTTGCCGTTAATTAGTCGTGAATTAGTTGTGGAAAAATTAATTTTGTCGCTCTTATTTTTGACCCTTTTTTTGGGTGCTTCGTTAACTTCATATGAAGTTAGCGAAGCACGCTCGTAAAAATGGCTTTTATCAAAATCGAATATGGTGGATAATTTGCCGCTATTTAGTCGTGAATTAGTTGTGGAAAAATTAATTTTGTCGCTCTTATTTTTGACCGTTTTTGAGGGTGCTTCGCTAACTTCATATGAAGTTAGCGAAGCAACCTCGTAAAAATAGCTTTTATCAAAATCGAATATGGTGGATAATTTGCCGCTAATTAGTCGTGAATTAGTTGTGGAAAAATTAATTTTGTCGCTCTTATTTTTGACCGTTTTTGAGGGTGCTTCGCTTGAAAATCCAGCGAAAAAGAGGTATCCTGAACAGGAGTGGGAAGTAGAGATTTCACATTATTTTGTTGGTTGAAGGCACTAATCAACCATCCAAAGCATACTATATCTTTTATTTATAAATCATCTTAACTATATTTAATTTTAATTTTATTTATTTATAAGTTATTTCCATTTTTTCGAATGAATTTTTTTTAAAATTTGTGCTTCTTACGCTTTTCCAACAATGTGGCGTTCAGGATACCTCTTTTTCGCTCGATTTTCAACTAGTAATAGCATCTATTTGAACCCTCGCATTAGCTTGCTGGGGGTATGAGAGTCTTTTGAAGGTTTTTGAAAGCTGATGATGGGTCTCTTTAGACTCGAAACATGTCCTAAATAAAACCCGAAACAATAAAGACTTTACTGGAGAAGACATTCAATTTTTCTTTGTAATTAAAAATATATTTTGTTCATATTTTTTGTCCCACCCTGCAAGTTTACATACACACAAGCGTTAAAATTAAGGCAGATAAAAATTCTATTGTGTTTTATATGCAACTTAAAAAGTCTCCCCTCATTTTGCACACTAGGCTGGCACGAGAGCATAGCCAGGCTAAAAATCGAGGTTAAAACGGAGGGGGTGTCTAATATGTAGGGCAATGTGCCCGCCATGGTTATTATATCATCCAAGAAATCGATATCGAGCTTACTTATACCTACGTAAAAATAAGAAGTCTGAAGGAACAGCACGCTTACGTTTATACATTTAGGTATAGTTGTGGACTAACCTAAGTCATAAAAACAAAAATTTGAGCTAGTGCACTTCTAACAAGGTTTTTATCGAAAAACTCATGTTTTCTTCTCTAAAACGGTAAACAAGAGATAAAAAACATCATGTTCGATCTTTTGTTTACAGTTTTAGATAAAAAACATGAGTTTTTTAGTACAAAAAACTTTTTTAACATTGCTCTCTTGACCTTGCTCAGTATTTTTCTTATGACAGTTCACAACTAGGACGACGGTTTACAGTTTTAGAAAAGAAGGAAAAACTTTTTTAAAAGCGTGCTATCTTGAGTTTTTGTTTATGTGGGTTGGAACCACAGTATACTAATTATTTATAGTAAGGAAAGCACCCCGGTCTTGTCATAATACTGTTATACATACCCCCTGTATACATTAGTTCGGAATACAAAGTTCGAGAGGCGCTTATTACAGACCGTCACCCCTGGTATAAAAATATTATGTACAGACTCCTGTGCTGCCGCCATGGACATTAACCGCTACTCTCGGTATATGTTTTTGATTATGACTGACATTGGCAAAACAGATAAAAATATGACGTAAATGTAATTCGGCATTTTTCGTTTGTGGTTGCAGTTTTTCGTGATTTTTCGACTTTTTACCTTATTTTTAAAAGTGTTTTTTGCTAAATTGTGGTCTATCGGTAATTAAGAAATTTAAAAGAAAACAATTTTGTGTTCGTGGGTGCGAAGACTATGTTAGCAAGCGCCATTCCCAAACGGAACCTAAAAAAAATACTTCGGCAAAAAAACTAACTTTGACGAAAGATGAAATTCACAAATATATAGTGTGTGATGGACACGTTGAACCTGGACGGAGTTTTAAATGTTTAGTTTTAAATGTTAATATTTGGAAAAACATAGATTCCAGCAGAATGATCTCCCACAATAAAAACGCCATTGTGCAGTAACTCTAAAGCGATATTCCTGTTCAGATATTCCCAAAGTATCTGGAACTAAAACATGTCTACCAAGTGCGAAGTGAGTACGAAAAGTTTTTTGTGTCGTAATCACAGATTCGTTACCTACTTTTGCTTAATGTCTCGATAACGGAGGCACGATGGCAAGGTAATGGCAAGCCGCGAGCTACCAACCAACTACGCTAAGCTTCCCCTCTCTTCAGTGATTCAGGCACAGTGGCAGTGCAAAATGTGGGAGATCATTATGCCGGACCCTGTTTAATTAAATGAATAACCGGCAATATTCACTTTACTTTAAAAGGCCTACGTTACATTTTTTTATTTTTCATTAAAAAACAATTAAAAATGTTTCCGTTTATAGAAACCTATATTTGCAACATTATTATGTATAAAGCATTGTAAAAGTATACATTATTAATTTAAGTTAATGTAGAATGTGTAAATATTTTCTATGCACTAATAAAAAGGAAACTACTGTAGAATATTCGTCAAAAAGCCTTTTTTTAACTAGAAAATTAGCCTCTCAAGGAAATTTATTTACCTAAATGAATGGGAAACAAACTTTTAAACCTTATAGATTAAATAAAAATTTAACTTTCCTTTTTTTTATTGCTAGTAGTCATTAATTTAAACATTCTTTGATTAAGCTTCCTTATTGATTGGTGTTTATAGAGTCTTTTTAAGCAAATTGAGCTTTGACACAAAATAACTCATTTTTAGCAGCGCGCATCGTTTAAATTTAAATCTATGTAATTGACGAGTAGAATGAGTTTTTTAGTGTTAAAATTTAATTTGATAAAAACTGTTCAAAACACTATATTAAAAGATGTAGCTTGATTGGAGAACGATTTCATTGATGGCTACGAGCATCCGGTATACAATAATTTGAAAAGCCATCCTGTAGCTTAGAAACAAACTGCGCAAGCGTTATATTGTTTCAAATCCCCCTGTAAATGTTTAGTACGGAGCACAAAGTTGGAGAGGCGCTGATTCGTGCACGACACCCCGGTATACTGCGCCAATTTAGTAATACAACTCCCACCGTGTAAGTGTCTGGTCTATCTCTGTCATTCGTCTATGGTTGGAACTATTCAAAGCTAGGACGACAATATGTAGAAAAAGTATAGTCCCAAATCTCTGGAATCATGCATATTTTGGAAAAATTGATTTTCAGAGAAAAATGCTTTGATCTGTCGATTTAGTTTTTAAAGGTACGAATTTATTAATTTGGTTTGCTTCTGTAAGTAGGGGTAGTGCGGGATACTTAAACCACTCTTGATAAAATCATGGATAAATCTTTTGCTTGTAATTTTTAAAATTTTTTTGTTAAAGGGAATTTTTGCCTGAAGTCTGCTTGCAGGAAGGAAGACTTGAACTGGTATATTTAAGGCTAAATTAAAATAATATTAGCAAATCTTTTAATGATTTTTTACTCGTTATATTATAAAATCAAGCATATGAGTTAGGTTAGGAATAACAGTGAATTTTAAATTGATTGATAAAAAAATTTCTATTTAAAAAAAACCTATAGGTTAAGGAGATACAGTGTGGCCACCCTTAATTAGTTATTGTACTTAATTGTAATTTGTTACCACCAATAACTTGGGCAATAGGTACCGATTTGTCATTTGCAAATACATCATCTTTTTAAATAAAAAATTGCACGTTTAATAAAAAAATATTAATTTTTTTTTAAATTTATTTTCTAAAATAAAATTTGAACACTCACCGATAAGCCTTTATTGTCTTATAAAACGCAACAAAATTCCGATTCAGAATCAGGAAAGAAATCGAAAAAAAAACTGTTAATTTTGAGACCCCATCTTAAAAATATAAAGACGTTTATTGCAAAATATAATAGATTTCTTGTTGGTGCATGGGTTATGATAAACCCTGTACCGGGTGGGCCAAAAAACCGGACTTTTTTTTTAAATTATAACTTTTGAACAATTTATGGGACAATCTGCACTTGGCAGAGAATTAATCAGAGTTTAGTTAGTAGTTTTAGAAATTAGTACAAAAACTGCATTCTTGCCTCGCACAACAAGCTACGAATCAGCAAAATCGTTTTGGTGGTTTAAAACAATTATATTTTTGGTTCGACCATTGTTTTGCATAATACACGATTGCATTGCCAATCATGTCTGCATTTATTTTCTTATAAATTCATTACTACTGAACCCATTTTGATGAAATAAAAAACGTCCTGATTGATTGCTTTCTAAAGATCATGATCAAAGTATATCGTAATCTTAAAATGTAAGATGGCGGACAGAATCATATGATATGATTGAATCATACTTGATTCTTTAAAATGGCGTGTTTATTCTTATTTTCTAAAAATATTTTATTTATATATTTTTGTTTAATTTGTAGAAAAGTAACTACTTTTCCCCCGCACAACAAGGTATAAATTAGTAAAGTCGGTGTAGCTGTTCTTAAAAAATCTATTTTTGTTTCGGCCATTGTTTTACAGATTATACGATTGCATTGCGAATCCTGTCTGCATTCATTTTCTTATAAACTTATTTTTACTAAACCGATCTTCGTTAAATAAAAAATATTATGGTGAGAATTGATTGCTCTTTAAAGATTATAATCGAAATTTGCCGTTATCTTAAACGTTAAGATATCGGACAGAATCATACTTGACCCTTCAAGAGGCAAGTCTATTCCTATTTTCCGAAAATGTTTTAGTTTTTTTTTAATTTAAAGGAAAGCACTACTTTTCTCCTACCTAACTGACTAAAATAGGTGAAGTGGATCTCACAAAATCTAATTTTGTTTTAACCATTATTTTACAAATACGATTGCACTGCATCAATGTTTAGTAATAACGAATTTATAAGGAAATGAAGGCAGACAGGAATGGCAATGTAATCGTATAATCTGTAAAACAATGGTTGAAACAAAAATAGATTTTTTGAGAATCATCACACCGATTTTACCAAATTGTAGCTCGTTGTGTAGGGGAAAAGTAGTGCTTTTCTATAAATAAAAAAAACAAAAACCATTTTCGGAAAATAAGAATAATCACGCCATTTTAAAGAATCAAATGTGATTTTTCCACCATCATAAATTTTAAGACGATGATAAACTTTGATCATGATCTTTAAAAAGAAATCAATTTTAACCAGGATGTTTTTTATTTCATTAAAACCGGTTCAGTAGTAATAAATTTATAAGGAAATAAATGCAGACATGATTGGCAAGGCAATCATGTATTATGCAAAACAATGGTCGAAACAAAAATATATTTATTTAAAACCACCAAACCGATTTTGCTGGTTCGTACCTTGTTGTGCGAGGCAAGAATGCAGTTTATGTACTAATTTAAAAAAATATTTAAAGCATGTTCGCAGCACAAGAATAAACGAGCATCTTTGAAGGGTAGAATTTAATTTCGTCCGCCATCTTGGATTTTGAGATGTCCGACAAAGAAATATATTCAGTCATAACTCTGATTAATTGTCTGCAAAGTGCAGTTTGTCACATCAGAATCGATTGTATAGTTCAAAAGTTAAAATGAAAAAAAGATTGTCCGGTTTTTTTTGGTTCACCCGGTATATGCAATTAAAACTTACCCCAATTCTTCAAGTTTTCTCAATATGAATGAAATTAAAAGGAGCAAGATAAGCCAACCAATGATAAACGTTTCACAAATAGTCGCAGCTTAAGCCAAGATTAATCTTTTGGGATGAAAACTACAAAGTCATGAAACACAATGAGCTAAATCCTGCACACGTGACCGGTTCTCGTTTTTAATTTAACCACTTTTTTGAAAGATTCGATAGGGCGAAACAATATACCATTTCTTCGCAATATCAGGAGGGGTTGAGTGTATTTTTTCGTATGAATTATGTGGTTTTTTCCATGATCCATTAAGCATAACGTTTTTTATATGTTTTTATGGGTCTCAGCGAGATCGGATTTCACTAAATATACAAGCTTTGATTTTTTCGGGGGTGAGTTTTCGGTATTTTTCGACCAAATAGCAGATGGATTTTTATGCCGCGCCGCGCCGACATGCCATGTCAGCCAGAAATACTGTACGAGATAAGATAAGCTTGTTTCGAGAATTTTATACGGAGGTGATCTCTCGCATTTCGTTGATTCTGAAATATGGTTTTAGCTATTATTTTTATCTTGCATTTTAGGGGAAGATTGTGCCCCGATAAAAAAAAATCGAAATGACAGATATATTAAAACGTCTACTGTAGGAAAAAAAGTGGCTTGATGATTCATATATGAGTGCGCCTTGCAGCCCTTCCACTGCGACCACTAGTGGGTCTATTGTGGCTCACTTTTGAGTGGTTTCTCACCACTGTATGCCTAATCCTCCAAAAAGGTTAGCTATCAGTTTGGGTGAGACACTGTTCAGATCTTCTGAATCAATCTGAGGTTTACCGAAAGTGTTTTGACGTAAACGTGCAATAGCCGGACATTCGCACAGTACATGTCTAACTGTTTCATCATCCTCCATACAGAGTCTACATTCGGTCTCTTCTATTATTCCCATTCTGTGCATGGGTAGTCTTAGTCGACAGTGACCCGTTAAAAGTCCAGTCACTATACGGATCTCCTGTCTGGTAAGTCCAATAATATTTCTAGCTATCTTCTGACAAGGTCCTTTAATGAACTCTTTAGAGTGAGCCAGTTCTGGTATATTCATCCAGTATTGTTGGAAGCTATCCTCCATCCATCCCAATATGGTTAATTTAGCAGCATTGTATGATATGCCCAGGGCTGGTTCGGGACCGAAGAATTCGGCAGATGCCGATTCCCTCGCTGCCTGGTCCGCGGCCTCATTTCCCTCGTGCCCAGAATGCCCTGGTATCCATACTAATGACACCGTATTAGCGCTACCAAGCGCATTCAGCGAGTCCCTGCAGTTCCTCACGGTTCTTGATGAGACCGTGTAGGAATCAAGCGATTTTAAGGCTGCTTGACTGTCGGAGAACATTTTTATTGTCCTGTTGGTCCATTCGTGGTCAGTAATCCACTGGGAACACAGTTCAATTCAAAGTAGAAAGCTAGCACAAGTATTCTTCTAGTTTTCTAGCGATAAATGCAGCAAATATCGTTTGTTTGTGTAGTAAATGAGACACGCTGTATTTCTTCCTAGAAATGTTGATTCAAAGCTTCATGAAATACTTGTCAAGAACGCAGTCTCTTCGATAAAGTGTACAGTTTTTTCAAAATTCAATGAAACCTAGACAAACCATACTTTTTTATGATTTCCCATCATCCTGCAAAAAAATTCACAAAATATGCATTTGGATAGAAATAGAGCAAAAAAACGTTTTTTGCGTTTTTCTCAAAAGTAGGGTTTTGTAAGTTACTGCGTTCTTGATAAGGAGGGCAGAATAGGTCTTAAATTTTCTTATAGCTTCTGCTGTAATACAGTTTTGTCTATCACGTTTAATTTTGTATCTTCCAGAAATCACCCGTAATCTTATTTGTGTTCATCTCTATCGGTTCTTCCTTTTTTCTATCAAATTTATCTAAATCTTAAAATATATGCAAACCTTTAAAAATCGCTAAATCGAATTTTAAATTTTGATGTGTATCTTTTTTTAAGTTATTTGGAGCAATTGCTCGTATTTCTAAATTAGTGCCTATTAAGTCTTTTATTCGAAAAACGAGTAATAATAACCACTCCTTATTTCGAATGCGATTGGTGTAGGGCAGTCAATCATGAGCCCTAACCGGTCATTATACATCAGGGCATGCAATTTTCTTCTTTTACTCCACGTCGAGTCGCCGGCCCGCGTATTATATCGTGTGGCTAGGTTGGATAATTTTCTGGAAACCATAGACACGATTTTTGCTATTTGTACGTTCTTTATTGCATTAGGAAATCTTGTGTACTGATAAGTTAAAATAAAATGGTCTACAGAATGCTCCAGCAAAAATATTATCTTAGAAAATATTTAACGTACTATAGGCATAAGATATAGGGCATTTAAATTTGCCATAATTCTATTGAAAAAAGAAAATACGTTGATGGGTAAAACCCAATAAATATGTAGTGTACAGGATCTTAATGGAAAAATAATGCGTTATATCTCAGCAAATGTTTATTGCAGTATGGGTATATTATATATTTTTAAAGAAAGAAAAGGCGGATTTGAAAATAAAATAATATTCAGAGTGTTATTTAAATTAAGGGTGGTGGCCGCGGGTTCAAAATATAGTGAATCACTCTGTACCTATACATTAAAGAAATGAAAATATAGTAGTAGCAAAAAGAACTCTCTAAACAAATGCGAATTTGAGGGAGGGTAGCGTGATAATTACCCCCCCCCCTAAAAAAATTCACTTTTTGTGAAAAATTAAAGGGCAGAGAGGAGAAAAACCCCTGCTAGAAAAAAAAATTATATTACAAATAATTTTTTCGTCGACTATTACACCCCCTCCCCTCTAGGTTTTGACCCAGATCCGCGATTGTCCCTAAAAGTGTATAAAAATCTGATTTTGCTCTTGAGCAACTAACAAAAAACTAAAGTGGTAGCTAGAAAAATAACATAACACTCTTTTCGAAAGGTAGGCTCTTAACAGAAAAAAAATATGACATTAAAATCCGTTCAGTGGCTCGAGTGTTACATCCTCACATACAACTTACAGATACACAGACACAGAGTTTAAACTCATGCCATCCCTCGTTTTGGTATTTGTGTCGGGCAGTGGCGGTTTCTCCATAAGTGCACATGTGCACGTGCACTCCAAAATTTTACTTAAAAAATTATTAAATTTGATCATTCCTTAATTTAATTAATAATTACCCCAAAAGAAATTCACTACAGACTGGAATATTATCTAGAAATTAATACCCGGTATGTATGTGTTTGTATTCATGTTCAACAAACCCACCTCGAATCTAATTCTTTAATTTAATTTACTGGAACCAAATTCTTTGCACCGTGGATGTTATGTCGCATGCTAATTACGAAATATAAAAAGAGAGGACGACATGTCCCAATATAATTTTACGACACATATAATCTGAACCTTCCTTCGGCACCGAGCGTATACAAAAACCAGCCTCGATGCGGCCCGCACCCCCGTGATGCCTCCCGCGTCCACGGTTCGCGTTGCATTTTAGAGCAGCTCACGCGCACTTTTAAGTAGTGCGCACTTGGACAACTTGGTGGTCAAGCGCGGGCGGTTTGTTTTGATTTCGACGAGAATTGCCGAAGTTTCTAATTCTGATAGCATTAGTGTGCAATATTTTAAGAGAATTAAATTTTCATCTTTGCCATTAGAAGAGAAAATAAACTAGGTGTGATACATTTATTATTTATTTATAAAAACAACAATAATAGGTAGGTAACTAATGTCTAACTAAATATCTAATTTTTTAATTATTTTCTCTAAATTAGATGATATGACGACCCACTCGATGGCCCAAAAAGTTAGCGTGGCACTCAAAAAAAATTTATACCTGCGCCGCAATTTATATTTTTTCTTTTTGGTGTGCACCCCCAACGCTTTTTACCACGCGCCGCCACTGGTGTCGGGGGTTTTAAATAAAATCCAGGCTGGGTGAGGTTCAAGGTCTTTATACTTTAACACAGGTTGCCTACAGAATTTGATCAGTCATGTAACCTTAACTGGACGACTGTAGCTGCGTCATCGGGTTTCCATATAACAAATAGTTTAAGGCAACCCGGTAACGTAGATTTGTTAATCTGATTACAATTGGCCAGTCAGATTCAATAACCTTTCATATTCTGTAGGTAATCTGTTTTAGGTTAAGTTTGGGTTAGGTTGGTTAAGTATACGCATCTACTGGAATATAGAAATCTTTAGGCATAAGTTTTGCTTAAGAAGGTATTTTTTGATAAAAGGCGAAAAATTTATTCTTTTTGACTGGAGACCATAGTGGCAGAAGGAATTCGGTCAATAGCTATTTGAATTTTGGATTCAATAAATACATTATAAATAACGCATTTCTTCATTCTATGCCCTCCATAAAATTTTGTATATATATACTCGCCCTTAATATACGATAAGAAAAAATTTCATATATCCTTTTAAAAAGTCTTTTATACAATGTCTCGGTGGGCCAATTGCAATTTCAAGACTCTGGCAAAAAAGTAAGCGTTTAGTCAAACGAAATGGGGAGCTTCTTTTGCTCAGTTTTAATCTGGGATTATGAATCTTTTACTTCCTTTTTATTTCTTTCCCTTTAAGATTACCTGGCTGATGGCAGTCTTGAATCCTAGGGGATGTATTACGCGTACATCTCGTTGTTTTTAAAGGAGTTTTAATAACTTCTTTTTACGTCTCTCTAATCGAATAAGAAGTCAGAGTGTTCGCTTTTTATTTGAGTAAGTTAACTTTTACAAAGGCAGCAAAGCAAAAAAGTTAATACTTTTATATACATAAGTACCTATTAGAAAAGTTACGGAATATGACCTGCCACATATAATAGTGACGACCTTAAGAGTCAGATCATATACAGTAAAACCTCTCCTTGCGGACACGTCTATTAAGCAGAAACTCCCTTTAGGCGGACATATTTGTTGGAACTAAGCTTTGTCCTATTTCTTTACATGTAAAATTCATTCCTGTAACCGGACGCGGACAATTTTTTTTGGTTGGAAAATTCTGAAACCTTCCTTAACCGGACGCAAACCTCTGAAAACGAGCGTAAATATTATGTAGTAGGTTGGCAACAACGCACTCTGGAGCTGGAGAATTACCTTTTTCCGTTTTAATGCGGAGACTAAATTCTTCTGTCGTATTTACAAAATACTTTATTCAGAGGGACTGCTGTTTTATTTTTATTGTTAAGTTGGGTAGTAATAGATCGCTTTCAAATTGCGCTTAGTAAAAAACTTAGTTTACGTGAAAAAAATGGAAGTTAATAACATTTCGTAGCAGGAACATCTATCAGCACGAAAGATCGCTGAAAAATTTAATATCGGAAAAACTCAAGAAGTGGAAATTGTTAATAAATATATATCAAAATTTCGCAGTTCCCTCTCTTAAGCGGACACCTCCAGCGGGTAAAATCGACCAAACCCTGAGTGTCCGCTTATAGGAGGTTTCACTGTATCTCGGACTGGGAAACAGGGACTCTAAATTGACCCTGCAAGTTTGCTGGTGAGTAAGCTCTACATATACATTAAATCGGATCGGCGCGTTTCAGTTGAGTTGTCGGCGCTTTGGTACGACGCATTGAATAGAAACGTGCCATGCCGACCTCACCGCCACACCGCACCGCCACTCTTGTTTTCAATGCGTGTAGTACCTTACTATTCAATAATTTTTGTCATAAATTTTAATAAAGACGTAAATAAGGTTTTCAACAAGCGGGCGGCAAATACAGGTTTTCGCGCTATTTTGAGTACTTATACCTATTTAGTATAGACTTTTCCGTATTTTCCGATTCTAGTTACACGGTAAAAAATTTTGTCTACAATGAAAACACGTTATTTTCTTGAATAAATTGTTTCACCTTAAAACAATTTGTTTTGAATTAAAATATTTCTTTTTCGTTTAACGCAGCGTTTAATCTTGAAATGAGACTTTATTTTTCTTCTTTAATTGTTTTGTTTCAGTATACTACATTTTGTAACAAAGCAAATTTTCTTCATATAAATCATTCGGATTTCTTGCTTAATTTTGTTTAAAATAATACAGAAATTAGTTTTTTTCGAAGCTACGACACTCTGTCTACCTTTAAGAAAACTAGAATCTTGAAAATTGAGTTTTTACCCAAAACAACCCAATATAAATTGTTTCTACCCAGGTAGCAAGGTCACGTTTTTTAAACGTCAAAAACAGGTCATTTTTAATGACCATTGACGTCTCTAACCTGACGTGTAAATTACCTTTAAATAACGTTCAAAAGACACACCCAAAATGACGTCATTCTCAGAGGTTTTAAAGACGTCAGCAATATGACGTATTTGGGACCAAATCAGAACATCAGACACACACACAGACCTATTTATGACTTTTTTTAAACTCGCCTGAATATATGAAATATTCCCTGCAGTTGAGAACACTAAAGGAAACTTAGACACAGAAGGCGACTCTTCTGTGACTTATAACTGGAAGTACTGGCACAGGTACAGCGGTGTTCTGTGAGGGACAGATCAAAATAGACCTAAACCTAGACTTACACATCTCCAGCTTAAAGCGAAAGAAGCCCCGAAGTATGTCTTGATTTAATATTTAATTTATTTTACATACGTACCCCCACATTTCGTATAAATCCGGTCAAGTACCGACTGGGGCACAATCTATGTAAGTATGAGTGTATGTCCCTTGGACAAAGTGTGCAGTGTGGGTAGTGACCAATATATGACGTTTTTGAGACGTCAAAAACTACACTACGAAAAGACGTCAAATAATTGACGCCTTAAAGACAAACATTTTTTGGTAGATGACCTGCTGGTCATCCAAATGACCACTTTTCGACGAAAAAAAGACGTCATTTGATGACCCCTTGCTACCTGGGTAATTACAACAAAAAATATGCTGCGCGTTGAACCAAAACAACCTTTTTCAACATTTGTGTTAAAGTAAGAAAATAAAACTCCTGTTGTCTTCCTAATATTTGTCTTGGACAAGTTTTAATACGTTTACGCGCTTAGTTATTAACGTGATGTGAATAAGTCTGTCCGAATCAGAAATAGTGTTTTGATTTCAACGTCTATAGAAATATATTTTTATTTTGAGCTTATATTTGTTTTTATATGAGCCAGATCGCTAGATGGCGCCACACCTTAGAGTTTACTCGTATTTCACGGATGCGAGTAATTCATATGTAGGAGTTGGTTTTCGTTAAAATTGGATTACCTAGGTATGCTGTTCTCCACTGATGACGTGAAACACACAGAAACATACGTCTGAAAAACATCCAAAACCAACTCTTCCTTCTCTTTCTGACACTCGCGAGTTAAGCACACACACTTGAAAAAAAGTAAAGCAGATCTAGGTTTGTCTTAATTTAAAAAAGCTTCTTTTACCCTAAAAAAAGGCTATTGTCTTAAAAGAAAACTAGAAATTTTCACTAGTCGACAGCGGCGTAGCGTGGTGGGGCGCGGGAGGTTCGTCGCCCCCCCCCCCCCGCCCCGAGGGTAGTGGCTCCCCATAGGTGGCCGAAGCGCCCTCAGCTTTATTAACTCGGGCCGGTAACGGGGGTGGCAAAGGAAACGAACGACATGAAGACCTTTTTTTTTTCGTTGGTCGCAAGGTTTGTGAGAGGCGCCCTTGTGATTTATCGGCCGCCCCCTCACACATGATGACTTTTTTTTTTTGGGTCGCCAGATTCGTGAGAGGCGCCCTTGTTACTTATCGGCCGCCCCCTCCTCACACATGATGACCTTTTTTTTTTTTGTTTTTGGTCGCAAGATTTTTCATCAGTTTTCAGAGGCGCCCTTTTTAGCTGTCGCCCCTCCCCCGCCCTTTCGGGCACGCTACGCCGCTGCTAGTCGATTTTAAGTCAAGGAAATTATTTGTTTTAGAATTAGAATCAAAAGTGTTTTTTTTTAATAAGCAAATATTTTTCTTCCAGAGAAAACGGTAACTTAAATTAATTCAGTTTCAATTTATAATAAAACAATTTCTGTTTTACATTAAAATAAAGAGGCAATACATTTTTTGTGCTAATTCAAGAAAATATTCTCTTGGTGAATAGGAAAGCACAAATTATTTCAGTTCAAAGCAATTTGCTTTGATCTAAGACAATTTTTTTACCGTGTACCAGCTTACCAATTTAATAAAAACTAATGTAAAAAGTCTAAACCACCATCTGCAATTTAACTTTACAATATCATGGGCGAAATTTCATAATATATCATGATGCGTGTGCGAAATTGCAGCCTTTCATTCCTTCAGTTCGCAAAAGAAAAAAAGTTTAATAAATGGCATAAAAATTGGAGCCATTGACGTTTAAATCTGAATGGTAAATTATATCAAACGAAACTGTAAATCAGAGCGAGCGAAATCTGTATCAAATCGCAGGTTCAAGTTCCAAAAACGTTTTGGGAATTATATGTTTCCTTTTAATTCAACGGATTTTTATGTTAAATCGGCTAGCCTCAAATGTATTTAAATGATTTTATAAAAGCAGTGCAGTGGTTGAGTTTTCACCAGTTGCATGTCTTCGCAGAAACGATAAATTTAATAAAATATGTTTTATTAATAAAGAAAATACAGTGTCCCCCATAATGTTCGTAACATATTGAAAAAAAATTATTTGCAAGTTATGGAAAAAAATATTATACGGGATCAATCCTGCTTGTTGAATAACCTAGAAAGACATTTTGACAATAGTCACGTGATCACTGTCATGGTGGCAAATTCAAAAAATTAGTCATGAAAACCCACAAAGTGAGGTTAGGTGGCAAAATATCGAAAAAGTTATTTGAAAAAAGTGATTAGAATGTCATTTTAGGGTCTTCTATGAAATATGGAGCAATAATAATAAAAAATAAGAAATTCCCTATTTTTGGCCTTAGCCTTATTATGAATTAATTTTATACAGATTTTATTATTGAAATAGTTCAAGTAACGCAATATTTAATGAGCCAAGGTAAAATAATTCCAAATTCTTTATTAAAGTCATTCATAAAAAATTAAATAAAAATATCCGATTGGCACATGTACGTTTCTGGTCGCAATGGCCTTTTGTTTTGACAGTTTGTAACGTTTCCGTAAATTTAGTATTAATACCACAATGGAAAAGAACAACGTCATTGATATTATTTATTAATTAAGAATTTGGAATCATTTTACCTTTATCCATTAAATATTGCGTTACTTAAACTATTTCAATAATAAAATCTGTATAAAATTATTTCATAATAAGGCTAGGGCCAAAAATAGGGTATTTCTTATTTTGTATTATTATTGCTCCAAATTTCATAGAGGACCCTAAAATGACATTCTAAACATAACTTTTTTTGATATTTTGCGATTTAACCTCACTTTTTGGGTTTTTATGCCTAATTTTTTGAATTTGCCGCCATGACAGTGAGCATGTGACAAATGTTAAAATGTCTTTTTAGGATATTCAACAAGCAGGATTGATCGTATATAAAATTTTTTCCCATATCTCACAAATAAAATTTTTTCCCATATGTTGCGAACATTATGGTGGACACTGTATATTTTGATAGGGGGTAAGGGGGTACCGTGGTAATTACCCCCCCCCCCTGGAAAAAAAAATATGTACTTTTTCCTAATAATTAAAGGGAAAACATAAGATATACAAGTAATTTTTCATTGACTATTACACACTTCCCCCCCTCTAGATTTTTACCCAGATCCGCGCTTGATGTTAACATAGGTATTTTTGAGATTGCATGCAATAACTACTGGATTATATTATCACTCTTACTTCCTGGCTACCTCTTCTCGTACTTGAACGATGTAATGGTTCCCATCACATTCTTTGGCCAACGGCAAGCTTTACATCGCACAAACTTGTCCTATGATCCGACCAAGAAACGTTCACTCGGTACGGGGCAAGAGAACAGATTTAACTTCAAACGCGTATAATTCACTAACTGTGAAGAGCGGGCGACTATGCCTTTGGTCGAGACAAGTCATTTCGTACAACACGCGACCACTCAGAGTTTGTATTGGCCAAAGCGTGTGACGTAAATAATCGCATCGTTCAAGTAGTAGAATAGAGCCCCCGACGTCATCCCAATACGTCATATATACAGGGTGTCCCATAACGTAGGGGCCATAGTGCAGCAGGTGATAGAGGAGGTCATTTCCGAGAAAACAGTTTATATAACATGGGGGTCAACACACATCTGTTTTTAAGATATAGGATGTTTAAAATAGAGGAGTGGGGGGAAAAGTGTTTTACAAAAAAATTATCTGTCACAGCCAGCTGAATACCAGCTAATTGTGATTCAAAAATGTGTTATTCCTTTTTTTGATAAAATTACAAGTTAAGGAGATACAGGCTGTCAAAATAACCTCTAAAAACGTATTTAAAAAAAATAAATTTTTGCTTGCTTATTCTTTTAAAAAATATTATTAATATTTTATTATTATGTCTTGCTAGAAACTTGTTTTTATTAACAAAAACTATAAAAAAAACATTGCGTTTAATACTGACTAATTCTTTCCAAAATAATTTTTATTTCAGTTTATTGCTCCTGTACCAGAAACGACTCTACCCATTTTCATATTTTTAATGCATTTTTTTAAAAAGTTATTATCAAAAAAGTTAAAAAAATTGCCAACTTTGATGCTCTGTATCTCGACAAAGAAAGAGTTCTACCCATTCATTATAGGAACTTTTTTATCAGACATGACCTCCTCTATTACCTGTTGGCCTATGGCCCCTAATTTATGGGACACCCTGTATAATATGGGTGTCTTTGTTTGTAAAAATAGCCCAAGGTATTACAACGAAAAGTATTGTGTATCTCGTTTATGATGCCGCAAGTTTACTTCCCCTGATGCTGTTATTAGAAATTCTATATTAAGGTTTAATGTTAATAATTTAATGCAAATTTTGCAACCAATTTTTTATGGAGTTACCCATCACGTTAAACAACGGTAATTCTCTACTATTTTGCAGTTCCAGGCCTGGCCGACCGCCTAAGCGAGGACCAGTTGGACTCAGTTTAGCAGCATCACATCTGACACATCCCTCTTTAAAGAAAGCCCGCATGGATAATGGTGATTATCCTTATGAAAATGGACACATGGGTGGTAAGTAGTTTTCATTTTATTTTCCAATTTTTGTCGTATAAAGATATCAGCTATGGTACCCATTCAGCTTGTCCCATTTGCAATTGGTTTAAATGGAAACCTCGGATTTTTTGAGGCCATAAAATTGGTTTAATTAAATTTTTATAATCCGTATCTTTTAAATGACGCTGTCAAATTTTTTACATGTTGTTTAATTTTTAACATTTATTATAAGAAATACATTTTTAAAGCTTAATGTCAATGTTATTTTCCTCTAATTATTTCTGCCTTCATCGGCCGCGCAGCAATGAAATTATTGTTTTTTACAAAAAAGTTTTTTTGGGATAACGTCGTAAATGTGTTATTTGTTTGGGTGTATTTGGACCTATCTTCGCAATATCGGCGCACAATGGGTTATATGGCGGAGCTAGCACGACATTAACCCTGGTTATGTTTTTTAAATTATGATAACCAAACCCACCCAAATGTATTGTAGATAGTCCAGTTAATAAAAAAAATGCTATTGATAAAAAAGTCTTAATGTAACAGAGCCCTAAAGTTGAAAGATATTTTGGGACAAAAATCAATGTATTTTTACAGTATTTTTAAATAAAAAAAATGACAATACAAACAGCATTTTTTGGGTATATGGGTATAAAGTGGGCATAACCAGTAACTGCACTTTCAATAACTACTAGTAATTTCCTAATTCCAAGACCCTTATGGTTTAAAATTTTTGAAATATAGTAAGTTTATTTTCATCTCTAGTTTTCTTTGTAAAGCCTGCAAAAACAAGCTTAGCAAGGCTTAGTAAAATCTCCACCAGAGTATTAGAGAGAAGGGTCTATTTTACTAAAAAAACAAAAAATGTGCTGCCCCTAGTTGCCCCCTTTTTTGGGGGCAGCCCTAAACACTGCCAGGTACGTGGTCTTTATACAGTCAGTGTAACAGCCAAATTGAATAAATTCGACAGCGGATTGAATTTAGATTATTCTGAAAAATCCAAAAGTACGTCGACTGAGATTTTTAACGAGCAACCGAATTTTTTTTGTATAGACCCTAGGGGTAGGGGTCTACTCGCATAATTTTTTTTTCAAATAAGATAACCCCACTCGTGGCACCTGCTTCGAAAGCTTATCAAAAAATAAAAACGATGAACTACTTTTTTGACACCTTTAAATTTAAAAAAAAAGCTAACCTTTACTTTTTTGCCATTTTTAGATATTAAAAAATATCCTTTTAAGTAAAATGTATAATTTAATTAAAAAACTTAAGTAAAAAGTTAGTAACATCCAACCTCTTTTGCAACTGGTAGACTTAACATGTGGCAACTTGTTCGAAAGCTTATTAAAAAAGAAAAAATATGGTGCGTAATCCTAAACCCCGAAAACCCCACCATCCTTAAAGGTGAGGAGTTTCCAACTTTAGAGCTTTATAATATTGTATTGTCGCTGTAACTATAAGTCCATACCAAATTTGATGTTGATCGGATATGTACAAGTTGGTCAAAATTGACTTACAAAACGGACAAGGGAGGCGTCAATTTCACAGTTTTAAAAATGTACTTAAAAATTCATGATCCCTATCCCCAAAAGTCCCTACATACCAATTTTGAACGAAATTGGACATACTTAGATGGTCCCCTTCCACCCTCTTCACAGGGGCGGGTGGTTGTCAACTTTAAAGCATTAAAATATTGTATTGCGACTGTAACCTATAATAACTATAAGTCCACAACAAATTTGATGTTGATCATATATGTACAAGTTGGTCAAAATTATCTTACCAGATTTTCCAAGGGGGCGGGGGGATTCAGTTGCACAATTTTAAAAATCTAATTAAAAATTATTGATCCCCCCAAAGTCCCTGCATACCAATTTTGAACGATATCGGACATACTTAGATAGTAGCCCCCCTCCAGCATTCCCAAAGGGAGGGGAGCTGTGAACTTCATAATATCATTATATTGTATTGTCATCGGAACTCTAAGTGTGTACCAAAGTTGAAGTTGATCCGATGTCTAGAAGTGGGTGAAAACTGAGTTAAAATTGAGTGTCGCGCTAGTCCTCTCATTTAACCCATTGTATGGCGTGACGTCTGTCTAGGTGTATATGTGTATTTCTGTCCGCAACACGATAGCTCCTAAACCACTGAACCGATTTTCATGAACATTTTTGGTAAATTAGTGTTCGACACGGTAACTTGCTGATTAGGTTTGGGTCAAAATCCATTAATGGATATGACAGTTTTTTAAAAGTTAAAAAATTGAAAAAATGCTAACTTTTTAACGAAGTATCGCATCAATATGAGGTTTTCGAAATATTGTGGAACATATTTTGCTCAATAATTTATGTAATAATCAAAAACTTCATAAGAGGTTTCGTTTCTGAGCTATTTACAAAAAACTGTTTTCATAACTGATATAGACTTTATACTTGGAATGTGCTGAGGGGCTAGGAAGGTATCAGATCCGTCATGGATCCATTTATTTTTATTTCGAGTAAGATTTTTCAAATCCTTTTTAATTTTTTTACTCTTAAGGTGTGCCAAGTATAAGACGTTTTGTGAAAAACTGGACAGCGGCCATAAAATTGTTTTTACTAAATTGAAATATTTTGTAAAATAAGCAAAATTTCAAATGTCTGTATTGAAATAACCATACCGACTATATAGCGGGTATCCCATAAAGCAATGAGATAATTCTTAAGCCGATATAGAGAAAAGGAAATATTCAATCTCCCATAAGTCTATCGTAACTCATTTTAGAGCGTTTTTGCGCATGCCCGATTTGAGATTGGTTGAATTTGAAACAGCGTTGCAAGTTTGCCAATAGGGACTTATTGGAATAAAACCTGACTTTATTTTAGAGTCGACTTTATTCTGACACATTAACACAGAAAACAAAGAGCTGACCTCTCAAAATTGACATACCAAAGCCAAATTTAATAATACAGTCGCTAACTTTCATTCAATAAATACCGACACTAATAAATCCGGTTTTTAAATACACAAAGGCCGAATTTTGAAGCAAAGCAGCTGCTTTTTATATGTAAATCTGTCACCGTAGGATCGATTTTAAAATAAAGTCAGGTTTTATTCCAATAAGTGTCTAATATCAAGAAAAACCGTACATTTTGCGTGCGTTTTAAACATAAGACTGCAAAATTTAAAATCAGAAGTTGAGACTTAAAAAACATGAAAACATCAGACAAATATATATTAAATTAATGTTGTTCAAAAATCAGTAAATAATTTTTAATTCGTAAATTTTGGTAATGTAATTTATAGATTCTAATTTTTTTTTAAATGTGTTCTTTGGGTTTTTAACTTCTTGGGCGTCTTTTTTTTACGGAATATCACTTTCGCGTACTTGGCTTTGTTTGTTATGATTTCACTCTTTTTTTAAAGGATGTGGATAATATTTAATAGCAAAAACATGCGGAATATTGTTCAAAACTTTTGCAATGCCTTATTAAAAATTTTTCTATGGTTTTATCATAGTTCCTAACAGCTTTCTAAAGCTTAGCTCTCTAGTGTAAAAAAATTTTCTTATAGTTTTATCATAGTTCCTATCAGTCTTCCAAAGCTCAGCTCTGTAGCGTTTCTGGAAGTGGAGAATGTTACTTTTACATAACTTTACATTTATAGGGAAGGGAAGTTAATTAAAATTTGGGGTTTTTTAATTTTCTTTTATAGTTTTACCATAGTTCCTATCGGCCTTCTAAAGCTTAGCTCTCTAGCGTTTCTGGAAGTGGGCAATGTTACTTTTTATAGGGTAGGGAAGCAAATTAAAATTTTAGGTATTTTAAATTTCTTCCAATAGTTTTTCATATTTTCTATCAGTCTGCCAAAGCTCAGCTCTCTGGCGCCTCTGGAAGTGGGCAATGTTACTTTTACATAACTTTACCTGTACGGGGGGGGGGGGGGTTCGGTTCGGTTCATTATCGGGGGGTTTTGTGATTTTTTCCAAGGGTTTGGTCACAATTTCTATCAGGGTGCCAAATTTCAGCTTTGTAGTATGTCTGAAAGTACAGTATAATTTTGATGATCTATGCATCAGTGAGTTAGTGATGAGTGAGTGGCAATTTCGACGTTTTTTGAAATTTCGTAACTACTTTACTACTTCATGGAAGTCCATGAAACTTGAAGGGATTATTAACTTTATAAATATCTACGACTGTGCAAAGTTTGAGATGCGTAGCTCATTCCAAAGTAGAGTTTTAGATAGGCCAAATATGGGCTGAAATGTTTCAAGAAAAGATGGTACGGCAGCGCCCTCAGATATGGAAATAACAATATTTTTAAAAATATACTGCATGACAAAAAGTACGGGTTATGATAAAGGTAGGCTCGAGCGTTTGATATGACGCCCCGAAGCGCTCGGCAGCTCTTCCTCTTTTTTTTGAATGTGTTGCATTGAAAAGCAAAAAAAGGGGAAGGCAAGCGCTTTAGGGCGTCAAATCAAAAGCACGAGCCTGTGAACAACCTCGTTCGGTGCTTCTGCTAATCACCTTATTTATATAATACTACAAAACAAATAAAATTAAAAAAAATATATTCAAGCGCCCCCCTCTAGGCGCTTTTTTGTATGCGCCACTGCTTAACTAATTTTTGACTAAAATTAATTTCTATCTGTAAAAACCTTTATAACACGCGTGTTTCTTTTCTTGAAATTATAAAATTGGGGTAGGTTTGGGCAAAGTTTACACAAGAAATAAATGGAAATATAGAGATCAAACGCGTGCCGACGTAGGCTGTCGCTGGTCGTATAGTGTTTGCAAAGTCATCTGAAATGCTCCTAATACGAGGTTCTATCGATTTCATGAAATTTTGCTTCAATCTGCCCTTCAAAAGTTATCCAAATTCATATAAAATCTTCCTGGTATAATTTCAACCCTACCGACAGAGAAAAGGCGCGGCTCTTTGCGGTCCAAGCACAAAGTATTTGTTTTCTGACCGACCCAGCACAGGTGGATAGACGGCACCTGATTGGCAGATTTTTTTGAGATGCGCTTTTAATTGCTTTCAGGTGTTCGTTTCGGGACCCCTTTAGTCGGCAGTATGCAGAGTTAGAAAATAAATCAGTGTCGTTTCTGTAGGTGTAGGAATAGAAAGTTTTATTATCTATATTTCTTTTTAAATATTAAATAGTTATTTTAACCTTAAATCAAAAAAATGATAAAGTTTTATCATTTTAAGATAATAATATCATGTAACCAATCCAAATAGTAATAAAAAAAATCCAGGTCCGTATTAATTTTTTTAATAATAAATATCATATCTTAAAAGCTAAACAATATTTTAAAAAAATCGTCAATATTTAGCTCTAAAAAAGTTGCCATAGAAAGGTTTTCACAGAATAAAAATATCTTGCAAAATAAGCGAGATACAAGGAATTAATAAAAATGCAATTTTTTTAAAAACTCCCTGTATTAGCGAAACCACGGGGTATAGCAAAAATCTGATTACACCATTTTTAAGGGCTCAAAAAAAGAGCCCGCTAAGGTGCAATCAGAAAATGTGACACACTGTACTTATATGAGACCATGCGATGTTGCCAAAAAACCCACTATTTCTTTGTATTTTACAAATGTGTAAAATATAAAATTACATTAAAAAAGCGGGAGAGTGTACATTAAAAAACCGAAGGAATGGGTACATTTAATCCCAAGGCGAAAATGTTTCAGCACGAGCGTAGGTATCCTTCAAAGTTTCGTGTGTTGTATAGGTACCCACTATCCGACTTTTGCGATTGCTTTTAATCTGTGAAGGTTGAAATGGTATCATTTTAATACCTCAAAACAGAGATAAAGTGCATAAAGAAAATTCTAGTTTCTAGGGTGCAAAAAAAAACAATTGCGCGAGGTGTTTTTTTTTAATGAGATGCAGAAACTTTTCAATTAGCCTCAGGCAAAGTTAGGCACGCCCCTGACCCTTAGGCACCACACATGTCGTTATTCTGATTGTTTATCCGTGATTCCTTTTCTTATTTGCCACATGCAGCCAATTGCCCTTAGAGTGAAGCCATAACGGGGGGTTTTGCCCGATCAAGCGTCGATAAAATAATATCAAAAAAACAATATCTGAATCGGCACACAGAGAAAGATTTTCGCGCATGACTAGACACGCTTCGTTCGTTTGGTTTTAAATTTCACAAAAGGGAACCCACGCCACCACACGTCGTTTTACCCTCCTTCTTGGATTTCATATACCGTCATAATTTTTTACTTATTTTATTTTATTGTGTTTTATGATGTGTGGACAATATTTTTTTTATTTAAAGGGGATGTCAAGTCAAAAATAAAACCGACTCGGATGTTGCGAATTAACGCAGCCAGAATTTTATATCACAAAATTGATCTTAATATTTACCTTCATAGCTCGTTTAGAAATGGCTACAGAAGGTATTATTTTCGAGGAAATTTTTTTTGAGATAACGCCGAAAATGTGTTATTTGGATAAATCCATTAATGCTAATGACAGTTTTTTGACAATTAATTATTAAAATTAATTAATTAATTAATTACCCGGAGCATCGTATCAATATGCAATTTTCGGAATATAGTAGACTAATTTTCTCTCTCAAATATACTTTTTTTCTACTTTTTTTTCTATTTCTGGGTCCACAAACAAGGGATGCAAAATTGGGGTTACTTCCCTTCAACCACATAACTGAATTAATCTTATTAGAACTTAATATGCCGCACCAGTTAAGTTATTATTAACTATTGGTTTTGACGTCTCTGTTTCGAGATATAGGCAAATGATTGAAATTTAAGAAATTGCTCGAGTTTGCAGTATGTGGGTGACATCTAAAGCCACAAATTAATTTTTTTACGGTAGAAGCTGGTTCAATCAAGGGCTGTTAAGTCACCGGAAGTCAAGCAGAAAAATAGTTTCTGAGATATAGCCCTTCAAAGTTTTACCTTACAACGATGATATCTCAAAAATGACGAAATCGATCCAAATTTGGTTTTAGTTTTTCCTAATAAGACCAACTTTGCCATCATTCCTACCAAACAAGTTTTAATTTTTCCAACTTTGAAAAAAGGGAGGGGGAGGTACGCTAAAAAGGTTATTTCACTTTTTCGATGCTGACATTTTTCTTTTTATAATGTATATTTTGTTTGTGCTGTAAATCAATTTTGACGGCTCACTTACTCGCATCGTTTTTGTAGACTTACACGTAAGCACCATCAAAACAGAAAAACAACAAATTTTATTACATATTCAAGGTTATGTTGCTTAATGTTATGTCCCCACAAAGGCGCAAGCGCAAGCGAATTTCCAGTTACGCCAAGACAAATCATATATTAAAATAAGAAAAAAACACCACGAAGAGGCGTAAATTAATATACGCCGGTACGTGAAAAACACTTTAAACGTTTATGCACTTACGCCATATTTTAGTAAGGGCGTTCTAAGCAAACTACTAATAATCCAGTTATAGTTTTTGCAAAATCACCTGAAATGCTCCTAATACGGGGTTCTATCGATTTCATGAAATTTTGCTTCAATCTGCCCTTCAAAAGTTATCCAAATTCATATAAAATCTTCCTGGTATAATTTCAACTTTACCGAAAGAGAAAGGGCGCGGCTCTTTGCGGTCTGAGCACAAAGTATTTGTTTTGTGACCGACCCAGCACAGGTGGATAGACGGCACCTGATTGGCAGATTTTTTTGAGATGCGCTTTTAATTGCTTTCGGGTGTGCTTTTCGGAACCCCTTTAGTCAGCAGTATGCAGAGTAAGAAAATAAATCAGTGTCGTTTCTGAAGGTGTAGTAATTGAAAGCTTTATTATCTATTTTTATTTCTTTAGTTTACGCCATAATTAAATAAAATAAGTTTCATGAGTATATCTACCGCCGCCCATGTCACTTTCTTTAAAGGATATGCCGATGGTCGGCTTTAACCTTTGTTCAACTGACTTTGCAAAAACTATACGAGACTTCGTGAGGTTGAAAAGAACCGCAAAATAATGCCTAGGGCGACATATCTCAAAATCTCATTTTTTGTTAGTTACACCACTACGCAAGGAGACCGACGATATCTTCCGACTACTGCTTCAAACTCTACGAGTATGTTGCAGAATTTAATTAAATTTCGTTTTCTTTAATCGGCATTTTTTCGATATGCCGCATAGACCTATACACATTCTTTTAATCCCTCGTCGTCCAACAAAAAAAGACTTAAAACACACACGTACATTGAGAGATTTAACAGTCGTAATCCAAGCATAACCCTAAAAAACCAATTATAATTCTCGTCATATTTTCCGTTGGTTTATGCTCATTTACGACTTCGGCAATAAATTTCGACCAAAGTTGTAAAATTTTCTGCGCAGCCCTGAGATATTAATGAAAAGGGGGCCATTAAAATAATACAACTTATAGTCCCTCGTTTAATAAATAATTCGGATTGATTGTGATTAAAATAAAATCCCCAAATGGGCTCTTTTAAATACCTAATTTAAGAGCTACCAGAGGCGGATCCAGATGTGCTTCTCGGGGCCAAGAAGAGAGCAGTTCATTTTCCTGAAACAAATTTATCGAACGGGCGTCTATTAATATCCATTTTCAAAAACAAAGATCGGCAACCCACTCTGCTCTCCTTCCTAAACATTTTATCATAAAAAAACATTTCTTGTAAAAAAAAGCCAAGTATAGTTTTTGCAAAGTCACCTGAAATGCTCCTAATACGGGGTTCTATCGATTTCATGAGATTTTGCTTCAAGCTGCCCTTCAAAAGTTATCCAAATTCATGTAAAATCTTCCTGGTATAATTTCAACCCTACCGACAAAGAACAGGCGCGGCTCTTTGTGGTCCGCGCACAAAGTGTTTGTTTTCTGACCGACCCAGCACAGGTGGATAGACGGCACCTGATTGGCAGATTTTTTTGAGCTGCGCTTTTAATTGCTTTCGGGTGTCCTTTTCGGGACACCTTTAGTCGGCAGTATGCAGAGTTAGAAAATAAATCAGTGTCGTTTCTGTAGGTGTAGGAATAGAAAGTTTTATTATCTATTTTTATTTCTTTAGTTTACGCCATAATTAAATGAAATAATTTTCATGAGTATATCTACCGCCGCCCATGTCACTTTCTTTAAAGGATATGCCGATGGTCGGCTTTAACCTTTGTTCAACTGACTTTGCAAAAACTACACGCGCAAATGATATTCCGTAAAAACAATTGAGATAAAAGTAAAGCCAATTTCTCCAATACAAATTTTAAAATCAAAGTTTCTTAGTAGTTTGGAAATGTTTTTTTAAACTTTGCTATTACAGCCAAACCTCTTTATGTTTAATTTAGCCATTGTTCCTCAAAGTCGTTTGCAGCCGTAATAGCCAAGTTTAGAAAAAGATTTCCAAATTTTTATTGAAGAACTTGGCTTTACTTTTATCTCAATTGTTTTTACGGAATATCATTTTTGCGCACTTGGCTTTTTTTACATGAAATGTTTTTGTTAAGTAAGATATGCGGAATATTGTTCAAAACTTTTGCAATGCCTTGTTAATAAAAATGTTGAGGTTTTTTAATTTTTTCCTCTGGTTTTATCATAGCTCTTATCAGCCTTTTACAGATCAGCTCTGTAGCATTCCTGAAAGTGGGCAATGTTATTTTTACATAATTTTACATTTATAGGGGAGGGAAGTAGATTAATATTTTGGTTTTTTTATATTTTTTCCTATAGTCTTATCGTAGTTCATATCAGTCTTCCAAAGATCAGCTCTCTATCGTTTCTAGAAGTGGGCAATGTTACTTTTAGATAATATTACCTTTATAGGGGAGGGAAGTAAACTAAAATTTTGGGGTTTTTTAATTTTTTTCTATACTTTTATCATAGTTCCTATCAGTCTGCCAAAGTTCAGCTCTCTAGCGTTCCTGGAAGTGTGCAATGTTACTTTTACATATAACTTTACATTTATAGGGGGAAAAGTTCATTAATTAAAATTTTGGGGTTTTTTAATTTTTTTCTATAGTTTTATCATAGTTCCCATTGGCCTTCTAAAGCTTACTCTCTAGCGTTTCTGGAAGTGGGCACTGTTACTTTCACATACCTTTACATTTATAGGGGAGGGAAGCAGATTAAAATGTTGCAGTTTTTAAATTTTTTCCTACAGTTTTATCATATTCCTATTATTAGTCATAATTTCTATCAGTCTGCCAAATTTCAGCTTTGTAGCATGTCTGGAAGTACAGTAGAATATTGATGATAGTGAGTGAGTGAGTGAGTGACAATTTCGAGGTTTTTTGAAATTTCGTAACTACTTTACTACTTTATGGAAGTCCATGAAACTTGGAGGGGTTGTTAACTCTATAAAGATCTACGACTGCGCAAAGTTTAAGCTCCGTAGCTCATTCAAGTAGAGTTTTAGATAGGTCAATTATGGGCTAAAATGTTTCAAGAAAAGATGATACAGCAGTTTACGCCGCGAACTTGCCGAGCACTGCCGTGCCCTCGGATATATCTTAGGGTTAAATCATTAAAAGTTCATACATGTAAGTTTAACTAATACGTTTAATTTACACAAAAATCTACTTCACTGAAATTAATACTAATGCTGATGGTTCCCTTGATAATGTAGTGCCCACTAATTACCAGTTGTCACTGCGCCTGAGATGCCTGTATTATTCTTCGTTCTGTCTGTCTATCTGTCTGTTATACGTTGCAGTGTAGTGTGCGTCTCGCAAAAAGAGAAAAATCGTTTCTCGGAAACGTTATTTAAGCGGGCTTTTGAATGCGAAAACGTGTATCAAAGGTAAATTTCGTTTACGCCCATTTCGTTAATTTCACCCGTTTAATTTACGCATGATATTAATAAGAGGTCGGCACTGCTAGTAGAAGAGATGTTATTAAACTTTGCAGAAGTTTAATTTTTTTTTAAATTGTCCGCAATAGATGGCAAAATTTATTATGCGTAGTGTTGCCGCGAGTAGATCCACCTACCTGGATCTACAAAAAGCATATAATACCGTTCCAGTAGAAAAATTATGGACAGTGTTAGAGCAAACTAATATCAATCATACATACATAAAAGCGATAAAAGAACTATACAAAGGGTCAAAATCTAAAATTAAAATTGGAAATCGACTTTTAAAAGAATTCCTGGTAACAAAAGGCTTAAGACAGGGATGTTGTATCTCTCCAACTCTTTTTAAAATATATATCGCAGTAGCTCTAAAAATCTGGAAACGTAAAGTGCACGGCATGGGAATACAACTTAACGACCGATTTACCATATACACAGTACAGTTTGTTGACGACCAAGTAATTGTGGCTAATGATAAAGAAGACATGGAATATATGATGAGAAAGTTAACAGAAGAATACCAAAAGTGGGGATTAACAACGAACATGGACAAGATACAGTACTTATGTATTGGAAGCGAATCCAGTGACTTAGTACTAGAAAATGGACAAACAATATCTCCATGCAATGAGTATGTATACTTGGGTGTTACATTTGATAAGACAAGAACAGACTGTAAAGAATTGGAAAAGAGAATAGTAAAAGCAAAAAAAGTTATTGGATGTCTTAACAGTATTTTATGGAGCAGAGAGATAAAAAAGAATGTAAAATTTAACATATATGAAACAATGGTCAAAAGCACGCTTTGGTATGGAATAGAGACTTGTCGCGTAACAAAAACATACAAAACAAAAATGGAAAGTGTCGAAATGGATGCAACAAGAAGATCAATGAGAATATCTAGAATAGATCACATAAGAAATGAGATCATAAAAGAAAGAATGGGAATCAAGGGAAGCATAACGGATGACATCACTAAAAGGCAACTGATATGGTACGGCCATGTACAACGGATGAACGAGGAAAGATAACCAAAGCAGGTCCTAGAATGGCAACCAATAGGGCGCAGAAAATGAGGGCGTCCTAAACTAGAATGGCAACAGTCAATCCAAAGATCAATGAGTCAAAAAAATCTGACAGAGGATGATTGTCAGGATTGAAGGTGGAGAATAGGCGTCGGACAACGTAGAAAAACGTTCTAAACCGACATAGTAGTAGTAGTAGCATTTTAGATCCTTTAGTAAATACTGATGGTAATGATTACTTGCCTAGAAGTTTTGGGACCCTCGACTTTTTCTCAGCAAACTCATCTATCAGTTTCTCATACCTCAGTTTCCTTTGCACCACCATATAATTTAGCTTAACTTTTTAATTTCAGATTTATTTAATGTTTTAGAGAGCGGCAAAATTTTGCAAATGTTAAACATGTGGCCAAGTGGTAACTTATTTTAAGGATTCTTTGCTTTCATCACAACGCGATCGAATCTTTTCGAATAACATTTTAGCATCTTATCCTCCAATTTGGTTTTTTTGCTCGGTTGTTTTCAACCAACTGCCCTAAAATAAAATAGGGTGGAAATTGAGCATTTTACTTCATAATAAAGACGATAAAGATATGGCCATCACAAAATAACCGAAACGACGCAATCTCTGATAATAATTGTAATAATCTTTTGGTTAAGATAAGTTCACATAAGCTGTCGTAAAAGAAGTCTTAAGGACCCAAGAGAGTGTTTATTTTATTTTGGTCATAATAACCAAATATCTTTAATAAGCCAGCGCTTATATTGAGAGAACCGGCTAACCTTTTATATAATAATATAAACCCCTGAGTGCTAAATATTACCGACGTTCAATATTATATGCAATCAAGTGCTTTTTAATGAGAGGTATAGGATCATTGGCGGTTCTACGGAAAGGACTGAAGGGGGTAATCAGCCCCCCCAGAACCCGAAAAATATGAAAAGTATAAAGGCGGCTAGCTACTACAAATAACTTATATATATATTTATTGGTTTCACAACGTTCTACGTCTTCCGATACCCAATCTCCACTCGTTTCTGTTTGCCCATAATTCATCATCTAGGCCTCTTATTCTTATTTCGCTGTCTATTCCTTCTCTCCAGCTTCTCATTGGCCGTCCTCGTTTTCTTCGGCCAGTTGGTTTCCATTGTAGTATTTGTTTAGGTAGTCTTTCATCATGCATTCTTTGTACATGTCCGTACCACACCAGTTGTTTTGTTCTTATATCATCCACTAAAGTACGTTCACCCACTGTCATAATTTCTCTTATTCTTTGATTTGTAACTCTTTCTCTTTTGGATTTCCATTGTAGTATTTGTTTAGGTAGTCTTTCATCATGCATTCTTTGTACATGTCCGTACCACACCAGTTGTTTTGTTCTTATATCATCCACTAAAGTACGTTCACCCACTGTCATAATTTCTCTTATTCTTTGATTTGTAACTCTTTCTCTTTTGGATTTCCCTGCTGCTCTTCTCCAATAGTCCATCTCCGTAGCGGAAAGCATGTTTTCTGTTCTATCCTTGATTGGCCATACTTCTGAGCCGTATGTAATAATACTTTTTACAATGGTGTTATATATAAGCTTTTTGTTATGTTTTGATATACTTCGGTCCCAAATTATTCCATTTAATAAAGTTATTGCTTTTCTTACCACAGATAACTTGAAGGCTGAAAAAATTATATTTTTGTTGACTTGCTTCATCAAAATCCAGAAAATAAGCGCATAGAAAAAAATGCACTCAAGGAAGAAATCGCCTGTGAAAAAATGAACACGAAAAAAAGAGCACAGAGGAAAAACCTTTAATAAAATAATAACTGCGGTACATCTCGATGCACCGAATCCAAATGCGGGGTTTGTTTTGCGCGTAGTTCCCCAAAATTTCGAATAAATTGCAAAAAACTTGACCAATGGATGTCAATATTACACGGTGAATTTGCGAAAATGGTACATTTTCAAAGCCGAAAAAAATTAATTTACTTTGTAGAACTATATTTTATAAAGCAACGTTTTGCGATTTTCAGTGGTTTCCGCATTTTTTGTGTATGAGCAAAATATTGCAACGTTTTTATATTATAAGGGCCCTGGATGAGTAGGTTTGATCAAATAGACTACTTAAGAAAAATATATTACTCTAGGCCTACTACCTATCAAGGTACTAGTCTAATGGCCCATTTATATCCTTACGATAATAATTATCAACCTAGACGTGAATAATAAGAGGTTTAAACAAAATTTATTTGTAGTTTCCAAAAATTTTCAAATATATTAAAATAGTTCACAAAAAATAAAAATTCTCAGTTTCTAATATTTTAATAATTTTTAAAATATTTATGAATTTCAATAAAAATTTTTAAACTTTTTCAAAATTGTAAAATTTTTTCAAAACTCACATAAATTTCAAATATATACAGGATTTCTCATAAATTAGGAGCCATAGTGCAGCAGGTGATTGTGTTTGAAGATGTTATTTATTGTTAAAAATTTTATATAACATGGAGGTTGATCAACACTCATCTGTTTTTAAGATGTAGGATTTTCAAAGATACAGGGGTGGGGGAAAAAGGTTGTAGAAAAAAAAAAGAAAATTTAAATGCATTATATAATTTTTTGATAAAATTGCAAGTAAAGGGATATTATATGCTGTCAAAATAACCTCTACAAATGTATAAAAAATAATAATTTAATTTTTGCTCACTTATTTGTTTAAAAAATATCAATGATATATTATTAATATGTCTCCTTATAGACTTATTTTTATTAACAACAAGAAAAATATTGCATTTAATATTTTTTTTATTTTTTATTTGTCAAACACACTGTGTTTATTGTATTACAATCTAGTCAGTAAGACTAATTAGCAATTTTGTTTTAACTTAATTTACTAGAAAAGTCAGATTTAAACTTAGGGTTCACTCAACAGTTCTCCCCGCTTTGTTTAGTCTGTAACTCACAATTGTGTTGTGTTTATAACATTATTTTGTTTTATGTGTAATTCACTTAGTTTACTAGCTCAAACGGCTTCACTCTTTTTAGTCTTCGAACTAGCATAGTATTGTCTAGAAGCTGAATTGCTTCCACATTCACATGGCGATAGAGTCTATCTTCATGGCTTTTTGCGTACTTTTTTATAGTCTCTGCTACAGTTTCGATTTTTAGATCTCGATGAAGGTCACTATTTCGAACGAACCAAGGTGCATTCACAATGTTTCTTAATACTTTATTTTGAAATCTCTGTACAAATAGAATGTTACTCTCTTTAGCACAACCCCATAGTTGAATACCATATGTCCATACTGGTTTCAGTATTTGTCTATAAAGCAGTAACTTATTATGAATTGTTAAATTGGACTTCCTTCCAATTAGCCAGTTCATTTTTCTATACCTTATCTCAAGTTCTTCTTTTTTTTTTCTTAACATGTGCTTTCCAGCGCAATTTGGCATCAAGTGTCATACCTAGATATTTTGCCTGATTTGAATATGGTACGGGAATGTTGTTAATTGTAATTTGTATGTGATTTATGTTTTTGTTTGTAAAATCAACATGAATTGATTTGGTTTCATTTAATTTTATTCGCCACTTTATGGTCCAACTGTGAACTTGGGTGACTGCATCCTGAAGTTTTTCTATGCATTTTTCAATAGATTTTTCTACCGTCAGTAAACCAGTATCATCGGCAAATGTTGCTAAGTGGCAATTTTCTGGCTTTGGGATATCACAAGTGAATAATAAGTATAGATATGGGCCTAGTACGCTACCCTGGGGCACGCCGGCTTGTATTTCTTTTAAATTTGAGTATGAGTCTTCCTGTTTTACTCTAAAATGTCTATCAGATATGTATGATTTCAAAATATCCGACTATTGTTTTGGCAAAAACCGTTTTAATTTAAAATTAAGGCCTTCATGCCACACTTTGTCAAATGCTTGTGCTTCATCTAGAAAAACTGCAGAACAAACTTTTCCCTCTTCTAGTGCTTTTTCTATTATATTAGTAATTCTGTGTACTTGATCTATCGTGGAATGCTTGTCTCGAAAACCAAATTGATGAGACGGAATAATTTATTGTCTTTCTGTAATGGGTTTTATTCTTTTAAGCAATAATTTTTCATACAGCTTGGATATAATTGGCATTTAATATGCCATCATAAAAATATTTTTTTTTTATATTTTTATTTTTACTTGTTCTGTCTTGTTCTAATACACGACTTTTAAAAAAGTTATAAGCGAAAAAGTGTAAAAATTGCTAACTATATATATATTTGCTTTGTATTTCGAGAAAGTTGCCCCTAAATTACACACCTTGTACATATTAAAAAATGTACGTCACCGGGATGCCTTAAACCATTTGTTTTATGGAAACCCGATGACGCAGCTACAGTCGTCCAGTTAAGTTCACATGACTGGTCAAATTCTGTAGACAGCCTGTGTAAAAGTATAAAGACTTTGGCCCAAAGCAAGGTCTTCCCGTTGGAAACGTCAATTGGCATCTGACAAGGCTCGGTTTTTACAATCATATTGCTACAATCGATGTGCTTTTATGCTTTATCTGTAAAACAATCTCAACATAATACTATAATGATCTAGTTCAGCAACTTGTTTAGCTCTGCATTAGTTAAGAAGTTGAACAGATTAAATTGCCTCCGTTTAAATGATCTATATTAACATTAAATTAATTGGGATCGTTTTTTGTCGTAATAATATTAATTTATTTGCCCAATAACATGACAATAATTATTGGGTTAAGTAAATATTTAGATTTAAATGCAATAAGATTTGTTTAAATTTTACCGTTTGGTTTGTGTCATACGTCACCTGGATATTTTTTTAATTGAAATGACTGTAAAAGTGTTTTTTTTAATTAGTTACACGAATTAGCCTGAATGGCACTTTACCACATAGCATAGGTGCAAAGTTTTAAATAAATTTAAGATGTAGTTTACTTAATTAAAATGTAATAATTGATAGTCTTAACTTTATAGACTTTTTCTTTAATATTTGACAACAATCTAAGGTGCGTATACATTTATGTGCCCCGCAAACTTTACGCACGCGCGCCGCGCGATTAGCTGCTTGTTGAATTTTTTATATTTCAAGAAGCCTCCCACAATCCAAAGAAAACCCGCAAACGCGTATTAAACACTTGAACTAGAACAAAAGATGGCGAAAAAGACGAAAGTCTCTTACTATCGCGCCGGGCATTTAATTAAAACTGATGCAAACATATAAAAAGGAGCGTTAAAAAACCGAGAGAAGATGGTTTGCGGCAAGCGGTATGGTTTGCGGCAAGCGGTTGGATTCGTAACGCATTTTCAAGCAAAAATATTAAACAACATTGAGTGTACCACAAGGCTAAATCCTCCCTACCATGCTTTAGGCTGAGGAATGAAAAAAAAAAGTTGGGAAGATGGGCCCGAAGTCTTCTTCCGCATTATATGGCCATAAGGCGAGCCAAATCGCATCTCTTTTGAGAAGGCCTCCCAAATTAAAAAGCCTACACGGAAAAATATATGAAAGTAAACAAAAATGTTAGGTTAGATCACTTAGATTCGTATGCGGAAATTGAGATCTGAGTGGGCTTTACCAATCGACTCTAATTCCGAACAAAAAGTCGTATATAAGCTTTCAAGAATTCGAATGTTGAATATCCGTATTCGTTTTTGCGAGATGAAAAAGTTGCATAGTGAGAACAATAATTTTTGCACTGGAACACAAATAAAAAGCACTGTCTTTTAAAAAATAAAATCACCAAAATTGTGGTTATAAATCCGTTTTAACCTCGCTTTTTGTTTCAAGCGCCTAAAAATTCAGAGGACGGTGGCAAAAGCTCCAAATGCTTTGTCAAAAAGCTCGGAGACAAACGAACGGCTAAGATTTCGCTGGATTTGCTTGATTAAGAATAAACGAACGGCTTAAAGAGGAAACGAATCGTATGGAGCATACAGAACGAATAAACGAACGCTCTTTTTGAGGAAACATATCTAACACCTGGCTGTCACCATATTTTTATCCTTGTCTGATTAATGGAAACGGGTTTGAAGGGATTCGTTGATAAAAAGCCCTAATTAGGGAACAAGAGTTGGATGCAACTCTAGGAATGATATCCGACGTCATGCCCAATACGGTGTACACCATAAAGCTATACAACATCATACTCCCAGAAAGGGAAGAATGGTTAAAGAACAGGACCAATTTTTTAGACGATAGCTTCTGATATACCGACGGATCCAAAATGCCATCAGGCGTTCGATCTGGAGTTGTTAGTATCCAGGAAAAAGTCGAGATTCAACATAGTCTCGGCCAATTGGCTACTATATTTCAGGCCGAACTCGTAGCCATTGAACTGTGTGCCCGGTGGATTACTGACCACGAATGGACCAACAGGACAATAAAAATCTTCTCCGACAGTCAAGCAGCCTTAAAACCGCTTGATCCTACACGGTCTCATCAAGAACCGTGAGGAACTGCAGGGACTCGCTGAATGCGCTTGGTAGCGCTAATACGGTGTCATTAGTATGGATACCAGGGCATTCTGGACACGAGGCCGCAGACCAGGCAGCGAGGGAAGCCCTGGGGATATCATACAATGCTGCTAAATGAACCATATTGAGATGGATGGAGAACAGCTTCCAACAATACTGGATGAATATACCAGAACTGGCTGCTAAAGAGTTCATTAAAAGACCTTGTCAGAAGAGGGCCAGGTATATCATTGGACTTACCAGACAGGAGATCCGTATAGTGACTGGACTCTTTGCGGGTCACTGTCGACTAAGAGTACCCATGCACAGAATGGGAATAACCGAAGAGACCGAATGTAGACTCTGTATGGAGGATGACGAAACATTTAGACATATACTGTGCGAATGTACGGCTATTGCACGTTTACGTCAAAACACTTTCGGTAAACCTCAGATTGATTCAGAAGATCTGAACATTGTCTCACCCAAACTGATAGCTAACCTTTTTGGAGGATTAGGAATACAGTGGTGAGAAACCACTCAAAAGTGAGCCACAATAGACCCACTAGTGGTCGCAGTGGAAGGACTGCAAGG